>CM017555.1:61831509-62056509 GCA_007844125.1 Sinonovacula constricta | reverse complement strand
ACTAATCTTGCTGAAACTTTAGATATATCAAGCTTGCATGAAGACCTAACATAGGACTGGATTTGTTAAATCGTTAAAAACCTGGTCTCGTGGCATGGCCACATTTCTTGTTCAATTATAATTAAATTGTGAATTTCTATCCATTAGTGTTACCGTAATATAATGTGTATGAATATGAAATAAGAAGTCAGAATCTTAAAGTATGTTAGTAATTTCAGAAAACAATAATACAGTAACTCTTATGTGACAATGTTAGGAAACACATAGATCTAGGATAATTACATTTATTAAAATTGCAAGATTTCCGAAACATTTTCCTATCATTTAAAATAATAAAAAGTACAATATTATCTAGGACTTCGGAAAACATACAGGAAATATAATTATAATTGTCCATTCTTTGTAAACCCGTGTACATTATCTGGAATAACAAACAAAACAAAACAAAAACAAACAAACAACAACAACAACTACATCCTTAGAGTTCAGATTACAGATACAGGTTTTTTAATCACTTAGGCCTGCTTCATTAGTCATTATATCATCATCTTCAGCTTTTGACACCCGTTTAAGTAGTTCTATAGCGAAGCCACTGTGACTGTTTCAGCCTTTGATTTCTTTTGGTTTAATTAAGAAATGGTACACGAAAATTATGTCTTAATAAAAATAGTACAACTCACTATAGCAGCGATGTCAATAATCAATTGTGTTAACCATTTGATCCGAAAGAGAAATGGCGGTAAACAGGCTCCGGAATCAAATTACATGTACCTGCTCATTGACTCCACTAAAATGAAGGGTAAACATAAATAAATTAAGTGATATGTACAGATATAATTATCGCTGCCGCTGAATGAAAAGAATTATTAATCTATGTATACACTGCTATAGGTAAAACTCGATAATTTGATCGTTGTATTTAAACACTGGCATAATTAAATTAACACTAAATGGGAATAACTCGGTCACACTATTGTGCAAAATCAAAACAAACAAAGCCGATATCATTTATGTCAGGGGGGAGGGACGCGCCCGTGGCATAGTTGTAGAGTCGTCGATTTGTAACTCCTCTGAATGCTTAGCCTCTCACCGCGTGGGTTCGAGTACCGTTCTGGGCGCAGGACTTAAATTTGGAAGGTCTTCCAGCCGACTTGCGGTGCGCTAGTGATTTTATCCTGACAATGCTTTAATGGTTATAATTGGTCGATGCAATGTATTTAAAAAACAAACAAACGAAAAAACTAAATTATGGCAATAATTGAATGGACAGGCAGGACGACTTTGATGTGAATTCGAGTACAGCAGTAACATGTCCTCCGACATCAAGCTTCAGCAATCGCAACGTAGTTTACTACCCGCCTATGAACCACGCTACTGGAGATTCGATACCTAGACTAGGTACGTTTGCACTTTTTATATTTTTACTGATAACTGAGTTAAATAAATTCTTCAGCTGAGTATCATTAAAAATTAATGTCGATGCCTGTACCCAATTCAACTTAAAGTAAAATCTGCATAAGATCCACTAACCAGAACTGATCCGCATGCTCATTGCAGAGTTTCTACCACTGTGCCAAATTCATTGTGATTTTAATATTGAAATAAAACTATTAATTTAGCATACTCCCTAAACTGCTTTCCCTATTTTAAGTGAAACTGAGTCACTAAAAATGTTAACTTGATCAAGCAATGGTTATAATCTGCCTAACCTGTTTACATATAATGGATGAGGGCCAATTACTGAGACCGTGTTATAGTCAAGATAACGAACAACCTCAAAACAAGACACGTCAAGTTCTTCAGCCAGTTTGATTCGTGAAGAAGCCTTTTAGAGACATATCGTAATCCAATATTGAATATATATGTACGGATCCCAGCACTTTGTGCTTTCGGAAATTAGGGTTTCTGTCCCTGAGAAAGCGAATGTTCAGACAATGTAGAAATGCTGATGTTGATGCAAAACTTTATAATATATTAAAAGAAGTCAAGCTTCAGAACATAATTATTTATTTAAAACAACGTTTCGGCCATACTTTGTACAGTTTTGCTGATGGTATCAACACAAAGTAACATTACTAATTATCTGTATTGTCTCTGGTGTACAAGAACTATGTATATGGTTCATACTTGTATTTATTAACATGTTGCATTTAAGATGTTGATGCAACCCAAAAGTTTGATATAATCAGATTTATCAAATGAGCTGTTGAATTATCACGTGTACGACAACAACATTTAAAAGAAAAGAACAAGTTATAAACCAGGTACAGAAAGGCCATACAAAACCAGGTACAGAAAGGCCATACAAAACCAGGTACAGAAAGGCCATACAAAACCAGGTACAGAAAGGCCATACAAAACCAGGTACAGAAAGGCCATACAAAACCAGGTACAAAAAGGCCATACAAAACCAGGTACATAAAGGCCATACAAAACCAGATGTTTCTGCAAGGAAATACAGAAAACTCCAATCGACAGTTTGGAACATTGATTAGGCAATTATTCTTGTGATAATGATTTGTCGATTCAAACCGGCACCCGTTGTACACAAACACGTCATGTCTAAACAATCACTAGGTAGGTAAACCATGTACGGTTATGCAATACAAAATTATATTTTATTGTTAAGAAATAAAGGAAGCTACTAAACCAACATGGCGGCCGATTAACGAATACTTATTTCGTCGCACTGTAGACTCGAAGTTTGGTCTAGTGGTTAGATAGTTGTCCTTATGCTGTTGTTTGCCTGTTCGATCCCCAACAAAAACTTGTTTTAAATTTTAAACTTAACACGACAGTACCGCGAACTTCACTGTCCACTTCAGGACATTGTGGAACGTTCAATACCTTATGTGCATTTTGATCAATAGTCTTTGATTAGTTCGTCCCCATGGCGTGAAGTATTCCGTGAACCGTATTCAACACTATTAATACCAAAATAACCACGTGTAATTATTCATTCTGTTCAGTAATTTACTTCACTATTATATATTTTATGTGCACTATAAGCTGAAAGCAATAGTAGTCTTTATATATATTAATAATTCATATATATAATTATACAGTTTAAAAACCTCTCCAAAACGCACATGTGAGCAGTAGAATCCGATAACAGTAATACCTCTGAATAGCAACACCTCTTAACATAGAAAAACTGCTAATACTTTTTTTGAAAAGTGTACATGTAGAAGTGCAATAAAGAGAATAAAGAGGTAAAATATTAAAGTTTGGTCATTATCAATGATCCCAAATTAACCAGTTCGTCCATAAAACTTCACCCTTAATATTTTGTCAAATGAAATTCTGCGCCAAATGTTTACTCTTCCTTCAGCCTTCCTTTGAATAAATATGCATTGTGGGGAGTGATTAGCCGTATTGGGTTTTATTAATTAAAAGGTGAGCACTTCGAATATTGTTTAATTTTGTTTAACATTGTTTATTGTTCGTGGTCCGTAATATTAGTAAATGAATTAGAGTAGTTTCAATCATCCTTAATGTAAGGAAAAGATATGCGTTATAATAATAATAATAATAATAATAATAATAATAATAATAATAATAATAATTAGAAGAAGAAGAAGAAGAAGAAGAAGAAGAAGAAGAAGAAGAAGAAGAAGAACTATTATTATTATTATTATTATTATTATTATTACTATTATTATTAGTAGTAGTAGTGGTAATATTGAAATGTTTTGCAGTTATCTCCCAATTGCGTCGCTGTGGTAACTTATCAGTATGTGTTGTTTGAAGATAATTGCCAATAATTTATTTAAAGCGTTAAACAATAGGTAATAATTACCAAATTCATTAAAATTATAATCAACTGTTAACGAAAACATTAAAAGAATAATGTTGCACAACAAACCACACAACTGAAAATTGTTTGTTCAAGAAATGATAAGAGACAAAGAAAATATATCTAATAAAATATAATGTCTATGTGTCATATTATTTAACATAGACTTAAATTAGATAATTTAAAAAGTTTATCAATAATTATATACTATAAAAATAGATGAGTTTTTAACTAAGAATATGTAATAAGCTGTGTACACATTATCTTGACACCGGGTCAATCAGTCGCGGAACTAACCTTATATTGGTTTTAAAGTAGCAAGGGAGCTAAATTACTAACATTTTAACGACTTTAATATGTCGCGGCCTGGGATCGAACTCGGGACCTCCCTTACTTACAGCCGGTATCGTTAATGTTTAGTGGAAAAGAAATGAAAAGTTATTTTATCAACGTTTTTTTGCATTAAGGACTGTTGACTAGTGCAGATATGATCAAGTTGTTGCAAAATGGATTCCGTTTTGAATGTAGATCAGATATGAATGTGGCGTTAGGATTATCACATATTGCTAACATTGACGAAGTTTTTCCAACAACGGGCTATTATGACTAAGAGCTATTTGACATTTGTTCATGTGATATATTATGACATTTAAAATCGGCCTTAAGGTCATTAATAAAGCACACAATCTCATAAATAACTGTATAACACAAATTAATGCTTCACGGATAATGATGTTTGCGTGACATATGAATAGCCCAAATACTTGTGTTGTATAAATTAACAAGAATTTTCTTAACAAGGTCTTGTATTTAGGATTTTAGATCGCTTATGTTCATCTTTTTTATATACAGTGTTGATAAAAATTTTTTTTAATAACTTTGTGTTTTTGTACAAAAAAAACCGCTTAAGTGTGTACGTGATGGTTCAATTAGTGTTGAAAATGTCATTTACGGAATAGAAAACACACAGATTTCTGCTAGTACTCAACATGGGGGCAACATAGATCTCCTTTTGACGATCGTTTCTTCTCTGTATGGCGTCCATTGTATAGTTGTTAAGGCACTGGACTAGGGTTCAGGGGGATACTTGGTTCAAACCCCTTAGCACTAGATTTTGGTAGAAGAATATTCAACCAGTCAGATAATTTATAAGTTCTCTTATGGAAATAATGGCTGCTACGTATATGTCTTTACAGAAAGGATTCTATGACAGTACATTGCGAGACAAGATAAAAAAAACCGTGTTACGCATTTAAAAATATATTCAAGGATTCATAAAACTTTCCATGTTTCACAATTGTTGAACTTTAAAGAAATGACAAAGTTAACCATAGCATAAACACCATAATTAAACATCTCGGTTACAAATGAGAAAAAATTATTCAAATTTAACAGTGTGTAAAGATAATTAGAATGGTTTTGTCGCTACCTCCTAAAAGAAGCAAAGGTCTTAAAATCAATGAACATTTTCTGAGCCCTAAAGTTACAAGTTTTGATAAAATATTCAATGCACGCATTGTTCTCACTCGTGCTGAAGTGGATTTCCACATGCACTGTTTCTAATGAAACTGTCCATGACGGTTATCGAAAAAACACAAGATGCAGTAAAATTCTAATAAATTTCTCCTTTTTTTGAAAAGATCAAGTAATTGACTTAAACATGTTGCAGTAGAGTGAGAATATTTCTAGTTATTATGTATTCTAACAGTAAATTATAATATATTGTAACACATTTGCCACTCGTATGTTTAAAATTATGACCATAAGCATAATTTTTATCGGACGCCTTTTTAAAATTGAACATATTGCAAATGAAAGCAATGCAAGCACATTGGTATTTACTCCTAAAAAACAGTCAAATTTGAAGACAATAAGAACCGGTGTAGATAAACTGTCATACATAATTTTGTGCTAGATGCATGAATCGAACGCCCCAAACCGTAAACGTCCGTTTTTGACAAAAGCAAGATGCTAAGGGTCGAGACCGCTTCGTAAGACACGACTTTTCCAGTTCCTAGTCCTTTAAGTAAATATGTTGACAAAGTATGTTGTTAGCTTTTCCGACAAAGGTACATAGATTTTTTTTAAACGGCGTTGATGTAAACCTATTGGACATCGTATTCGACGCTTTATAATATACATTTTAGCAAATAAACTAAAATGACGTTAGACACACGATGGTCCCATCGATGCTTTAAGAAGATGAGGTAGCAATCTTTCGACCTGATAATAGCAATAAAATTGGTTTCTCAACAAATGCATTACCCATATTGCAACATAAAGTATTAATTGTTTTTTTTGCGATGCATTTTAATTGCTGTCAAATTTTAAAGAGAACAATGTTTAACAATCGCAGCGATCATAATGCTGAGGACAAGAACTACATTTAATACCACACAAATACGAAAATAAAGGGTATCAAGCCTGTTCACAGTTATCTCCCATGTCTGTGATGGTGTTACTTTCTTGTTCAGATCATTGTTACTACTGGATTTCACGCTGACCACAACGTCATGACCGGACTCGCCCACTTTCGGAGGACATTGATTCGTTAACCGTAGAAGCCAATGAGGCACCTGGACATTTTCAGACATGTGAAAACGTTTGAGCTGTAGAATAGCCACGACAGTGCTAAGGTACTGAAGACAACCTGTGTAAATATAGACACCGAATCCGAGGTCTCCGGAAGTTGTTGGCTGACTATTGTCAAGAATACCACAAGAGACAGATATACAGTAATTGAGAAACTTGCTTTTTCCCCGCTTGTTACTGGTAAGAGAAACACGCAACTGTTCAAAATTGCCATTAAAAATGTTGGAATAATCGGGTTGAGGAACAGAAAAACGTAGTTCCTCTTTAGTGTGAGACAGAACTGGACGTATCGGTCGCCGTTGATAGCCAGTGTGCCGACTGTGGTAGACACAACCTTCCATTCCGATTGGCCGGCAACGCCATGGTGGTGCACCACGGTGTCTGGGCTTACTAACGCTTCCTGGAGTAGCTCCAGACTTCGAAATTGAGACAACATTTCTGAGTATCCATCGGAAAATGTGTGATTTCGGAAGGACAAGTTGACCGGAAAATCTTCATTGGTTTCCATGTAATTTGACCTTCAGTAGAAGATACATAATTAAAACTAATACAAACATGATTACATGGTTACAACAGTGTATAATTGAATGCTACTTAGATCTAGTATTAGATTGACTAGCGACAATTATCATGGTCATTTGTATTTACATGAGCATGCTTAGTAAGAAAGGAAAATATTAAGCGAGTTCAATAATAAAAAATTAACTAGCACGAGATGCGTAAATACTTTCATCGGGAGAAAGCAAATTAACAAAGAAACTATTTTAAACAATTACACGGTAAAAGTAACATATTTTCCAGACAATTTACAGTAAGTGGTCAAATAAACCATTCAGCAAAGACTTGTAACGAATAAACTATAATTTAACTAATTTCTGGCATTAAAATTACAACATTATCCTGTATACTTGTGTAGACCTTGTATGTAAAACTAACAAAAATAATGATTTTGCGACCTGTAGTTATTTTTTGCAGGCAAGCTGTCAGAACTTATCACCAGATTTTTTGCGCTAACGTATGAATCCACTTTCGAAAAGCATATGAATTGAACTTCCAGTATTGATACTCAAACCGCACAGACGTTCTGACCGTTTCTGTAACTCGGATATCAGATTTTTTGTAAACCCATTACCTTCATAAGTGATGGACAAATACATGCCAGGGTCCCCTAGACTTGTGTAACTGGTGACGGAATTCCCCAGGGTGATGTCAGGCGTCCACAGATCCCACCAAAACACTCTTAGCTTGGCCGTGATTGACAATTCCTTTGCGATTTCGTTAAAGCTTATGATATTTAGAAGGTGAAGGGACACATTGACGTTCAGAGGATGCGACCTTCTTCTTGTATTGCTGGGTAGTCATAAGATTGTCGTAGACATCATGGGCACTGCTTCTTTCGATTGCAGAAACAATGGTCGATTGGATTAAGAGGAACATGAAATACGTGTGAAATTTCATTTTCGGTGGAAAAGTAAAATGTCCAGAAAAGATAATAACTGTCACCTCAAAGCAAATAAGAATTGAACAAAACATGTTCAATAGCGGTTACATAACAGTTATGTACTTAAATCAGATTTGGTACTTATATACCCATTTAAAAAAATAACTGAAACCGATACGTGCTGTGTGACTCAGGTCTTCAAACCACATTCTAAGTATCTCCAAATTACACCGTTTTAGAAACTGATTTCCTGCAACAGAATTGGGTTATCACTTTTTTCCTTTAAAAATAAAATAATCTAAATAGGCTTCAATCGAGCCATACCCGATAATTTAATCGAACCAATTTGACTTATATCTCGACATGAATTATACTCACACGTTCATGCGAATCCTTTTAGTTACATACTACTGAGTCAAATCAGATATTCAACTATCACAAATCAGTCGATGTGAACATATAAGTAAATGAACTTATTACGGAGGCAGAATCCCCATGGGTAGAAATAAATAGAATAAGATAACAAACCAAGTGCTGAGCGCTAAGCATTAATTCATTCACCGCAGCAATGGCTGTTGTCATTAACGACCATGATTATCATCAATGAATGTGTTTTTGACCCTGGGTGTGTCTCTAATCATAGCAGCACTCAATATTATATGTAGGCGAATGGACACTTTTTACATTGCTTGGTCTATATAAATATGTATATAGTCGCTACACCATCGGTTACGAAGTACGCTTTGCAGTGGTTGCTATAACGATAATTTAATTACATTTATAATTTTGTTTTAAGAATAGCATTTCCTTTTTATTTTAAACAAAACAAAAAGACCGGAGCGCAATAAGTAGAGCGTCGGCTCCAGGTACGGGAGACCCCGAGTTCGATCCCGGGCCGCGACATACCAAAGTCGTTAAAAATGGTAGTGGTATAGCTCCCTTGCTAACGCTCAAGCAAATATAAGGGTAGTTCCACGACTGGTTCGCCCGGTGTCAGGATAATGTGACTGGGTGTGGTATCTTGCCAGGTGTTCACGGCATGCTCGGCATGCTATACACAGTGAAGGCAGCACTTTATCTGCTTCAAGTGGACACCGTCTCCAGATAACTGAAATACTGTTGGTGGGACGATAAACCCAATAAACAAACAAACAAACAAAACAAAGAAAATATTCAGTTCTTACATAAATAATGTTGTTTTGCAAATGGTGTCGCATAGATTTTTAGTTTCAAAGGGGATATTGCCATAAATTTCTTACTTAATGTATGATCTCGTAAATATTGGCATGTTAACATCGATCATAAAAAAATCATCATAGCGAAATAATATAACATGGAGTGCGTGGGGAAACATATTTGCTTTGGACAACAAATCATCATTTGTATTATCTTCATTTGTGTTTTGAGTATGGAGTAAATACCCTGCCTCCGGTATCAAAGGCTCAGCTCTTTGTTCACAATATGGTGACACACATCAATTCTTGAGTGGAGTTAAGCGATATTTAATTGCCACTTGTGCCAAATGAAAATGCCTGAAAGATTGTTTTAGTTATGTGTTTACCATAAATACCATACACGCTTTTAATCACGTTGGTTAACCTTAATTGAGAGCTGTTTTAAAACTGGGGACTAGTCGCATTGGCCGGTATATATACATTATGTTAAGATATATCAATATTATACAATCGACAGTTTGGTCAGGTGGTTAGGTACTTAACCTCGTGAAAGTGATTTTGCGATTCAAACACGGACCAGTTGTACACAAACGCTACCTGCCTAAATAATCACTGGATATGTAAACAATGTAAGGTTATACAATGCAGTCTAAAGCAGTTTATATTGCATTTGAACTGTCAAAACTGTGTTCTATTTCTATTCATATTTTTTAACAGAATAATGCAATACGCTTTCAACGAAAATACAAGCGCAATATTTTTACAAATTGGATTTTGGCTATCCAAATATTCCTTTATATTGATTGTATATATTTTATATATACAATTCATTTCGACAATTGTATTTTAAATTTATTTGTATTTTCATTACTTTACTTTCTTGGCTTGATGTGTTTAAGTTAAAACAAAAAATACAATACATTAAAAATATACAATTGTTTTCAAACTGCGAGAATAAGCTCTCGTTTAAGGTGCAGTTAAAATATGTACGTCGGTGTGATTTGAACCAGCGTGCTATATCTCCTCAAGCAGATACATTATCCACTATGCTACTCCCCGTTTTACATACAATAATTGGGCTTTCAATGTTTGCATTCAGGCCTAAAGTTAGCGTCTTTGGGTACATGTAAAACCATAGACGCTGAAAAACTGTGTTTGTCAACTTGTGCATTGGGTTTTGTAACTTGGGTCTGGTGTAAAGATCTAACAATGTAAGATCAGCAGTACAAAAATAGGTATCAACAATCAAGAATTAGAAGTTGATGAAGCTTTTTGAATGATTTCAACAAAAATAAAATACAGCAAAATAAAATGCTCACAGAAATAATGTTTTAATTTTTTTACAGATGATTGAAGCATTCTAATAGAAAGGGAGTTAAATTTATAAACCCAAAATTGAAAACTAACATCAATAAAGAAGAAGCAATTATGCATGACTTTACTGAAGTAACTGGATCCACAACAGTGGGGTGTTTCTTGCTGCTATTATTTCTTGCTAATACTAAGTCTAGTATTTAAGGTATACACGACATTACCGTCGAATTCATTGTCCAGTTCAGGACATTGTAAAACGTTCAGTACCTTATATACATATTGATCAACAGTGTTTGATTAGTTCAACGCCATGACGAAAAAAGTATTCCCTGAATCATATCAACCACTATTAAAACAAAATAACTAAATAACCACGTGATATGGATAAGTCTTTTCAGTATTTTACTGGCACTATTATATATATCTGTTCACTATAGGCTGAAAGCAATAGTAGTACTTTTATATTAATAATGCATAATGTATAATTATTAATTATACTCTTTAAGAACCTGTCCAAAACGAACATGTGAGCAGCAAGAACCCGATTACAGCAATACCTCTGAATAGCAACACCTCTTTACATAGGAAAACGAACAATACGTTTTGAAAAGTGTGCATGTAGAAGTGCAATAAGGGGAACAAAGGGGTAAAATATTAAATTTTGATCGCCAGTTACCAATTAGCCCATACAACTTGACCTTTAATATTTGTCAAGTGAAATTCTGCGCCTAATGTTTACTCTTTTTCAGTCTTCCTTTGAATAAATGTACATAGTGGGAAGTGATTTGCCGGATTGGGTTTTATTAATTAATAGTCGTACGTTTCGAATAATGTTTAATTTTGTTTTAAAAGTGTTTATTGTTCGTGGTCCTTAGTATTAGTAAATGAATTAGGGGCGTTTCTATCTTCCTTAATATAAGAAAAAGACATTGTTATTATTGCTTTTATTATTATTATTATTATTATTGTTGTTGTTGTTGTTATTTATGTTTTGCAAGTATCTCCTAATTGCGTGGCTGCGGTATTTTGTGTTGCTCGAATATAATTGCCAATAATTTATTTTAAGCGTTAAACCATAGACATAAATTATCAAACTCATTGAAATCATAATCAACTGTTAACGAAAACATTAAAGGAATAACATTTCACAACAAACCACACAAATGAAAATTGTTTGTTCAAGAAATGCACAAGAGACAAATTAAGTATATCTAATAAAATATAATGTTTATGTGTCATATTATTTAACGTGAGTTAAAATTAAATAATTAAAAAAGTTTATCAATAATCATATACATTTAAAATATTTTAATGAAGATTATGCAATAAGCTGTGTATTAATAATAATAATAATAATAATAATAATAATAATAATAATAATAATAATAATAATAATAATAATAATAATAATAATAATAATGTTACGCCTTTTAGAATGTATGTTTTGGATGCCTAAAACTGTCCATGTTTCACAAATAATAAATTTAAAAGAAATGACAAAGTTTACTATAGTATAAACACGTTTATTAAACATCTTATTACAAATGGGAAAACATATTCAAATTAAACATTGTGTAAAGATAATTAGACTAATTTTAACGCTGCCTCGTATATGAAGATATAGTCTTAGACTCAATAAACATTTCCTGAGCCCTGAAAGTAAAATCTGACAAAAGATTCCATGCATGCAGTGTTCTCACTCGTGCTAAAGTGAATTTCCACATACACTGTTGTATCATTGCATAATACAAGATGCAGTAAAATTCTAATAAATTTCTCCCTTATTGAAAAGATCGAGCAACTGCCATAATCATGTTACAGTTGAGTGAGAACATTTCTAGTAATTCTGTATTCTAACAGTAGATTAGAATATATTGTCGAATCACACAAGATTTGCCAGTATTGTCGTATTTTTACAAATAAGGCAATATGAATTATTTTATTGGACGCGTTTTCATTAAAAGCACCTTGGAATTTGCTGCTTAAAAATAGTGAAATTTGAAGATTTAATTACAACAGGTGTAGATAAACTGTCCTACATAATTTTGTGCTAGATGCATGAATCGAACGCCTCCCTAAACCGTAAACGTCCGTTTTTGACAAAAGCAAGATGCTAAGGGTCGAGATCAATTGACCGCTTTTAACAAGGGAGGGATGGCACTCTTATTTGGGTTGCATCACAAGTACCACCTTTTGCTGGATGTTGTATTTCTACGCGGTCTGGAGGATGACTTTGTTTTATACACTTAATCCTCATTTTAGTTTTTCATTTTATGATCACATTGGCGTCTAGCTTAAAAAGGCTGAACATAAAAGTGTTATCACTGGGGGATGTTTGTTTTGTACTACTATGAGGTTGTAACAGTGTGACTCAACCTTTCGTTTCACAGCCTATCTTGGAAGTACATAGAACAACTTTTTGTTGCGCAGGAGACAGGAATACAAAAATTCAATGTAACATGGCGTGTACATATCGAGTAGCCGCATAATAACAGAGTGTAAGACACGTTTTTCCCAGTTCCTAGTCCTTTAAGTAAATATGTTGACAAAGTATGTTGTTAACCTTTCCGACAAAGGTACATAAATTTATTTTAAACGGCATTGGTGTAAGCCTATCGGACATCGTATTCGACGCTTTATAATATGCATTTTTAACAAATAAACTAAAATGACGATGGATACACGATGGTCCCATCAATATGCTGCTTTAAGAAGATGAGGTAGCAAACTTTCGACCTGATAATAGCAATAAAAGTGGTTCCTCACCTGATAATAGCAATAAAAGTGGTTCCTCAACTGATAATAGCAATAAAAGTAGTTTCTCAACAAATGCATTGCCCACATTGCAATATAAGGTATTAATTGCTTTATGCGATGCATTTTAATTGCTGTCAATTTTTAAAGAGAACTATGTTTAACAATCGCAGCGATCATAATGCTGAGGACAAGAACTACATTTAATACCACACAAATACGAAAATAAAGGGCATCAAGCCTGTCCACAGTTATCTCCCATGTCTGTGATGGTGTTACTTTCTTGTTCAGATCATTGTTACTACATGATTTCACGCTGACCACATCGTCATGACCGGACTCGCCCACTTTCGGAGGACATTGATTCGTTAACCGTAGAAGCCAATAAGGCACCTGGACATTTTCAGACATGTGAAAAAGTTTCAGCTGTAGAATAGCCACGACAGTGCTGAATGTACTAAAGACAACCTGTGTAAATATAAACACGTTGAAAATCGACACCGAATCCGAGGTCTCCGGAAGTTGTTGGCTGACTATTGTCAAGAATACCACAAGAGACAGATATACAGTAATTGAGAAACTTGCTTTTTCCCCGCTTGTTACCGGTAAGAGGAACACGCAACAGTTCAGAATGGCCATGAAAGATGTTGGAATGATCAGGTTGAGGAACAGAAAAACGTAGTTCCTCTTTAGTGTGAGACAGAACTGGACATATCGGTCGCCGTTGATAGCCAGCGTGCCGACTGTTGAAGACACAATCTTCCATTCCGGTTGGCCGGCAACGCCATGGTGGTGCACCACGGTGTCTGGGCTTACTAACGCTACCTGCTGGCTGGAGTAGCTCCAGACTTCGAAATTTAGACAACATTTCTGAGTATCCATCGGAAAATGTGTGATGTCGGCAGGACAAGTTGACCGGAAAATCTGCATTGGTTTCCATGTAATTTGGCCTTAAGTAAGAGATATATAATTTAAGTGAATAGAAACATGATTACATGGTTACAACAATGTACAATTGAATGCTACTTAGATCTAGTATTTAGATTGACTAGCGACAATTATCAAGGTCATTTGTATTTACATGAGCATGTTTAGTATAAAAGGAAAATATAAAGAGAATTCAATTATAAAAATTTAACTAGCACAAGATGTGTAAATACTTTCATCGAGAGAAAACGGATTAACACAGTACACGATTTAAAACAATTACACGGTAAATGTAATATTTTACCTGACAATTTACAATAAGTGGTAAAATAAGCCATTCGGCAAAGACTTGTAACGAATAAACTATTATTTAACTGATTTCTGGCATTAAAATTACAACTTTACACTGTATAATTTTATAGACCTTGTATGTGAAACTGACAAAAATAATGATTTTTGCGACCTGTAGTTATTTTTACAGGTAAGCTGTCAGAACTTATCACCAAATTTTTGCGCTAACGTATGAATCCACTTTCGAAAAGCATATGATTTGAACTTACAGTA
Organism: Sinonovacula constricta; assembly: GCA_007844125.1. Lineage (NCBI taxonomy): Eukaryota > Metazoa > Mollusca > Bivalvia > Cardiida > Solecurtidae > Sinonovacula > Sinonovacula constricta. The sequence continues at coordinate 62,041,946 of CM017555.1, read as the reverse complement.
TTGATACTCAAACCGCAAAGACATGTTGACCGTTTCTATGACTCGGATATATGATTCTTTGTAAAATCATTACCTTCATAAGTGACGGACAAATACATGCCGGGGTCTCCTAGACTTGTGTAACTGGTGACGGAATTCTCCAGGGTGATGTCAGGCGTCCACACATCCGGTTGCGGAAGATTCATGACGGCCAGCCCTCCATACACACTTGGGTCCCACACTAGGTAGTTGTCCCGCCAAGACACTCTTAGCTTGGCCGTGATTGACAATTCCTCTGCGATTTCGTTAAAGCTTATGATATTTAGAAGGTAAAGGGACACGTTGACGTTCAGAGGATGCGACGCGTTAAGCACCGGCCGGACCTTCTTGTTGTATTGCTGGGTAGTCATAAGATTGTCGTAGACATCATGGGCACTGCTTCTTTCGATTGCAGAAACAATGGTCGATGGAAGTAAGAGGAACACAAAACACGTGTTAAATTTCATTTTCGTTAGGATGGTAAAATGTCCAGAAAAATAATAATAGTCAACTACAGGCAATTCAGAATTGAAACGAAGACATGTTCAAAAACGGACAAAATTATGTACGAAACTTTGATTTATTATTCTTATATCCATTAAAAGAAAACACTGAAAACAATACTTGCTGCGCGACTAAGGTCTTCAAAGCACATTCCAAGCAATTCCAAATTATTATGTTTTTCAAATGGATTTGCTGCAACAGAACTGAGTCAACACGTTTTGCCTTTAAAAATCCAAATATGTTTTTCCACAACTCCAATCGAACGATACACGATAATTCAATCGAACTCCGGCCCATTTGCTTTGTATCTCGAATGATATGTCAATGCGAATCCATTTGTTATCCAACTATTGAAAACCAGTCGAAATCATTAAACGCCGTCATTACGAAGCCAGAATCCCCATGGGTAAAATTGAGGATTGAATTTGAAAGAAAATGATGATAAAACAAAGTCCTAGTGGTGAGCACATCCATTCTCGGCAGCAGGACAATGGCTGGTGTCATTAACGACCATGATTATCATCAATGAATTTGTTTTTGACCCCGGTTATGCGTCTAGTCATAGCACCATTCAATAAAATGGAGGCTAATGAGCAGTTATAGTATAACTTTGTCCATAAACACCTGCATATTTGATTTATATATATTGATGTATATATATATATATATATATATATATATATATATATATATATATATATGTGTGTGTGTGTGTGTGTGTGTGTGTGTGTGTGTGTGTGTGTGTGTGTGTGTGTGTGTGTGTGTGTGTGTGTGTGTGTGTGTGTGTGTGTGTGTTTCGTCGCTTCACTATATGTTACGAAGTACGCTTTGCAGTGGTTGCTATAAAGATAATCCAATGTGCATTTACAATTGCAAAAAAAAAAATTTAAGTGTAAAATAATATTTCCATTTTATTTTAAACAAATTTAAAAACAAACAAACCCACACACACTCCGTTTTAATAGAAAATGTCCAGTTTTGTAACTAGCTGTCGTACAGATCTTCAGCTTCAAGGGAAATAAAACCAAGGACTTTTAACCTATGATACGATGGCATTAACACTAACAAGGTAACATCGATCATCACAATATATTGTATCATAGCGAAATAATATAAGGAGTGCGTGGGGAAACATATTTACTTTTGGCCATGCTTCATCATTTATGAAATCTGCTTTTGTTTATGTTTATTGGGTTTTTCGTCCCACCAACAGTATTTCAGTTGTCTGGAACGTTGTTCACATGAAGCAGATATAGTGCTGCCTTCACTGTGTAAAGCCCGCGGCATAATACCACACCCAGTCACATTATCCTGACACCGGGCCAACCAGTCGTGCAACTACCCTTACATTTGCTTGAGCGTTATCAAGTAAGCTATACCACTACCATTTTGAACGACTTTGGTATTCGCGGCCCAGGATCGAACATGAGTCCCCGTACCTGGAGCCGACGTTCTACAGATTGCGCCAGCAGGTCCGGTGGAATCAGCGTTCGTGTTCTAAGATTGAAATAAACTCCCAGCCTACGGTATCAAAGGTTCTCCTCTGTGTCCACAAAATGGGGACACTCATCAGTTCTTAAGTGGCGTTAAGCGAAATTTAATTGCCACTGACGCCTAATGAAAATACCTTAAAAGTTTTAATTTGTTTACTTCCATTAATACCAAAAACGCCTAAAGCCACGTTTGTTAACCATAATTGAGTGCAGTTTTGAAAACCTGGTGCTCATCCTATTGGCCGATATAGGTCATCTATGTTTAGATCTAACAATACTACCTAAACAATACAAACTATGCGTTCTGTGGGCCGTGTCCACTACTAATAATACAAAAGGTTTTGTTTTAATTGGGTCGCCGTCACGGCGACCCTTATATTTGTAATTGATTTTTGAAATGATTATGGTGTGACGTCACAGCTTCGAGAAGCGATATTATTGTTTTAACGGTTATGTTTGTACTATTTCACCAGTAAAATGAAGATGTTGTTTTATATCTATTATGGTGTTTAGTTTCTTCTGTCTCTAAAATTTACAACCTCTTAAGCTTAAAACAATAAACGTAAGAACTGTGACAAAAATCATAATTAAAACCTTACGTATGTAAATTGTTGATTCTTATTTTTATATATCTTGGTCATTCGAGTTTCATTAGGATTTAAACTGTTTAGTCGTACTTTTATGGTTACTATGTATACGGTGCACATAATACAGAAATGGTCTGACAATTCGCGATTGTTATACAAGCTAATTCCCAATCATGTGACCTCGGTGAAAGGTACACGCAACTGCGGTGAAATGGTGCTAATGTAAAGCGTGTCAGATATGAATTTACAGATACCTAGTTCAATTTGTTTCCTATTGATGCGCTATGAATAACAGAAAGATACATTTGATATGGCTTAACATGTGTCTACATTTATGACCAGTAATAACGACTTATATGCGCCCTGAAGTACATACTTGTATCAATTCATACAAAGTAAGTGAACATATAATTATACGAAACAATATCTGTACAAATTAACATTGTAATGACCGAAAACGACCAACAAAGACAGGCACAGACCAACATTTCGGCAAATTTTCTAAAGTATCAAAGTGTAAATTATCGTGTATTAGGAATATTTTATGGATGGTTGATTTGAATGATGATTTTTTTATAAAAACAACAACAGTTCTCGCTAAAGAATGATCGAGGGAAAATGGACAAGGCGTTCCGAATTCCGGAAGTTTCGCGATTTAGGTTAGACGACACTAAATAAGTTTGTTATATATTCTATAGTAAGTCGCGAAACTTTGGGACCAAATTGCACCATGACCAAGCTATGACAGACCCCCATAACCATATATAGGTGAAAAGAGCTATTTGTTGTCTATCAGAAAGACCCAGAAATAAGTCAACTTTTGCAACTTGTAAGAAGGTCCTGCTTCATACAGTGCACATACCATCAAATTGCCAGTCGGTAACCCTCAGATTTCAATGAAATATGTACTTCCGCTCAAGGTGGATCAGTCCATTATTGTGCATGGGAGTGCAACATTTTTGCTTGATTTTAATTCTACATGGTTTCAGCTTTCTTTTGATACCAAAAGGTTCAGATTACCTTCAAAATAGGAAATATGATGACAAATTATAGCAACAGACTGTTATTAAAGAGAAAAAGTCCATGTCACACATTCTACTTCCGGTGGCTATTTAGTGTAATCACCCCTTTAAGGCAAACTTTTTTTACATTTTCTGTTTGAAAACTATATATACATTTAGGTTATTGTATTCTGAACATTATCTCCAAATTTTAGTAAATTCTGACCAGAAATAGTGACAAAAACCCATTTTTTCCAGACCCATCTATACTGGGCCTGAGGGCAGAAAATATAATGAAAATGTCAGTAAAAAGTTGATGGTCATATATGTTCTTCTTTTCTCACAGAAACACTAGTGTTCTTGCAGGGATGGCACTTTTTTGTGGCAAAATGATCCAGTAAGACTGGAGTAACTAACAATGGGTGTTATGATGTACCTTTGGTTAATTTTGGGTGAAAAAATCATGTTTTTATGTAAAAAAAATAGAAAAAAATGAAAAAAAAATTAGAAAAAAATGTAAAAAAATCATTTTCTATGACTGTTATTTTTAGTTTAAAGCTTTCCATTCATAGTAGAAACATCTGCCAGATTAAGCATGGGGTCCTGTTAATAACACTTACTAGTTGGGGTCTAATTGAGAGCCACCAGCTCCATCAGGTGTCCTTAATTAACAAATGCATATCAATCACCTTATGGCTGGTCCTGGCCAGTGGCTTCCACTTGTTGAGCCCTATATAGGTTTACTGCATTTGACAATCTATCATGGCATCCCTGATGCTAGATCCAGAGGAGGTGATTGTATTTCCTTCAATGTTGTGATTCTAAATAGAATTTAACTGCATTTTGTGTCAAAAATGGTGCTTTCAAGGCAGAGGGCGCATAACCGCAGAGTAGGATTCACCAAGGGCCACAAGAGTTGCTTAAAAGGTAAATCGTTTCATTTTGCCAAGCCGGAAACTCCAGTTCCATACGTAAGATTGCCAGAAAATGAATTTGCTGATCGAATTTATTGCCACGATGGTGTTCTAACCTTTAGAGACACAGACGGGCGATCGACAAATGTTAAGCCACTGAGACCCCGGCCGGTCCCTGTTGATTCTGTTGACCAGGTCCTTTGCGACACGTGTCCCGACTCCCCCTTTCCTGTCTCTAATTGCCACAAGGTATATGATTTGGATAAGGTGTCACATCTGTATGACTCTGGAAACAGAAAACATGGGTTGTGTAGCAAAGGTTGTGACGGAAGGCTTTTGATTGATAGTGACAATTCCAAAAAGTGGGGTCTCGTATGGAGCGAGCGGTTAAAATGCACCAAGTGTTCTTTCGTAAGTGACTATTGCAAACTGTACGAAGAGGTTGAAGGAAAATCTAAACGAGGCAGAAAAGCTGCAACGGTTAATGTTGGCTTGCAGTTGGGGCTGAGCACAACCCCAATCAGTAACACTGGTATATGCCGCGTTTTAAACAACGCAAACATTGTTGCCCCCAGCATAAGCTCTATGCAGAGGCTTAGTAACAAGGTGCTAGAGGAAGTAATTTCACTCAACTAAATTGATATGCAAGACAAAGTAAGGGCTGTAGTTAAGACAAATACCCTGATTGGTCAAACCAACCCCCTAAACATTAATGTTGAAGGTGATACTTGCTACAATAACAAAATCTTTAATGCGGACACGACTCCTTTTCAAGCCGGAACAATAGCCACCACTACCTTCTGCGAAAACAACACCAGGTCTAAAAGGATAATCGGTGTGAATATTGCCAGCAAACTGTGCTTGGTGGCCTCACGCATGCGCAACAAAGGTGAAGAGGTTACATGTCCCCATCATGCCGGTTACTGTACAGCCGACATAAGCGAGAGCTCTGTTATAGGTAATGAGGGCACATGGTCAGAAAAGGTGGCCAAAAATCTGACCGGTATCAATATTGCAGGTTATACTGGTGATGGTGACTCGACGAGTCATGCCGGTGTGCAGAAGGCACAACCGTGTAGGGTAAACATGTTCAAAGATGTTCGACATCTTGGAAACTCAGTTCGTCGAGCTGTCTATAGCACCAAATTCAGCTCATCAATGTTCAGTGGTCCCTCAAGATGTAACCTGAAGAACAGGTTTGCCCTGTCGATTAAGCAAAGGTGTCATGCAGAGCTCAAGCAGGCCCATAAGAAATACAATGGTCATTTGCCCACAATTAAGTTCAAAATGCCCATGGTTATCGACACAATTGTGTTGTGTTTCAATGGTTACTGCGGTCAATCTTGCAAAGACAACAGCCTCGTCTGCTCGGGTAACTATCGACTAGCAAAAAACTTTATGCCAGCTAATGTAAAGGTTAGAATGACAGAAAAAGACCAAGACCTGCTTAAACAGTGCATAGGCATTATGCTGGGAATTGAGGCCCTTGAAAAAACTAAACTCTTGACATCCACCCAAAAATGTGAGGCTGTTAACCGGTCGTACCAGGCAGTTAATCCCAAGATGGTAACGAACCCAAGAACATTTAAGGGATGAATACATGGGCAGATCCATAAATTGAACAATGGGTACACTAGGTCAATGGTCATGAAAGCCAGGTATCTTGGCGCCCCAATAAAAAACCCTGCAATAATCCGTCAAATGATGGCTGTCGATAAGCGAGCAGCGCGCACCAAAGATCCTGGGGCCATCGAGCGCAGAAAGGTCTGTCGGTATTCCGCCAGCAGGCGTCGGTACAACCTGCATGAGAAAGAACATTACAGCCCAGGTTTAACAGATGGAAAACCAGCTGCTAGCAGTTCTAAACACTTGAAAGATCACAATTATGTGTAGGTGGCCCTTTCAAGTGACAAGAAATGGAGTAATTTCAATGTAATATAGCCTGTATATAGTTTGTTTTGATTTTGTGCATGCCTTATATTGTCATAATTTCTCAGGTTTTGCTGCAAATGCTCATGTTTTTTAACTAAATAATGTTCAGACTGATGGAAAAAACAATAAACAGTACTTACTTTTGAGGGTTTTTGCTCTTAATAGACTAGTTTCAAATCAAATGATACATTCTGGCAACCCTACATGTCCACTGCACTTTTTCACTTTTGCACACACTTTTCTATCATTATTAACAGACATGGGTTCCAATGACATATGGTGGACATTACAACAAAGACTTTTGTGGCATAAATGTGACAAAAATAAGGAACTTGTTAAAAAAGTATTGTATGTAAACTGATATATGACCCTATGCACATAATGGTTGCGAGAGGGGGTATCCGGTGGGCATTTAACCCGTATCCTTCCATATTTACATACAAAACCTCCACTAGTGGCCCCAGTCCATAGCAAACAACCTTTATTATTATCAAAAATGCACCTGGACTTGATTCTATCCAATAGTTTTCTTCTATAAGCTTCCTGGTTTGATTCTGACATGTTAACAACTTTATTTGCAGACAACAGGATGTGAGGGGTTTTCCGTTAAAGGTTAGACGACACTAAATAAGTTTGTTATATATTCTATAGTAAGTCAGATTACCTTCAAAATAGGAAATATGATGACAAATTATAGCAACAGACTGTTATTAAAGAGAAAAAGTCCATGTCACACATTCTACTTCCGGTGGCTATTTAGTGTAATCACCCCTTTACACATTCCCAACCAATCGGAACACCTCGGATAATTCACGAATCGAGGACGGAATTACCCGAGGAGTTCCGACTGATTCCCAATGTACGGGTCCTATTTCGGTAAATGACGTTCTTTTCTATAGCGAGTATGCCGTATTATTATATGTAAAGTTGTTCTTTGTATTAATATGTTTATGAATCTTATGAAAACTATTGGTTATTCTTTTAAAATTTACTAGTTTCTGTATTTCTAAAAACAAATCGATAGCGTCTGTAGTGGCACGTTATACAAAATATCAATTTTACTCACACTCAGATGACAATCATGAAACAGCGCAGTGGTTATGAACTTGTTCTAATGCTAACAGTCTCCAGAGATCGAATCCCATCGCAGTCAAAAAAAAATTCTGTGACTTTTATTTTCTTTGTTTTTACAATAAATATGACAAACGAAACATTTAAACAGACAAAAATGTTGACCAATAACAAATGTTAATTATTTTTATTGATTAGGATCATTGATCAGTTATTGGCGACGTTGACAACATACGGGTCCTTAGTCGGTAAATGGTGTTCTTTCTATATTTATTTGTATTTATTCTTTGAAACGTCCACGCAAACGAGGTATTTGTACTTTTTAAATTTCTAAACATTAATGTACATCTGACGGTTATACTTGTTAATAAAGACATGTTTGTCCCTTTTTAGGATTGTACATATATACCAGAATTAAATTATTCCAGTGATTTTAATGGTTGGTTACTTAATAGTTTAAATCAGTTATCTCTAAATTTTTAATAAATATTAATTTTCAGTGTTGCGCCGCCTACTGATGCTTCGCATCAATGCTTTTCTTGTTTCATATTGTAATCTAGCATAATTTCAAATTAGGCATATGCACATATCCATCCAGTGTAGACATTATTAAAAACAGAACAGTGATTGGCTTGATAGTATATGTAGTTGCGATCGTGTGGAACCGTCGAATGTACATACACTAAACTGTTACAGGGCCGCTTAGCATGTTCATTATTACACAAGGCATTGGGAATGTATTAAAGAGACAATACAGTCACCAGTTATGGAGATGTGTATTTTATTATCAAGACATAATGAAGGCAAATATTACAGGTGGTACACAGGTCTGAAGGCGATTCTTACAAAAATGGATAATCCAAACAAATGTACACGTGCACCATGGTTCAGACCACTAACCATTAGCCCACAAAGCCACAGACTATCTGCAAAAATTGAAGTTCATATATTCAGCAGTCTTTCGTTTACAATTGGATGCCAACATAAAAATTGCTTTCAGATCTTTGTACACCTGTATCACATTCAGCATAGCATATACATAAAACACTATTTTGACAGAACAAAAATCACTAAATACACAGCTTACAGCTTAACATTGCCAACAGCTCAATAAACTGTACATAAACATAATACAATATAACAAAATTTAATCTTGCCCAGTTACAATGCTGTAAGTTAAAAATATACAGGGATGGATCCAGGCGGAGGGGATGGCAGGATGTATCATCCAGGTGAAAGAGGAGACTTGTGAAAATACATGTAAGCTTGAAAGTATTAAGCTTTTAAAGTAAAGTTAAAGTAAAGTTTTAAAGTTGTTGACTGCTTTGTTAAGGTAAGAGTCCCTTACTGTGTATGTATATTCAGTATTTACTTCATAAAGTTGGATGGATCCTTATTCATGCCCTCCCTACTCCCCACTCCTCAACATTTTCTGGATCCATCCCTGTTATAAAGTGTAGTGATAAAGGTTTTATCATAAAATTGCATGGATATACTCTAACGTCAATATAAATGAATATAAATAAGAAATGAGGACAATGAAGGCTATAACCAGCATAACATCAACTGTTTTAGGAGGATTCTATGGAAAAGAAAGTACATAAAAGGTAACAGAATATTTATGTGCACATGTGTTATTTCAACAAAAACAAATCTTAAGTGGAATTCACAACATGTGACGAGCTACCCTACTTTTGATAATCTTTTTCACGTTTTTCAGTTGGACAGGATAAACATGTAAGAAAAAAATCACATACTTCAAGAACAATAAAGGCCAGAATTTGTATGTGTGGCCAAGGAACAGCACCGGTATTGATGCTGCAAAATAGTAGGCTGCTGTCATACATGTAAATTCATATGGAATAGGAGCCAATTGGCCATGGGCGCCCCCTGCAGAATTCAATTTTGTCTATATTGTTTGAAGGCATTATAGTCATCACATTCAAAAGAAATTTCACACATTTTGTACGACACTGAAGCATATTTATTCTAATCTTTTAATAAAGAAGTGCCAGAGGATGGTGTAAAACATGTGACTATCGATGACTTCATAGCAAATAGTGTGAATGCTGATTAACCAGCTAGAAGGAGACCTGCAGAATTCAAATCTTCACTTATCCACCTTAGTTTTCTTCAGGGCACAAAGACTTTAAGCCATACGATGTGGGTTTGAGTCCCATTCAGGGCGAGAGAATTAATATGGGAAGGTCTTGCAGACATTAATCTGTGGGTCTTCCTCTACCAAAATAGGTGGATGTTGCTATTATGATAAGAAGTTGCTGTGGTGTCCAACAGTTTGCCTGTATCTAATATATGTTACTACAATTGACCTTTGGGGTATTTGTGCATAATTTCTGCTGACAAAATAATACTTTTGTCTAAGCTTTGACGATTTTCAACAGTATCTCAATTTTAAGGCAGTAAAACTCATTAATCATCAATTAAAATGGTCATTCTTTTCAAATCTATGAAAAAAGAACAACCTGGATTTCTGCTAAAGACATCAATGTCACAGCAGATGACGTGGATAAGCTAAAAGTGATTACCTGTTTTTTTTAGTTTAAAAATAGCTAACTGCAGCATGGCCCAGATAGGAAATATATGTTTGTAATGATGATTGTGGCATTATGGTTTACTTTTTTACACAGGTGTAGGACATCAATAAACATCATTTTGCGATATCTGTTCTGGAAACAATTGTTAATGAAGATAATTAATGAGAATTCTTTAGTCCAAATTGTTTTTACCACCTATAAACCCATCTTCAGAAGGCACATTGTTTTACCTTTCCTTAACAGTTTTTAAATGGTGTGTGTTTAAAAAAAACAATTAAAAAACACAACTAAATCGTCAATAAAATTAAGAAACTGTTAATATGAAAAGGGATAAAAACAAAACAAAAATGTAATGAAATAAAAAAATATTTTGATTTGAACCCAGGACCTGTTGCAGTCTTGTGCTCAACTGATTGCATCATCATGACTTGGTACATGCATGTTTAAAGACGATTTATTACCCTTGTATTTGCTTGAGCATCAGCAAGGGAGCTATACAACTACCATTTTTATGACTTTGGTATGCAGTAGCCCAGGATTGAACCTGGGGCCTCCGGTTCCTGGAGCCAACGCTCTACTGATGTATAATTTTGATAGCCTTCTATTCATTATCAGTTTATTCTGATAAAAGTTGGGCCCAATAAAGGGTTACTGCCTACTGCTTTGTCTTCTATGCTATATTATTTCCATGTTTAACTGTTTTGTACCAACTAAAGTGTTGTTTTTCTCAAAGATATTATGTTTTTAATGAAGATGAATTTGCAAAAAACAGTGGTTTTCTTCCAGGAGACTTGTTCGATCAAGGAAGTACTTTCTTTCTTCAAAATACTTAAAACATAAAAAAAATGTGTTGTTTTTTTTCAAAACATAATAACGGAGACATGAACAGGGTCGGTTTTCTAAAGTGGTCTCAAGTTTATCCAAAGTCATCATTATAAACTTCAAACAGATGATTAACATATTTTCTTCTGCTAAGAGGTTTATGTAACAAAAAATGCAAGAAAACCCTATTATAAAATTGATAATTTCAGTCAATAAAATGTATGGGTGTAATTTTTAACTTAAAAGATGGGACTAAGTACTTCAAAGCATAAATGAAAGAAAATACATAATATTCTGTTCCTTTATTTTATCATTAATTGTGGAAAATATATCTTACTTCTAAAAAAAATATATTTTAAGTCAAGGTATACGTGTGTCTTGAATATACTAAAGCTCATTCAAATCTCACTGTTATTTATTACAAAGTCATGATTTGATGGAAGTGTGTGGGCAGGACTTTAATTTATATTACATATACTAATTAATGTCTTTATTTTACAGAAAAGCTCATTAACCAGTTACAATTGTTAATTACCCATAATTACTATTATTAAGAACTATATAGAAGGTGGAAGCAGCTACTGTGGAGGTTTTGCAAGAAGCAACATCTGTGTAGATCAAATATCTGTCTTTTAGAGCTGAGTAATTTTGTTTGTTTGGTTTATCATCCCTGCAACAGTATTTCAGTTTCGTGGAGACGGTGTCCAATTGAAGCAGATCTAGTGCTGCTTTCACTGTGTATAGCATGCCATGAACACCTGGCATGATACTACACCCAGTCACATTATCCTGACACTGAGCCAACCAGTTGTGGAACTACCCTTACATTTGCTCGAGCGTTAGCAAGTGAGCTACATGTATACCACTACCATTTTCTCAATTTGTCATTTAAAATATGTATTTCCTATTGGAGCCACGAAGCATTTTTTTTTTTTACCAAGAATAACACGGACCACTTACTTTTGCGATCATGTTATATCATTCGTGCTATTTGCTGCAATGTCGATATCTCTATTTAGCAGAAGTCCCTATCGTGTGTATTTATAGATTTGGAAAGAAAGGACATTTAGATTTCTCAAGATATGTACTGTCTTACAATTGAGGTAATCTTTAAAATCGTCTTTGCTTAGACTACAACAAGAGTTTTTTGAAATTTTGCTCAGATTTCCTCAAAACTGGCAAAATATAATTGCTTGATGTATCTGATTAGGTAATCTGTCAACTATCACCTTTAACACCAACAACAACATACAGAACAGTTTTTACATACAATTCCCTAATTGAACCCCAGGATAATAGTTAAAAGAAGATTGCAACATCACTCTCTCAATATGATTGCAGAATAGTTTTAACCGACAATTCCCTAATTTTACCTCAAGATGATAAGTTAGCAATAATTAAAACAACACTCTATGACGGCAGAATAGTTTTACCAACAATTCCCTTATTTAACCATATAATTATATACCGGGTAAGTTAACAATAATTAAAACATCACTCTCCCAATATGCTGGCAGGTGATGTTTTGATAACTTGTTTTTAGGAGTTAATCTATTATTGCATTCAGAGTTCTTTTTTAACTTTTGAAAAAAGGTGTCAGGGTCCTTGGCAGAGGAAAAATGTTCGGCTCACAGGCAAAATTACGAACACCTATTGAATAATACTAAATATGTTCCTTAAAAATGTGTTACATTACTTATAAATCAACCTGGAATACATCTTTTTTCTCTTTTTTATTTTAACTGCATATGTGGGACGGGATTTGCCAAAATTTTGCAGATGTTGTGCAGCGACATTTCTATCATTATAGCACAGGGGCACTTATGATGTGCCCAGGGACTGAACCTGGCCAATCCATTATACTGACACCGATGAGTCAGTCGTAATGCTGTCCCCTTAGCCGGCTGGGGTTCAAACCTGTGACCTCCCGATCTGCAAGCTGCCGCTCTACCACCTGAGCTATTGTGGCCGGTAATCTAACTGCATTTGTTATGAAAGTAAAGAGAAAACTGTTAAAGACATGACCTTCAGTTCTTTCATCTACAGTTCTGAGGGTTTGTTCAGCAGAAGAATGGGTGAAATGTTTTCCATTCTGATGGAAATATGGTCAAATTTTGGCCACAAATTTGGTTTAAAAGACTACCAGATAATGGAAAACTATTTTGATAAAACTATAAAAAAATGTTGCTGTATGCTATTTGAGTGCCCCCAAAAAAGGTATTATGAAACCATTTATGAATTTGAGACTCCAACCCATACAGTGAGGGACTGCAGAATTGCAACAATACAATGACACTTGCTGCTTAGCAACAAACCTGCCCCATGATTCTCTTGTCATGTATAATATAGTGACAAATATTAATATTTTAATGGAATCTTTACAGGTAATATCTGACAATTTAGACTAAAATTCTGTTCCTCAAACAACCAAATATGGTAATTGTTTCTGAAAAGATTATGCAAAATGCTGTTTAGTGATACCATACATAAATGTGAAAAGTAAAGCATAACACCTCACTCATCATTACAAAGGTGTACTTCCATGCACCGCTGCAATCAGCTTTTTTAAACTATGAAAACTCCATGACGACTTATTTCTAAGATCAAATTACATCATCCTTATCATATATGTGAACTCTCCTGCTTTTGGAGGAAGACTCCCTCTTTTAAGGTTCTAAATTCCTTGAATATGAGGGGTGTTTTATACATTTTCAGAAATCTCACTACTTGGAAACATTTGTTTATATAAAAAATAACCAAGCTCCTACTTTGCAAGTGCCAATCTCCCACTTTGGTCTCAAAAAAAGTTCACATGTACGCATCATCCGGGTAATATGCTGATGTTGATATGTAATTTTTAGCAGAAATCCCCCATCATGCTTATTAAAAGATTTTGAAAAAAAAATGAAGAATTGTTTGTATAGACTAAATTACATGTATATGAAAAAATGATGCCCACATTCCCCAAAACATAAAAAAATATTGCTATATGCAAACGATATAGGGAAACTGTTGGATACTGCCTTTAAAACGTGGAGCTACAAAGCCAAATTTGACCAACCATGATCACATTAGTTAAAGAATGCTGATACATTTACATGTATTATAAAGAATATTACAAAAAATATAATACTTAATCAAAGCACTTATAATGCACCAACATTTAAATGATCCTAAACTTATAATCTTTCATCAGTCAATAATGATCAATGAATATAAAAGACCCAAATGAGAGACATTAGTGGATAGTCTCCCTTGAGTAATCCCTAAATGCGAGTGGGACCTTTCATTTGGATTATTCACTTTTTATGCTTGCACTCTTTAGAGTGGATGTTTTCCTCACTCTTGTAATACCTAAGTTAACCATCATCAATAGACACCTCCATTTTCTTGCATACTTACAAGTATTTCAATGGACTTTATGCTCAGATTTATGCAAAAGTGAGAGATTTCATTGTTTGTAATTGCACCATCTGCAAAAAAACAGACAATAAAGTCCAAGAATCCAACTCAACGGACCCAGCTATTATTTGGACTACCTCGGATATCACTGAACATGATAAACAATTTCTATTTCACAAATGTACAACCATTGTACTGTTTTTTTGTCTTCCTGCAAACATTACTAATTACATAAAAAACTGCACATTGACAGATCAATATATTGCAGAAACAATGTATTCCTGCATAAAGGGCGGTATCGCGTTTCCTTTGTTTAATAATAACAGCTATAACAGTAAAACAAACAAAAAAATGTTTTTAACATACATTTGACAAACATATAGTGTTTTGGAATCACTGGCTTAACATTTTAATATCCTGGTAAATACTGTATAAACACAAACCCAACATCAATGCCTGCAATTATAACTAAATATCTTACATTATTTTGTTTGCACGATATCAAAAAAATAAAAATTTGTGCCAAAAGTTTAAGGGCTCAGGCTAGTAGGCTTCATATTATCTTTTCAAATCAAAAATGACAAATTTAGAACTTTATAACAGATAAAGATATTTATTATAGTGTCTAACATTTCAGAGGTTAATTTGCTGACTGCAAAATTTAACCATATCTAAAATAAGCACTGCATATAAAAAAAGAAGTAATTTTAAAAAAGAATGGATACAACAGACAGTATACATGTAAAACAGTTTATTAATAATTTTCTTTGAAGTACCAATTAGAAGAATATTATTTTCCCTTGTTTTAAATGAGGTAACAACCTGTACCCAATTGTATAAACAATGGTTATGGTTAACATTTGGTTATTTCCTAACAACTGGTTAACTTTAACTTCCTTGGTGAGTTAACCAAAGTGGTTATCTATTTGTATAAAGGCAGTTAAATGTTTTGTTACTAAACCAAACTGTTAAGTTTTAACTAAAAGTTAAATTAACCAAAGTATCCCACAATGCAACATTCTAATTGTTTCTGCTAAATGAGCGGCCATTTTTATTTTTGGTTATAACTTTTACAGACCACTGGAAGAATGGTTAAAGTTAACCAAAAATGGTTAAAATTGGAAAAGGTTAAATGATCAAAAACATATACAATAGCTTAGCAGCATGTTGACCAAAATGTTTTAGGTAACCAAACTTTAACCATTGGTTAAAATTTAACTGTTTAATACAATTGGCCCCTGGCGGCACTTTTACGTTGTGGGTTTTGTATGAGATTTTCATACTATATATCGTGATGGAGTTACTTAGCTTTGGGTTACCGAAGAGTAAACACTGATTTTTTTATATGCATACAATCTGTTCAGCTTATAAAAGAAGATGTGAAAAGTTTGTGAAATGTTTTGAGAATGACGTTGTCATAAGATGTGTTGTACAGTACTGTACACTTTGTCATTCATAAAGAGAGAAATTTCTGTTATGTATAGGATAGTTTTTTGAAATCATTCGGTAGACCAAAGTGCTATCTGAACGATTTTCCAAATAAAATATTGAGACTAACTTTGGAGTTTGTGTTTTATGCTGAAAATATCTGGTCTTTTATCACTTTTATTAATTTAATGACTGGTTTTATTTTAGTTTTGAAACTACAAGCTTTGCCTAATTTGACAAACTTTTCTTGACGTAGAATAACAATTTTTTTTACAGAACTGATCTATAAAATATGAACCAATGAAATGATTGAAAAAAGAACTAATAATCTTTAATTAAACAATATTGTCCACTGCTTCATATATAATCAAAACTTTCTTACAAATAGACTAGACACAAATACATTAATTTTTTTCAATGACCACATTGATGGTACAAATACTACAATGTGACATATGTAATTATCATTGGTCTTCAAGCCACCAAGTTGAAAAATTCTACAGTAGATCCCAAACAATGTAACTCACTTTTTTCCAATTTGTATGAATCTATCCTTTTTCATTTGTTTTTGAAATACATTGCAGCAACCAATTATGATTCTTATGGCAACGTCCAGTTTTTTAAGTGAAGGAAGACATCAGAGAAATGTCTGGGTAGAACCACCGGTGCACCGCAAGTCAGCTGAAAGATCTTCCCAAATTAAGTCGGGATTTGAACCCATGCGGCAAGAGGCTAGGCAGTCAGAGGAGTTACAAATCAGAGACTCTACCACTACGCCATGGGCGCTCTTTTCTTTTTTGACTAGACCTTATAAAAATCTTCTAACAGAAGTTTGGCAGGTAAGAGACGTATTGAACTTAGCAGCAAATAGTGTAGATGCTGATCACACAGCTCTCACTGGAAGCTGGATGATCTGGATCTACACTAGTTGCCTAAGCCTGGGCATTTTGTTCTTTGCAGGTAAAGATTAAACTAAATCCTAAACAGGTAACAGATAAGTAGGTAAGACTGTCGTCAAGTGAAGGTCACAGATCCCTCTGGTAAACTGCTATTGACCAGGCGGTAGTAACGTAGATCATTGACAAATCTCTGCAAGTTCTGGGTGAATGTTGGTAGGTCCTGCAATCAATAAAAATAAATTTAATAAAACAAAATCAAATTTGCAAACTTAGATAAAGTATGTTTAACACCTATATACCAAATAAATATTGAGTTAAATCAAGAAATGATGACCTAGCACAAAAGTAATGGTTATTGTTTACTGGGTTTTTTGTCCCACCAACGGTATTTCAGTTATCTGAAGACGTTGTCCACTTGAAGCAGATATAGTGCTGCCTTCACTGTGTAAAGCATGCTGTGAACTACTGGCATGATACCACACCCAGTCACCTTATGCCGACACCGGGCCCACCAGTCATGGAACTACCTTATATTTGCTTTAGCGTTAGCAAGGGAACTTTGGTAAGTCGCGGCCCTCCCGTACTTGGAGCCAATGCTTCACCGATTATGCAACCGGGTCCGGTGAACATGTTTTTTGGCATCTTTATAGCTTGATGACTTCAAATCTTTTAATTTTGTGACATAAAAATGTATACAACAAAAAGTGTAAAACACAAAATATATGCTCTTACTAGCTTTAAAGACAGGCAACTATATTTTTTTTGTTTTTTGTTTTCTTATACAGAGGGAGGGAATGGGGGTGGAGGGGAATAGGGGGCTGTAACTTACAAAGCTTATTTATATGGTGACTTCAAAGTGTGATTACTTTCACAACTTAAGTCTTTCTTTTTTAGTTTTGTGACTTCAAGGTTTGACTTATTTGTGACTTAATTTTACAAAACATTTTAACAGAACTGATTGATAAAAATTTTAACCAATGAAATGATTGAAAACAGAACTGTCTTAAATTAAACAACATTGCCTAAGTTTGCTTCATAAATGAATTTCTTCAATTCTCATCTTCTCCACTTTTATAAATAAAAATCACTAGTAATTTAAAAATATATCTACAATTCAACCATTTGAATTGCTAATAAATCAGTCATCATTTTCTTCCCCTTTTAAATGGGACTTGTCGGCTTCTTTTGCTTATATTGTGCAGCAATATTTCTATCATTATAGCGCAGGGGCACTTATGAGGTGCCCAGGGACTGAACCCGGCTGGTCCATTATACTGACACTGACGAGTCAGGTGTAATGCTGTCCCCTTAGCCCTGAGCGTTAGGAGGGAAGCCACTGCTACCAACTTTAAAATCTTTGGGTTGACCCAGCCGGGGTTTGAACCCCCGACCTCCCAATCAAAGCCAACGCTCTACCACCTGAGCTATTGGGGCTGGTCCTTATTGCCCTGGGAGGGAAGCCACATGGTGCATGCTGAGGAATTTATAACCAGTAGCACACTGTAGATCAGCAAGACAGTATCCCCAATCTAAAGTTATTGCCCTGGGAGGGAAGCCACATGGTGCATGCTGAGGAATTTATAACCAATGGCACACTGTAGATCAGCAAGACAGTATCCCCAATCTAAAGTTATTGCCCTGGGAGGGAAGCCACATGGTGCATGCTGAGGAATTTATAACCAATGGCACACTGTAGATCAGCAAGACAGTATCCCCAATCTTAAGTTATTGCCCTGGGAGGGAAGCCACATGGTGCATGCTGAGGAATTTATAACCAATGGCACACTGTAGATCAGCAAGACAGTATCCCAAATCTTAAGTTATTGCCCTGGCATCGAAGCCACATGGTGCATGCTGAGGAATTTATAACCAATGGCACACTGTAGATCAGCAAGACAGTATCCCCAATCTAAAGTTATTGCCCTGGCATCGAAGCCACATGGTGCATGCTGAGGAATTTATAACCAATGGCACACTGTAGATCAGCAAGACAGTATTCCCAATCTTAAGTTATTGCCCTGGCATCGAAGCCACACGGTGCATGCTGAGGAATTTATAACTTATAAATTGGCACAATGCAGACCAGTAAGACAGCTTGATGGTCATACATTTCTGAGAGTTATATATCTTAAATAAATAAATTAAAAAATCAATAATGATCAAGTGATCATAAATGATCAATGGTGATCAAGTTTGGATAAGGCAAGGCATGACATTATTTATAAAACATCAAAGCATGTACAAACCTTTTCTAGTTTGAAATTCTGTCCCAGGACCGTTTTCTGGCTATTATCAATTCCCTCACATGTTGCGAGGAATTGTGGCAGAAACTGGTTGTAGAATAGATCAAAGTCTACACAGGCCATATTGTACACAACAACAACGATCTCCTCCTGCAGCAGGTCATGTGACCTGCTAACAAGCACCTGCAGAAACACGCTCAGGAACTGTGGCAACATTCCCGCACAGAAAATTGGCTGAAATAAAACATATAACTCTTAGTTAAAGTACAAAGAAAATCTTTTTTTATAAAAATATTAATTAATCAACATCTTTTACTTTGATAAAGTCACTATGTATATCCTGTATTGCTGGTGATGGGAGATTTCTCACACATCTGAGATTTGGGATGGGATTTGCCGCCATTTTTGCCGATACTGTGCAGCGACATTTCTATCATTATGGCATAGGGGCACTTATGAGGTGCCCAGGGACTGAATCTGGTCAGTCCATTATACTGACACCAACGAGTCAGGCGTAATGCTGTCCCCTTAGCCCCGAGCATTAGGAGGGACGCCACTACTACCAACTTAAAGTCTTTGGTTTGACCAGGCCAGGGTTTGAACCAGCGACCTCCCAATCCGCAAGGTGACTCTACCACTTGAGCTAGTGCGGCTGGTCACACACATCTGGGTGGAACAACCAGTGCACAACAGGTCTGATGGAAGACCTCTCTTTTTTTAGCTGGATTGGTGTTTGGATGCTTAGTATACGTACTAAGACACACACAGTTATCAAAGTACACAATGTTCAATCTGACAGTTTTAATGGAGGCTCCATTTTATCACAAGGCTTTTAAAGACGGAATCTAACAGTAAGCCAATATCTGATACATGTAAAAATCTTACCGCTGTACTGGTAAGTTTTTCATAATTGCAGCATAAACTTATAAACTTATATTTTAGTTTTTAGTTAAGGCTGTTTATAACATTATGTAAGTAGTTATACTGTACAAATCGTGAAACATGTTGCTTTTAATGTCAATTATTTCCCAATCGATAAATAAGAAAGACTGGGATGTCCGCTAAAAATAGATATTGCCATTAGAGCTCAAAGGATCACGTAACATTATCTCAAAAAGTAAGTGGTCACATGGTTTTCTTAGTTTAAAAATAGCCAACTATGCAGTATAGCTAGAATTAGAAGTACATTTTTGTTTTGACTAGTGAGGCAGTTATGCTTTACTTTTCACATGAATGTAGGACTCCAATAAACAGTATTAGCTTGAAGTCCTGCGCTAACTTCTCAGCCACAGGGACCCACTCATATTTGTATGTGCGTATTGGGTTTAAGTCACTTGATGGGACAGACAATGCCGAATACAATGAAGTTTAACTCGCATAAAGTATAATCAGGTAAATATAATGTGAATTATGACTGAAAACAGGTTTAAATATTACACAGTTTAAAAATGTATAATTTTTTAAGAATATTAATCTCGTTCAAGAAGTAAACAGGTTTAGAATCTGACCCCGTCTCAGATTTAATATGAAATTTTAAAAACAAAAGGAAACTATCAACTACCTAAAATGGCATGACCTGAAAGTCATTTCTAAATGAAATGAAGATAAATATAAACAAGATTTTAACATAATTCATGTAAATTTATGATGTTTTTTTTTTTTTCAATTTACAGCAACGGCACAGACATGGTTATATTGGTGACGTCAAGTTTCTATTAGTAGGAGGTAACCCAAGAAATACGTCGGGAATGACAGGATCATCTTGAAGACCTCCCCACATAAAAGATTAATCGGATCGGGAATCGAACCTACATGGCAATTGACTGAGGATAACAAGTCTGCTACAGTAGCCACTAGGCAGTCAGCACCACTTGTTTATCTATGTGATGCAAACAAGGCTATCATTATGTCAACAAAATGACCACAATAATGACAACAACAATGACCACAATAATGACCACAATTATGACCACAATAACGACAACAATAATTACCACAATTATGACCACAATTATGACAGCAATAATGACCATAATTATGATCGCAATAATGACCACAATAATGACGGCAATAGTGACCACAATTATGACCACAATTAAAACCATAATTATGACCACAATAATGATCACAATTATAACCACAATAATGACCACAATTATGACAGCAATTATGAACACAATTATGACAGCAAACATATTGTTTATATACCAAGGATCAAAACTCTAGACATACCTTGCTGTATAGTTTCCATTTAGAGTTGAGCTTCTGCAGGGATTCCAGATTTTGCCGGAAGATATCTATATCTGGTTGAAGAAAGGACTGGCCATACGACTGTAGAAAAGAAACAAAACAAGACAAAGTATAATAAATGAGCCATAGGACTGTAGAGCAGAAACAAAGCAAGTATAACAGATGGGCCTTAGGACTGTAGAACAGAAACAAAGCAAGTATAACAGGTGGGCCATAGGACTGTAGAACAGAAACAAAGCAAGTATAACAGATGGGCCTTAGGAATGTAGAACAGAAACAAAGCAAGTATAACAGATGGGCCATAGGACTGTAGAACAGAAACAAAGCAAGTACAACAGATGGGCCTTAGGACTGTAGAACAGAAACAAAGCAAGTATAACAGATGGGCCTTAGGACTGTAGAACAGAAACAAAGCAAGTATAACAGATGGGCCTTAGGACTGTAGAACAGAAACAAAGCAAGTATAACAGATGGGCCTTAGGACTGTAGAACAGAAACAAAGCAAGTATAACAGATGGGCCTTAGGACTGTAGCACAGAAACAAAGCAAGTATAACAGATGGGCCTTAGGACTGTAGAACAGAAACAAAGCAAGTATAACAGATGGGCCTTAGGACTGTAGCACAGAAACAAAGCAAGTACAACAGATGGGCCTTAGGACTGTAGAACAAAAACAAAGCAAGTATAACAGGTGGGCCTTAGGACTGTAGAACAGAAACAAAGCAAGTACAACAGATGGGCCTTAGGACTGTAGAACAGAAACAAAGCAAGTACAACAGATGGACCTTAGGACTGTAGAGCAGAAACAAAGCAAGTATAACAGATGGGCCTTAGGACTGTAGAACAGAAACAAAGCAAGTATAACAGATGGGCCTTAGGACAGTAGAACAGAAACAAAGCAAGTATAACAGGTGGGCCTTAGGACTGTAGAACAGAAACAAAGCAAGTATAAGAAATGGGCTATAGGACTGTAGCACAGAAACAAAGCAAGTATAACAGATGGGCCATAGGACTGTAGAGCAGAAACAAAGCAAGTATAACAGATGGGCCTTAGGACTGTAGAACAGAAACAAAGCAAGTACAACAGATGGGCCTCAAGACAGTAGAACAGAAACAAAGCAAGTACAACAGATGGGCCTTAGGACTGTAGAGCAGAAACAAAGCAAGTACAACAGATGGGCCTAAGGACTGTAAAACAGAAACAAAGCAAGTATAACAGATGGGCCTTAGGACTGTAGAACAGAAACAAAGCAAGTATAACAGATGGGCCTTAGGACTGTAGCACAGAAACAAAGCAAGTACAACAGATGGGCCTTAGGACTGTAGAACAAAAACAAAGCAAGTATAACAGGTGGGCCTTAGGACTGTAGAACAGAAACAAAGCAAGTACAACAGATGGGCCTTAGGACTGTAGAACAGAAACAAAGCAAGTACAACAGATGGACCTTAGGACTGTAGAGCAGAAACAAAGCAAGTATAACAGATGGGCCTTAGGACTGTAGAGCAGAAACAAAGCAAGTATAACAGATGGGCCTTAGGACTGTAGAGCAGAAACAAAGCAAGTATAACAGATGGGCCTTAGGACTGTAGAGCAGACACAAAGCAAGTACAACAGATGGGCCTTAGGACTGTAAAACAGAAACAAAGCAAGTACAACAGATGGACCTTAGGACTGTAGAGCAGAAACAAAGCAAGTATAACAGATGGGCCTTAGGACTGTAGAACAGAAACAAAGCAAGTATAACAGATGGGCCTTAGGACTGTAGAGCAGAAACAAAGCAAGTACAACAGATGGGCCTTAGGACTGTAGAACAGAAACAAAGCAAGTATAACAGATGGGCCTTAGGACTGTAGCACAGAAACAAAGCAAGTACAACAGATGGGCCTTAGGACTGTAGAACAAAAACAAAGCAAGTATAACAGGTGGGCCTTAGGACTGTAGAACAGAAACAAAGCAAGTACAACAGATGGGCCTTAGGACTGTAGAACAGAAACAAAGCAAGTACAACAGATGGACCTTAGGACTGTAGAGCAGAAACAAAGCAAGTATAACAGATGGGCCTTAGGACTGTAGAGCAGAAACAAAGCAAGTATAACAGATGGGCCTTAGGACTGTAGAGCAGAAACAAAGCAAGTATAACAGATGGGCCTTAGGACTGTAGAGCAGAAACAAAGCAAGTATAACAGATGGGCCTTAGGACTGTAGCACAGAAACAAAGCAAGTATAACAGGTGGGCCTTAGGACTGTAGAACAGAAACAAAGCAAGTATAACAGATGGACCTTAGGACTGTAGCACAGAAACAAAGCAAGTATAACAGATGGACCTTAGGACTGTAGCACAGAAACAAAGCAAGTACAACAGATGGGCCTTAGGACTGTAGAGCAGAAACAAAGCAAGTATAACAGATGGGCCTTAGGACTGTAGAACAGAAACAAAGCAAGTATAACAGATGGGCCTTAGGACTGTAGAACAGAAACAAAGCAAGTACAACAGATGGGCCTTAGGACTGTAGCACAGAAACAAAGCAAGTATAACAGGTGGGCCTTAGGACTGTAGAACAGAAACAAAGCAAGTATAACAGATGGACCTTAGGACTGTAGCACAGAAACAAAGCAAGTATAACAGATGGGCCTTAGGACTGTAGAACAGAAACAAAGCAAGTATAACAGATGGGCCTTAGGACTGTAGAACAGAAACAAAGCAAGTATAACAGGTGGGCCTTAGGACAGTAGAGCAGAAACAAAGCAAGTATAACAGATGGACCTTAGGACTGTAGAACAGAACCAAAGCAAGTATAACAGATGGGCCTTAGGACTGTAGAGCAGAAACAAAGCAAGTATAACAGATGGGCCTTAGGACTGTAGAACAGAAACAAAGCAAGTATAACAGATGGACCTTAGGACTGTAGAACAGAAACAAAGCAAGTACAACAGATGGGCCTTAGGACTGTAGAACAGAAACAAAGCAAGTACAACAGATGGGCCTTAGGACTGTAGAACAGAAACAAAGCAAGTATAACAGATGGGCCTTAGGACTGTAGAGCAGAAACAAAGCAAGTACAACAGATGGGCCTTAGGACTGTAGAGCAGAAACAAAGCAAGTATAACAGATGGACCTTAGGACTGTAGCACAGAAACAAAGCAAGTATAACAGATGGACCTTAGGACTGTAGAGCAGAAACAAAGCAAGTATAACAGATGGGCCTTAGGACTGTAGAACAGAAACAAAGCAAGTATAACAGATGGGCCTTAGGACTGTAGAACAGAAACAAAGCAAGTACAACAGATGGGCCTTAGGACTGTAGAACAGAAACAAAGCAAGTATAACAGATGGGCCTTAGGACTGTAGAACAGAAACAAAGCAAGTATAACAGATGGACCTTAGGACTGTAGAACAGAAACAAAGCAAGTATAACAGATGGGCCTTAGGACTGTAGAACAGAAACAAAGCAAGTATAACAGATGGACCTTAGGACTGTAGAACAGAAACAAAGCAAGTATAACAGATGGACCTTAGGACTGTAGAACAGAAACAAAACAAGTATAACAGATGGACCTTAGGACTGTAGAACAGAAACAAAGCAAGTACAACAGATGGGCCTTAGGACTGTAGAACAGAAACAAAGCAAGTATAACAGATGGGCCTTAGGACTGTAGAACAGAAACAAAGCAAGTATAACAGATGGGCCTTAGGACAGTAGAACAGAAACAAAGCAAGTATAACAGGTGGGCCTTAGGACTGTAGAACAGAAACAAAGCAAGTATAACAGGTGGGCCTTAGGACTGTAGAACAGAAACAAAGCAAGTATAACAGATGGGCCTTAGGACTGTAGAACAGAAACAAAGCAAGTATAACAGATGGGCCTTAGGACTGTAGAACAGAAACAAAGCAAGTATAACAGATGGGCCATAGGACTGTAGAACAGAAACAAAGCAAGTATAACAGATGGGCCTTAGGACTGTAGAACAGAAACAAAGCAAGTATAACAGGTGGGCCATAGGAATGTAGAACATAAACAAAGCAAGTATAACAGATGGGCCTTAGGACTGTAGAACAGAAACAAAGCAAGTACTTTTGTATGAGCATGATAATGTCATTAGAAAAATGTCACAATATATGTATCTTTGTATCAAAGAATTATTAGAAGGCACAGTGCAATTCTCCTTGTGTTACGTTACCATACTATACGTTCCGTTACGATACCACGGTCTTGTCATAAGCGTTACGTTCCGATAAGATACGATGTACCATTTACGATAGGGCTCGTTACGTTACCTCACGATAGGCCTATTACGTTACACGATACGTTATGTTACCATACGATACGTTAACGATAGAAATACACATATGCGATGTTTTGGACAACTGGTACGGTGCCAGGACTGTATAACATATGGGCCTTAGGATTGTAGAACAGAAACAAAGCAAGTACAACAGATGGGCCTTAGGACTGTAGCACAGAAACAAAGCAAGTACAACAGATGGGTCATAGGACTGTAGAACAGAAACAAAGCAAGTACAACAGATGGGCCTTAGGACTGTAGCACAGAAACAAAGCAAGTACAACAGATGGGCCATAGGACTGTAGAACAGAAACAAAGCAGTATAACAGATGGGCCTTAGGACTGTAGAACAGAAACAAAGCAAGTATAAGAAATGGGCCTTAGGACTGTAGAACAGAAACAATGTAGGACAAGTATAAGAAATGGGCCATAGGACTGTAGCACAGAAACAAAGCAAGTATAACAGATGGGCCTTAGGACTGTAGAGCAGAAACAAAGCAAGTACAACAGATGGGCCTTAGGACTGTAGAACAGAAACAAAGCAAGTACAACAGATGGACCTTAGGACTGTAGAGCAGAAACAAAGCAAGTATAACAGATGGGCCTTAGGACTGTAGAACAGAAACAAAGCAAGTATAACAGATGGGCCTTAGGACTGTAGAGCAGAAACAAAGCAAGTACAACAGATGGGCCTTAGGACTGTAGAACAGAAACAAAGCAAGTATAACAGATGGGCCTTAGGACTGTAGCACAGAAACAAAGCAAGTACAACAGATGGGCCTTAGGACTGTAGAACAAAAACAAAGCAAGTATAACAGGTGGGCCTTAGGACTGTAGAACAGAAACAAAGCAAGTACAACAGATGGGCCTTAGGACTGTAGAACAGAAACAAAGCAAGTACAACAGATGGACCTTAGGACTGTAGAGCAGAAACAAAGCAAGTATAACAGATGGACCTTAGGACTGTAGCACAGAAACAAAGCAAGTATAACAGATGGGCCATAGGACTGTAGAGCAGAAACAAAGCAAGTACAACAGATGGGCCTTAGGACTGTAGAGCAGAAACAAAGCAAGTATAACAGATGGGCCTTAGGACTGTAGAGCAGAAACAAAGCAAGTACAACAGATGGGCCTTAGGACTGTAGAACAGAAACAAAGCAAGTACAACAGATGGACCTTAGGACTGTAGAGCAGAAACAAAGCAAGTATAACAGATGGGCCTTAGGACTGTAGAACAGAAACAAAGCAAGTATAACAGATGGGCCTTAGGACTGTAGAGCAGAAACAAAGCAAGTATAACAGATGGACCTTAGGACTGTAGAGCAGAAACAAAGCAAGTACAACAGATGGGCCTTAGGACTGTAGAACAGAAACAAAGCAAGTACAACAGATGGACCTTAGGACTGTAGAGCAGAAACAAAGCAAGTATAACAGATGGACCTTAGGACTGTAGAGCAGAAACAAAGCAAGTATAACAGATGGGCCTTAGGACTGTAGAACAGAAACAAAACAAGTACAACAGATGGGCCTTAGGACTGTAGCACAGAAACAAAGCAAGTATAACAGGTGGGCCTTAGGACTGTAGAACAGAAACAAAGCAAGTATAACAGATGGACCTTAGGACTGTAGCACAGAAACAAAGCAAGTATAACAGATGGACCTTAGGACTGTAGCACAGAAACAAAGCAAGTACAACAGATGGGCCTTAGGACTGTAGAGCAGAAACAAAGCAAGTATAACAGATGGGCCTTAGGACTGTAGAACAGAAACAAAGCAAGTATAACAGATGGGCCTTAGGACTGTAGAACAGAAACAAAGCAAGTACAACAGATGGGCCTTAGGACTGTAGCACAGAAACAAAGCAAGTATAACAGGTGGGCCTTAGGACTGTAGAACAGAAACAAAGCAAGTATAACAGATGGACCTTAGGACTGTAGCACAGAAACAAAGCAAGTATAACAGATGGGCCTTAGGACTGTAGAACAGAAACAAAGCAAGTATAACAGATGGGCCTTAGGACTGTAGAACAGAAACAAAGCAAGTATAACAGGTGGGCCTTAGGACAGTAGAGCAGAAACAAAGCAAGTATAACAGATGGACCTTAGGACTGTAGAACAGAAACAAAGCAAGTATAACAGATGGGCCTTAGGACTGTAGAGCAGAAACAAAGCAAGTATAACAGATGGGCCTTAGGACTGTAGAACAGAAACAAAGCAAGTATAACAGATGGACCTTAGGACTGTAGAACAGAAACAAAGCAAGTACAACAGATGGGCCTTAGGACTGTAGAACAGAAACAAAGCAAGTATAACAGATGGGCCTTAGGACTGTAGAGCAGAAACAAAGCAAGTACAACAGATGGGCCTTAGGACTGTAGAGCAGAAACAAAGCAAGTATAACAGATGGACCTTAGGACTGTAGCACAGAAACAAAGCAAGTATAACAGATGGACCTTAGGACTGTAGAGCAGAAACAAAGCAAGTATAACAGATGGGCCTTAGGACTGTAGAACAGAAACAAAGCAAGTATAACAGATGGGCCTTAGGACTGTAGAACAGAAACAAAGCAAGTACAACAGATGGGCCTTAGGACTGTAGAACAGAAACAAAGCAAGTATAACAGATGGGCCTTAGGACTGTAGAACAGAAACAAAGCAAGTATAACAGATGGACCTTAGGACTGTAGAACAGAAACAAAGCAAGTATAACAGATGGGCCTTAGGACTGTAGAACAGAAACAAAGCAAGTATAACAGATGGACCTTAGGACTGTAGAACAGAAACAAAGCAAGTATAACAGATGGACCTTAGGACTGTAGAACAGAAACAAAGCAAGTACAACAGATGGGCCTTAGGACTGTAGAACAGAAACAAAGCAAGTATAACAGATGGGCCTTAGGACTGTAGAACAGAAACAAAGCAAGTATAACAGATGGGCCTTAGCACAGTAGAACAGAAACAAAGCAAGTATAACAGGTGGGCCTTAGGACTGTAGAACAGAAACAAAGCAAGTATAACAGGTGGGCCTTAGGACTGTAGAACAGAAACAAAGCAAGTATAACAGATGGGCCTTAGGACTGTAGAACAGAAACAAAGCAAGTATAACAGATGGGCCTTAGGACTGTAGAACAGAAACAAAGCAAGTATAACAGATGGGCCATAGGACTGTAGAACAGAAACAAAGCAAGTATAACAGATGGGCCTTAGGACTGTAGAACAGAAACAAAGCAAGTATAACAGGTGGGCCATAGGAATGTAGAACATAAACAAAGCAAGTATAACAGATGGGCCTTAGGACTGTAGAACAGAAACAAAGCAAGTACTTTTGTATGAGCATGATAATGTCATTAGAAAAATGTCACAATATATGTATCTTTGTATCAAAGAATTATTAGAAGGCACAGTGCAATTCTCCTTGTGTTACGTTACCATACTATACGTTCCGTTACGATACCACGGTCTTGTCATAAGCGTTACGTTCCGATAAGATACGATGTACCATTTACGATAGGGCTCGTTACGTTACCTCACGATAGGCCTATTACGTTACACGATACGTTATGTTACCATACGATACGTTAACGATAGAAATACACATATGCGATGTTTTGGACAACTGGTACGGTGCCAGGACTGTATAACATATGGGCCTTAGGATTGTAGAACAGAAACAAAGCAAGTACAACAGATGGGCCTTAGGACTGTAGCACAGAAACAAAGCAAGTACAACAGATGGGCCATAGGACTGTAGAACAGAAACAAAGCAAGTACAACAGATGGGCCTTAGGACTGTAGCACAGAAACAAAGCAAGTACAACAGATGGGCCATAGGACTGTAGAACAGAAACAAAGCAGTATAACAGATGGGCCTTAGGACTGTAGAACAGAAACAAAGCAAGTATAAGAAATGGGCCTTAGGACTGTAGAACAGAAACAATGTAGGACAAGTATAAGAAATGGGCCATAGGACTGTAGCACAGAAACAAAGCAAGTACAACAGATGGGCCATAGGACTGTAGAACAGAAACAAAGCAAGTACAACAGATGGGCCATAGGACTGTAGAACAGAAACAAAGCAAGTACAACAGATGGGCCTTAGGACTGTAGCACAGAAACAAAGCAAGTACAACAGATGGGCCTTAGGACTGTAGAACAGAAACAAAGCAGTATAACAGATGGGCCTTAGGACTGTAGAACAGAAACAAAGCAAGTATAAGAAATGGGCCATAGGACTGTAGAACAGAAAAAATGTAAGACAAGTATAATATATGGGCCATAGGACTGTAGAACTCTGTGAAGATGTGTCATGAAATCCCTTAATTCAGTAATTCTAAGATAATAATGGGTGTTTTCTCCAACATATAATAAATCTTACAACCTTCAAAACAAAATAAATGCATCATTATTATGTTGAAAATGTTATACTGGTAGGTGATTAAAATGGCCTTAAGGCGCCTTTATTATTTTAATGTAAAAAGGTTCCACTGTGCCGTCCCAATGTAATGTGTGATTGTTGGGTTTATCGTTCCAACTAGAGTATTTCAGTCATCTGGAGACGGGGTTCACTTGAAGCAGATCTAGTGCTGCCTTCCGGGCATGGTAACACACCCAGTCACATTATCATGACACTGGGCCAACCAGTCATGGAACCACCCTTAACTTTGCTTGAGTGTTAGCAAGGGAGTTATAGCACTACCATTTTTTGACAACTTTGGTATGTCACGGCACGTGATCGAACCCGTACATGGAACCCGACACTATACCAGGACTTGAACCCACACGGTGAGGGGCTGATGAGTTTGATCGGCCAAGGACCCCAATGGTAATTGATACATGCTTACTGCAGTTAATTAATGAAATTGTCGCTATTTTACCTTATTGAATGCTTCAGACTGCAAGATAACAAAAGTAATGGTAAGTGCTCACCTTTTAATTTGTTTTTGTTATATTTCATAGACAAAGTTATGGTCATATTAGTGACATCCTGCTTATAAATGGTTGCGGACAACAACAGACACTGGCCACAATAGCTCAGTTGGAAGAGGGTCGGCTTGCGGATTGGGAGGTCGCAGGTTCAAACCCCAGCTGGGTCAAACCAAAGACTTTAAAGTTGGTAGTAGTGACTTCCCTCCTAACGCACGGGGATAAGGAACAGCATTACGTCTGACTCATCGGTGTCAGTATAATGGACTGGTCGGTTTTATTTCCTGGGCACCTCATAAGAGCCCTGTGCTATATGATAGAATTGTCGCTGCACAGTATCATCAAAAATGCCTGCAAATCCTAATTCCAACAACAGACATGTCTTGGAAGATTTTTATGGTAAGTTCTTGCCTGACATGGACACAAATCCATAGGGAGAGGGGTTGAGGAATAACATTTTAGTAAACTATTCATTTACTATTTAATCAAGAGCACTTACACTTTTTTGATGATCAAAACATTAACCATGAAATTATTTCTGAAAAGAAAAAAGGATACAAAAGTATCTACCCACAAGATAGATAATATGAAAATAAAGAATTATCTGATTACTGGCCAAGTGCCATACCTCCATAATGCTGTAGAACTGAGACTCATTCTCCATAGTCTCTGAGGTATTGTTGAGGGACTTGAGTACACTTCCCTTAAAGAAATAGCGCCAGTTGTTCATCAGCAGCTCATGTAACAACTCATACAGCACCTGCTTCATGTCTGGGGAAGGCTTCTGAAACAAAACCAGAAAACAAACAGATATTAGTACTGTATTCAGTTACATATTCTGGTACATTAAAATATAACAAACCTAATGGCATTGAAAATGGACATATTTAGAGACCTTCTCTACCTGCGAAGTGGAAATGATGCTGAGCAACCACAGAGAGATGTTTCTAAACTAATTATTGTGTGTACTGTATAACGAGATGTCACAGTTGGAAAGGTCATAAAACAGCATGTGTTTTGAGACACACTTGATGCAAATGGGCTTGCTGCATTATCACTGGTCAGACGGAATCTTAGATAGCATTGCTTGCTATGCTTTATATACGTTCTGTACTGCCATTGGGGTTCGTACCCACGTCCTCTCGGACCACTCATGGCCGCTAAAGGATCATACACACTCGATCCACTGTCTCTTATATCGCCCCCCCATGTACATTATGTTTGACGCTGAATTCTTTCTCAGAATATCAAATTCCCTGCCACTTGAGTCATACGACATATCATCATATTCTACAAATTTTGCAAGCAAAACATCTTGGACATTATGATGCCATTTTGTTATAAATTTCAAGGGCAATAATTTACCCTAACACCATTTGGATGAAGCAAATATGACATCCTATGCTGTTTATTGTTGGTAGGTGATAAAAAAAATCATCATTTACTGATCAATTAGCCATGCAGTATGCCAGCATTCTTTATAACGGCTCAACCCCCATCACTATGATTCCTGGCACCCCTCTCCCTCCTCACCTCACCTATACTTGGCTAAAGAGACCCAGTAATAAACCAGAAGGGGTGCCATCTTTTACATAGAATTCCCAGGAACAAAGACTGGTCCTGGAAGTCTAGTCATTATAGCATATACATGCGTTGAATTGTGATGTGAGGTACAGTAAAACTTCACTAAAGTGGTCCCTGCTATGTGGGACACTTCTTTTTTTCCAGAACCTTTTTTTAAATTTATTTATTTTATTGTCCCACAACCTCGAAAAGCTGGTCACCTCTCTACCCAGGACTGTTGCTTCACAATGAATTAACAAATTAACACCTTCTTAAATCCTCGTTACGTGGGACAGCACCAGGTTGTCCAGTTATATAAGTGTCATTAATCAGTTTACCACACCTGCAAACACTGCTTGATTGAACAAGATTGGTTGCACATTTTACAAATTAAAATTACGACATTGTCTCTTCATTTACAGCAATTGTTAAGAAGTCAGCAAATTATCTGAAGTTAACAAATTGATACTTATTGTAAGTTGTATATGTTAATTGTTAAGTGATAAATGATTTTCTTAAATAATTGTTTATTGTTTTACATTAAATGAATAGTTGATGTCACTTCTGTTGAGTAAGAAACTTTAACTATAAAATTTTAAACCGAAAACATTATTAATACATTTCCCTTCTTCTGAAACTGACCATAATGTTAAATTTCTTTCACAGCAAATAATTAACCCAAAACTCTAATTCGTTATTATGTTTAATTTTAACATTGTGAAAATTGACTAAACTCTCATTTTATAAAATATACTGTAAAACATAAAAAAAATTTTTTTTAAAACAATTAAAATATAACGCAATAAGTACACTAAAATATTAATAGAATATAGTAATTAAACTTAGATATAAGTAGCGGTATAATGAATTGATTTGTATGAACTCACACAGAGGACCCCCTTGATAAGTGGGAACCTTTTAGAAAGAACCACAGGTGTCCCTCTTAGCAAGGTTTTATTGTATTATAATTAGACTACATTTGCATTTGAATTCCTCCACCCAAAAGTTTATACTTTTCACTTTTTTCCATATAATATTAATTACTTCGCTGTTTATCGTCTTGCTCAAAGGACTAACATGTTGTATTTCAAAATGTCAAGTTGACATTAATAATCAATAATAAAATTACTTTAATCCTGCATAAAGAATTATCTGCCAAAGAACATTTTCTTTATGTTCATTGCGAACCAATGTATACCTTTTTATCTGCAAATTAATCTTTTAATTACAGATAATCATATAGACATACATGTAGAAATAAGCAAAAAGAAAAGGCAAAATAGTTAATTAACATACAAGCAATTAGGAGTAAATAAAATAAATATTTAATTAACCACTTTGTTTGGATTTCTAATTCTAACATTATACAGTGTAATTCAAAAAACAGAAAAGATGAAATAAAAAACAGGCCCCAAATAGATAATCTGGTGAATATTTCTTCAAAACATCACCTGTCTTAATTACGAACCAAGAAAACAAGATCTGATTCATTAAAGGTTACAGCTTATTTCTAGGGCTGTATTCCCCAACCATTCTTAAATAAGAATTACTTACCAACCATTCTTAAGTTAGAATTGCTCAAGTCATTGATAATCAATCCACAATATCTTCATTATGTATTTAGCTACATGTCTGTATTTTGCATGACACTTAAACTTTGCTACTTTCAGCTTATAAACACATTGAAACTTCATAAATAAGCTTATTTTTTGTTGGTATGAAAATTGTGACTTGGGCTTTAGTCATGACTTAGGCTGAAGAATGGTTGGTGAATACGGGCCTTAGTATTTAATTAACTTCTGAATACTGAGAACAAAATGAACTGGATAAGTCAATAGTAGAGAAAGAAAGATCTCTGATCTGGATATGCATTTCTTTGCAGCCAAGATCCTACCATCAACATCTAGCTGCGTTTAAATGAAAATGTTTCCAAACACTCAGCTGATAGTGGTTTCAAAAATAACAGATTATGGGTTCCAATTGAAACTACGGCTCAGCAGTAAAAAACTTTGCCATGGTGAATACATATGAAAGTATTTGCCCTGACTTGAACTCGAGCCCATATGATATGGCAATGGGAATGCCACGGAGAATTCACAAATCATCTCTCCGAAGTATGACAGGGAAAACCCCGCGAAAATAAACATGTCTGTGCCTATGACGTCATCAAAACAACAAAGATAAATGTTTTGTTATCTCTACTGAAAATGCAGTAACAGTTATATATCTAAGGATATGTGAACAGTTAAATTAAAAATTGGAAGTTTATAGAATGAAATAATTCTATACACTACACCTATCGCTTTTTTGAAGAACTTTTTAATAGCGTATTCTTCTTATGCAAACAAAACTGTCGTGATTCTGTAAGTATCATATACCAGATACATCTAAGGGATTATTGTCCCGAGGACGGTATTACCCGAGGAGTTCCGATTCATGGGCTGCCCAAGAGTTTCAACTAAGTTACTATGGTACCTGTTACCACCTGACAATGAGCACCCAAAGATCACAACCTACCTGGGCTATGATTGGATAGACGTAATCCATACAGATGGTAATAACTGAGGGTATAAATTTCTTAAAGGATGATCCAGGCTCCTGTATGATGATCTGAAGAATCTTCAGAAGCCTGAAACACAAACACCATCAGAGCATAATTAAACTGATTGTAATTATACCAATCGCAACAAAAAGTTTAGAATATTTAGAAGTTTGGAATATTTAGAACATAAGCCAATGCACAAATATATGAATGAATTCAAAGTCAACATAACTAGAAAAATGGCCAGGAAAAAAAAAGAACATATCACATGCATAAATACATGAATTCAAAGATGACAAAGTTGATATAGAATCAAAGATAGTCTGAATATCGATATTATCATGCTTTAATACATTTCTGGTAAAGTTTTATTTGTGTGTGTTTTTTTTTTGTGTGCTACATTGCACAGACACAATTATGGTCATATTGGCAACATCCAATTAGTTGCTGGTGGTGGAAGACCCCAAACTTATGCCTGGGTAAGGTTTTTAAGTTTACATGTTCTTAGCTTCTAAGGTTATTACACAAATTGACAATACCAACCCTAGATCCATATCAGCCTGATCAAACTGGACATTAAAGGGGAAATAATTGAAATGGAAAATGCTCTCATAACAAATCTATCCCTTTTGACTGTAACAAATTTGTATTTAACTAACTTGTATTGACAAGAATTTTGTCAAGAATTATTTTGATATACCATTAGTTCATTTATGGAGAGAATAAATAGTTGACTTAAATTTGTATAATTTAGTGTGTGAAATGGAATTAGAACATTGCAATTTTTGAGAAAAAGGCACGTTTGTTCGTTGGGTTTATTGTCCCACCAACTTGAAGCAAATATAGTGCTGCCTTCACTGCGTGTAGCATGCCATGGACACCTGACATGATACCACACCCAGCACATTATCCTGACAACTTGCCATGGAACTATCCTAATATTTGATTTGGCATTAGAAAGGGAGTTACCCCCAAACACTTTTTAAAGTTTTTGACACATCATGGCCAGAGATTGAACCCTGGCCTCCTGTACCTAGAGTTGACGCTCTACCAATTGCGCTACCAGGTCTGGTTAGAAAACAACACGCATGAAAACATTTACAATTTTTAAAGTTTAATGTATAAGTTATAGACTTAGAAGAAGCTGATGATATACATGCAACACTTACTTTTCAACCACCCTGTGAGCCGCACTGCTTTCATGTTGAACTGTC
Organism: Sinonovacula constricta; assembly: GCA_007844125.1. Lineage (NCBI taxonomy): Eukaryota > Metazoa > Mollusca > Bivalvia > Cardiida > Solecurtidae > Sinonovacula > Sinonovacula constricta. Next base: position 62,006,303 of record CM017555.1, on the reverse strand, counting down.
TCGGATAATTGCTCCCTGAATATCACAACAAAATATGTTTCAGTAACATATATAGCCATAGAAATGCATTTAAAATATATCACACCTACACATTAATAATCCTTTTTATAGAACACTTAGTCCCATTTTCTTGCAGAACAGATTTTGTTTTAAAAATTCAGACATGTCCATAGGACCTCACTGTAGCAAAATAAAACATAAATAGAGATGTCAACAAATCCAACTCACATCGTTAAGAGATGAGATGGGATTAGCCAGAATTTTTGCCGATACTGTGTAGCGACATTTCTATCATTATAGCACAGGGGCACTTCTGAGATGCCCAGGGACTGAACCCGGCTGGTCCATTATATTACCGACGAGTCAGGCGTAATGCTGTCCCCTTGGCCCCAAGCGTTAGGAGGAAAGCCATTTCTATTTACTTTAAAGTCTTTGGTTTGACCCAGCCGGGCTTTGAACCCACGATCTCCGATCCACAAGCTGACGCTTTACCACCTGAGCTATTGGGGCCGGTCACATTTTTAAGACCAATCTGAATTTGTATCTATTCTGGTAATGCTTTACACCTCATGATTTTATTGGCTTTTGCACCAATACTCTCTGCTATAACTTCAACAAGAAAATCTTAACAAGACAGTAAACATAGGACTAGACACAAATTATAATCATTATCATAATATAATTTGAAAATCTTGAAAACTATTTTTCCTTTTTTTCCCCTGCCAAACATATTAAATATTTTAAAGTGTGTATTGATAATCAATTGGCAAATAAATATTGATGACACATTGATATAGACCATTCCTCAAATATATCTTGTGCAAAGGACAGAATCATGACTTTCTGTTTGACGAAATATTTGGAAAAAAATTTCATTAAAAAAAAAATTATATTTATAAATATATTTAGTGTATTTTTTCACCCTACAAACTTTCATTTAATTACAATTCACATTATGATTTATATACATTTTTAAAACATTTTCAAACATTTATGTTTTGTTGTGATGATGTTAAATGGCACACTATGCTTGTATTTGGTGCGTTTTCCCATTAGACGATTCATGAATTATTATTAGACTTTTCGGGTTAAGCAAAAAACACTTGATGTAAATGATGTTTTTTTCATCACCTACCAACAATAAAGAGCATAGGATGTCACATTTACTTCATCCAAATGGTGTTAGGGTAAATTATAGCCCTTAAAATTTATAACAAAATGGCATCATCATGTCCAATATGTTTTCCTTGCAATATCCGAAGACTATGACCATATGTCGTATGACTCAAGTGGCTACGAATGTTTGCCATTCTGAGGAAGAATTCAGCGTTGAACATAATGTACATGGGGTTGATATAAGTGACAGTAGATTGAGTGCGGATGAACTATTAGTGGCCGTGAGTAGCCCGAGAGGACGTGGGTATGAACCCCAATGGCAGTATAGAACATATAGCATAGCAATGCTATCTATGTAGTATATGTAGTATAGACCAATAAAAGTTTTGATGAGTCACATATGAGCTATGGCAATTTTCCCTTATTTTCCCTTGGTATGTAGCTACATATAAAGCTTGGTAGTAAAAAGGTTAATTATATATTTTAGGCCTGTACATAGTACTTCATATTTCTCAAGAAATAAAAGTAATAAGATCATTCAATGTCATAAAATTCTACTTGCAATGTCCTTGCTAAAGAACAAATTACCCTTTTTTTCTGGCTTGTATATAGAAAGTTAATCTTTTTTCAACCCTGTAACATCTTTACAGGTCTCTAAGTCCCACTTACTTGCTGAATAGACCCATGAATGTTTGTATGGCCTGCTCTGTAAAGGGTACACCCATCTGTACACGCAGGGATTCAAACACAGCCAGGAAGAAACTCATCAGAACCTCAACCACCTCTGCAAAGACAATATTATTGTGAAATACACCCATAGTTGATGAGCTTTATGAGCTTTTGGCTCTAGTTTTGGTTTAGTATAAACCTATTTAATGAGTCGAAATAATGAACAATTTTTAAGACAAAGATTAAGACTTTAATTCCGGCGATTATAGATCTGCACCCAATTGTATAAACGATGATTAAGGTTAACATTTGGTTATTTTCTAACAACTAGTCAACTATAACTTCATTGAATAGTTATCGAAAGTGGTTATTTATTAGTGTAAAGGAAGTTATTTTGTTACTTAACCAAACTGTTTAATTTTAACCAATAGTTAAATTAAAGTATCCCACAATTCAACATTCTAATTGGGTCACCTAAATGAGAGGTCATTTTTTTTTTTGTTATAACTTTTACAGACCACTGGGAGATTGGTTTAAGTTAACCAAAAATTTTTAAATTACAAAAACATTTATACAATAGCTAAGCAGCAAGTTAAGCAAAATGTATTAGGTAGCCAAATCATTGGTTAAAATTTAACCACTGTTTATACAATTGGCCCCTGTACTGTTAGTAGGTGTGATGCCTTACACAAAGGATGGAGGTAAAGGCCACAAGTTGTCAGCGTAAAATCCCGTTGGTATGCTTAGCATGACTAATATTACATGTATATATTACATGTTACTTATCTCTCACTCAATTAATTAACCATAGTAAGATATGCGTATGTGCTCTTCCTCCTTTTTTATCTGAACACACAGGCGAGGTTTAATGTCATACCAAGGATTGTTAGACTTTACAGGCCTAGGTCCAAAACTTCCCTTCAGGCAGGTCAACCAGAACCAACCACCTGCCCAATCTTGACACAGGGTTAGTATAAACCTATTAATTTATAGTCAAGAAAGTTCTTTCAATTGAAATTAATCTCTCTCCATTTCCTGTTTAGAGCCGGTACTCAGATATTGAGTACCTGGAGCAATGTACAGTAAACAGTCTTGCTCATGGACTAACATCACATGGCCAGTTCAAACCCAAGACCCTCTGATCTGACATCCAACATCTTAACCACTAAAACATGTAGTTCAAGTATGTCTGAAGGACTTTCAATATAAATCTCATCTTTTAACCAAAAATGATTATGTATGTTGGGTTTTAAGGCATATTGACACTAAATAGTGTTAAAAAAAATGATTATAAAGAAGTGAATGGATAAATTTGTACGTTTGTCTAAGTTGTTATAAGGGTATTTTAGTTGCTTCTTTTAACTTGAATTTAGCATTTTATTAAAAGCTTTGTAACAATTCACTTAATTTTGCTTTGAATATATAAAAGTTAACTTATGTCAGGTTTAATAGCTCATGGTGTTTTTATCATCAGAGGGATGGGATTTGCCGCCATTTTTGCCGATACTGTGCAGTGACATTTCTATCATTATAGCACAGGGGCACTTATGAGGTGCCCAGGGACTGAACCCTGCTGATCCATTATACTGACACCGACGAGTCAGGCATAACGCTGTCCCCTTAGCCCCGAGCATTAGGAGGGAAGCCACTACTACCAACTTTAAAGTCTTTAGTTTGACCCGGCCGGGGTTTGAACCCACGACCTCCCGATCCGCAAGCCGACGCTGTACCACTTAAGCTATAATGGCCAGTTTTATCATTGGATGCACTAAAGTGTACAAAATGCTGTTTTTACATTCATGTAAAGTTTATGAATATGATTGCTAATTTCTTCATTATAGATTATTGTAGCTTTTTTAATAATTTGAATGTAAATATGTATCCCCTTTCATGATATATTTTTTTACACACACAAAAAAATCTGATCTAAACTATTGGCTAACACTACATTGAAAGGAAAACACAGACTTACACAGACAGTATATCACCCGCTGTAGGGTGCTTGTTTGAAGAAAGGGTTAAAGGTGGTACATGACAGTTTGGACCAAAAATATTTTCATTTAACATCGTAATAAGCTATTGTTGCCTGAATAGATCACACAAAATGCTGTTTATTGATGTCCAACACATGTCTGAAAAGTGCACCATAACGCCACAATTGTCTTTACAAACATGTATTTTTTATCTGAACCACAATGCACAGTTAGCTATTTTAAAACCAAGACAACCACGTGACCACTTATCTTTTAGCTTATCCACGTCATCCACTTTTAGCCAAACTCCCAATCATTCTTGTTTATACCGGTAGATTAAAAAAGAATTAACATTTTAAGTGTTGATTAACGAGCTTTACTGCCCCAAAATGGAGATACTATTGAAAATCATCAAAGCTTAGACTAAAGTACATATATAAGGTTTTTCTACAGAAATTATGCACAAATACCCCAAACAGATGTCAGATATTGTTACTTATATTAGATATAGACAAACTGTCGGATACCACCTTTAAGTCAGAATTTGCATATGAAGAAAGTGGGAAGAAATCAGTAACAAACTTAAAAAAAAAATTGTGATTATCATCTTGATGTAAGAAAAAAAATTGTGCAATCGCAAAAAGTGATGATGTGTGATGTAGTACATGTGGTATCGGGTTAAGAAGGCCCAAAACCAAGACGGCCTGGTCCAAGACGGCCCACTTGGTGAGTCAGGATGGCCCAATGTGGTGGGCCAAGTAGGCCCACTTCGGTGAGTCAAGAAGGCCCGCTCTTTTTTCTATAACAATTATTTTTAAATTAATGAATTTGTTAATAATAAATTATAAAATGAAGATTTCCTTTATTTATCACACCATTTTCGATTAACAAATTGATGATTGTGCAGACTCGTGTAAACTTTCCTAGATCGACAAAGTAATTAGCGGACATTTACAGGGTAAGTTTTACTTCAAAAATAAAGTGTTGTTATCACATATTTTTCTTAATTGCAATTTAAAAAACAAACTATTTTGGCGACTCCTCTAAAGTTTCTTGGAAAGACACAACAATTAGCGGACAATTACAGGGTTAATTTATTTTCAAAACTAAATTGATGTAATTTTATCATTTATATTCTTAATTGCAATCAGTGTCTTATGAAGTGTTTTTTTGAAAACAACAAAAAAGTACAATGTATCATATTATGTATACATCTACCTATTAAAAAGCTATTGGGCCTTCTTGACTCACCGAAGTGGGCCTTCTTGACCCACCACATTAGGCCGTCTTGACTCACCAAGTGGGTCGTCTTGGACCGGGCCGTCTTGGTTTTGGGCCTTCTTGACCCTGAACCGTACATGTGGATTTGTCAGTTCAGTGGAAACAATATGAATCAGCACAATTTACAGTTGTACGAATTCTTCCGTAGTAGACGAGGAGTAGCGAGGAAATGAAATACTATTATGGGGCCTTAACTCTGTGTTAAATGGTCAGACCAGAACATGCCAATGCAAATACCATGCAAATCTCCCTTGGTATTGATGGTTTCCATAGTTTCATTAAAATAAAGTAAGCCAAAATTTGGATAGATGGAAGAATGGAAAGACGGATGGACAATGGCAAAACAATATCGCCCTCCCTATTCCATAGACAGAGTATAAAAAGAAACTGCTAGAGACTCTGTATCAAATAGTACAGATCCTGGTCAGATCGCCCGCCAGTATTGATTGAACTAGATCTTTACTTGTAAGAACCATTATTTGGTTCTTGTTTTGTACATGCCTTTAACATTGATAATAATTAAGGTTCCAAAAGCATTTATAAATTGTCTTATTAATCGTGATTTGGCAGGTTGTAATGTATGTCGGCAATGCGCGTCAATGACATTATTTAAAAAATTGGTGCACTTAGGTATGCTGCGATCCTGTATTTATTATGTCCCTCCCACATTAAGGTGCTGTTTTTCTTGCAAAATATGGAGATTCAAAATGGTTGAAATTGAGAAAGTCTTTTGTGGGAAAAAAACAAAATATTCAGTAATATTTTTTGTTATTGAAATATGTTTTATAAAAAATAGTTTTAACAAAGTACAAATTGATTATAATATTTTTAAAGAAACATCATAATTATTTACAAAGATAAAAAGTATTAGGACAATATTTGTTCTCTACAGTGTCAGTATGAATATTCCTGTAGAACTTTTTAATTTAAGTTGTTTACAGAGACCTTGGTAGAACCACTGGCGCACTGCAGGTCTTAGTTATTATGTTAAATCTTCATAATCTTAACTAGCTACATGCGTTAAAACAATGATTAATAATTTCATAAGGAATGACTCTCAATTTCTGATAATCAGGCTTATGATATTTCCTTGCATTGTGACCCGGGTTTACAAAAAACATGAGAGGGGGCGCCTGTAGCCAAGCGGTCAGATTCACCGACCTGTAACTCCCCTGACCCTCACCACATGAGTTCAAGTCCCATTAGACCTATAAATATAATGCATTTTTATTTGCCCTAAATGTTAATATATATCAGAGAACAAGTTCTTTTTAACCGGCATAAAGATAAGACACATTGGATAAAAATATTGTGAAATTGTCAGAATGATGAAATATGAAGCCTCTTGCTTTTTACATATCAAAATGTATGTCACATATTCTTTAAACACAGAAGCAGTGTATCTTTTGATCTTTTGCATCTGTTCTCTTATAGTTAGATCAGATACTGTTGTTAAAATGATATGTGTCAAAACTGAAAATGATACAACACAGTCTCAGATAGCATTATGTATGGGAGGTGCACATTGCTGCGCAGTTAGTGTCGCTGACTTGTTACTCCTCAGCCCCTCACTGTGTGGGTTCAAGTCCCGGTCGGGACGAGAACTTTCAATTGGGGATGTTTTCCAGCTAACCTGCAGTGTGCCGGTGCTTCTATCAAGGCATAAGTCTAAGGTGTCCTTGAACCTATAATTAGCTGGACATCACCAATATGACCATAATTGTGTCGGTGGGATATAACAAAAAACAAAGCAGAATTGTCCTTTGGTAAGACTATTGAGTGCATATTTCTCCAGACAGTGACTATCTGAGTATTGGTTACACACCCAGATAAATGCCAGTCAAGATGGAATAATAGAAAAGTTCCACTGAAACCAGGCACCTTTCTTGACATTTAAATATTTTATAGTAATTAAGCTATAATTCAGAGATAACGGAATTCTTAGTGATGAGTTCTCAAACTTTGAGTCAGAAATAGTATTGAAGAAAATGAAAATAGCATGAAGATTTTCTAAAAGTGGCTTTTTGATCTCCTATTGCTATGTGGGAGTAACCTTGCAGCACCACAAACATGATTTCAGTGTGGTTGGTCCTATTTTTGCATATGCAGCATAGCTTTTTAAAGGTGGTATGTGACATTTTGAACCAACATTTTTTTTCTCAAATCACCAAATTAATGACTGTAACCTGAAAATGTCCTGCAAAATGTTGTTGATTGATGGGCTAGATCTGTGTGAGCTGTCAATTGTGCTTTTTACATCTTCGAGACATGCAATGATAAGTGAGTCTGTATCAATGTGAACTTAGCCGGTATTAGGCTTAATTGTTAATTAAAGTATCAAATTATTATTATTATTTTTTTTTTCTGTTTTAATTAACTTGTCCAAGACACTTATTTACGATAGATCTTTTACGATCAAACAAGGACTCTTGGCAACATTTAAAAAAGGGATATTTCATGTGAACCCATGATGTAATGTCTTCTTTAGAGCTGATTCATATGGTTAAAAAACAAATTCTACTGGTTTGAAAATTATGACTTGGGCTTAAGTCATGACTTAGGCTAAAGAATGGTTGGTGAATATGGGCCTATGTTTTTATGCCTTAACCTGCTAAGCAAATATTTATAAAGGCTTAAACAAATTGTACAGAGCAAAATCAGCCAGGTTCTCTTGGGAGCTCTCTGATCAGCATCTTCATTAATTGCTTTTGAGTCTTGTGTTAATTCATTTTATTAATTTATTGGGTTTATCGTCCCACCAACAGTATTTCAGTTATCTGGAGACGGTGTCCACTTGAAGCAGATATAGTGCTGCCTTCACTGTGTATAGCATGCAGTGAACACCTGGCTTGATACCACACCCAGTCACATTCTCCTGACACCGGGCCAACCAGTCGTGGAAGTACCCTTATATTTGCTTAAGCGTTAGCAAGGGAGCTATACGACTATCATTTTAAGTGACTTCGGTATGTCGTGACCCAGGATCAAACCCGGGGCCTCCCGTACCTGAAGCCGAAGCTCTACCGATCTTGTGTAATTTATCTTGAAATGTTTAATAATTATGCCACTATAAAGTCAAAAGCTAAGAATTTATAACACTACTGACATACCAGGTTGGTGAATAAAGACAGGGAAGATAGCGAGGGTGACATTGATGGCTTCAGTAACAGACTGGTAGCAGATCTGTTTGGCTTTCACCACTTCACTGCGAATACTCTCAATCCAGTCTACCATCAGGCGCAATGTCTCTGTTATCACAGGCTTGGCTAAAAACAGAAAGTAACATTTACACGGTTAAAAGCATTGAAAATGGCCATCTTTAGAGCACCCCTACCCCCTCCCAACCCAAAGATACACCATGCTGTTTTTTTTTCTCGATGTTATATTTTTCCCTAATGTACCCAAATCATCAACAGACACACTGACAAACTAGTGTTTCCCCTTGCCCTTTTCACGGTGGCTCTGGGCTCTTTATGTTAATTACATGCGACATGGTTTGTAATGTCATGGCATCACCGATAGTCACAAGCACTAGTAGTTTAATGGGAGACATTAGTGAATAGTCTCCCCTGAATAAGCCCTCAATGCAAGTATGTACTTTCACCTGTTTTACTCAGTTTTTATACTTGTGCTATTTGGAGTGTATGTTGACTTTTCTGCCTTTCTTGTGATACCCAGGTAAACCATCATCAACAAACACTTCCATTTTCTTTTTTAAATAACAAATCTCTATAAGTATGTAAATGGATTTTAAGCTTAGATTTATGCAAAAGTAAGAAATGTCACTGTTTGTTATTGCAATGTCCAAGAACTTAAACTAAAAGGACCTCTCTACTGATTGGAATACCTCGGGTTTTATCTAACAAGGGAGACAATTTCCATTTGACCAATGTACCTCATTGACTGTGCATTGAAACTTAATGGGTCTGACCTTTGTATTCACTATTCAGTGGGAAATAAAATCACCAAAATGGCATCATGTGGTGTATGTTACAGATTGTTGTGATTTTCTTCAGGTTTACTCAGTCCAATATTTTCTGATATTGCTCTCAGCACATTGATTTCAACCCCCAAATTAACCATGACATCAAACTTGTCGAAGTCAGTGTACTAATAGCAGCATTGTAAACATATTGAATTTAAGTAGGTTTTTTTTGTAAATGTTTATGCTGTTTTTTTTTACTGCCACTCAGACATCATGAAGTTTCTCTTGTCTTTTAAGATTTATTGGGCTTCAGGATGAAATAAGGTGTTTTGACGATTTCTGTCTGAAGCTTACTTACAGTGACAAACACACTGCATGGCATCCATACTTTCAATGCATATTTTTTTTTTTTTTTGAAATACATCGCAGCAACCAATTATAATCATTATAGTGAAATCCAACTATTTTGGTGGAGGAAGACCCTAAACAAATGTCTGGGTAAAAGCAGCGGTACATCGCCGGTCAGCTGGAAGACCTTTGCCCCGAAACGGGACTCGAACCCACGCGGTGAGAGGCTTAGCAGTCAGTCAATGACTCTATCACAAGCCACCCGCGCCCCCGCATATTTTGTATCTTAAGCCAGTATGCAACATAATTGTGAATATTCGCAACCCTATTATGACATTTTTTTTTAAATTTTTAAATGAACAAAAGTTAATGTCACTGAATGTTTGTTTTTTATGTGCATTGACATTCAACTAATAATTATATAAGAATATAAACAGTAATTTAATGCTAAGCAGACTCACCAACAGAACATCAACCAATCTCTGTTGACAATATGAGGCAACTAGAGATTTAATTTTATAAACAATATTAACTACTTTCAACTCTGTAATTTACTTTTGAATAAGTAAAATTCTACATGTGAACACCGGAAATGTTTAACTTTAATTAAACTAAGCATTGAATTTATTTTAAACAAAAGATGGCATTTTAGAATCTATAACTTAGCAAATATAGCTCAATGTATTTTAATTGAAGACAAACAGGTAATTACAAAATAATTTGATAAAAATATTGTATAAACATCTGGATATTTATCATGCACAGTGGAACATTTTTAAACAATTAGACAGCATGATTTCAGTTCAAAAGGAATATAACTACTCTTTAACGAATAGCATCCTTTTTACGGAAATGACTTTATATATAAAAGATTAAGATTTAATGCTTAAATTATAGAAAATGAATTTATCATGAATGTATAATTATGGTTTCTAAGATTATTAATTTTTTATTGAGATAAAAACAGGAGATCCACACAATTAAATTCTTAGCATTTAGTGGTGAATTATACTACCAGTGGCCAACTGTATAAACAGTGGTTAAATTTTAACCAATGGTTAAAGTTTGGTTACCTAATACATTTTGGTTAACTTGCTGCTTAGCTATTGTATAAATGATTTCATTAATTTAATGTGTTCCAATTTTAACCATTTTAGGTTTACTTTCACCATTTTTTCAGTAGTCTGTAAAAGTTATAACCAAAATATAAAAATGGCCACTCAATTAACAGAACCAATTAGGATGTTGCATTGTGGGATACATTGGTTAATTTAACTTTAGGTTAAATTTAAACAGTATGATTAAGAAAGAAAACAGGGATTGGGATGGGATTTGGCGGCATTTTTGCCGATACTGTGCAGCAACATTTCTGTCATTATAGCACAGGGGCACTTATGAGGTGCCCAGGGACTGAACCCGACCGGTCCATTATACTGACACCAAGGAATCAGGCGTAATGCTGCCCTCTTAGCCCCGAGCGTTAGGAGGGAAGCCACTACTACCAACTTTAAAGTCTTTGGTTTGATCCGGCCAGGGTTTGAACCCACGACCCCCCGATCCGCAAGCCGGCGCTCTACCACCTGAGCTATGGCGGCTGTTAAAGGAAACAGTTAAGTGCCGTTATACATGTACAAAAAGATAACCACTTTGGTTAACTAATCAAGGAAGTTAAACTTAACCAATTATTAGAACGTAACCAAATGTTAACCCTAACCATTGTTTATACAATCAGGTGCTGTATGTTAATGCTAAGGTATTTGAATGTCATGTGTGCTTGTTGATGATCTTATGGAATTTAACAGCTTGTAAAAAAATAATCACAGAAATGATGGTTTTTAAAAAAAATGTTTAAAGCGGCCTGTTCATACATGCAAACATACAAACATTTTAATTTGCCTTTCCAGTAGAATCTGTCATGCTTAAAGTGCATTTTTCTGGAAAAAAAAATACAACGCCCTTCTGAACTTGCGGGGAAAAACTACACACTGTCCATTTCTTTTACTAGATGCGAGATGGTATTGCAGCAACAGTGCACATAAAAAGAACACAAATTGTCAGTATAAAAACATATAGACCCATATCCACCAACCATTCTTATGTTCTCGGTGCTCACGTGACAACATTCTTCAGTCAATATTACTTTATACTGACTCACACATAACCAGTGCTTGATCAATCAAAATTCTTTAAATTTAATGGGTATGTGATATGTATATTTAAGAACAGAAAACTTAGCTGCTGAAGTCTTTTCAATATGTTTAAAATAAATACTCTCACACACCTGCCTCCTGGGCTGCCTTATTGTTCAGGACTGATGATGTGTCTTTCAAGCGGAAATACAAAAGCGCCATCTGGTGGGTAAAGCTGAGATGGTTGGCAGCACGGCTTGTCCAATCCTGGCTTTCCTCTGGTAAGTTGCTCCAAGGCAACAACAGATGCAAGCTCAGTGACCGGTACACCAATAGCTGGATCTGAACTCACAAGCAAAGCTGTTGTTTACAAACTGGGAAAAAGGACCTTTGCAAGTAGCTTGGTGAAGATAAATTTGATCTAGTTTTAGCCTAAAACATGGAGAAATTTCATCAAAAGTAATTATTATTAATAACTTCTTTAACTTTCAATTCAAAACTATTGTTTTTAACAAAAGTCTGTAAGAGATGTTCCTTTTCAAAATTAATTACAGCTAATATGAAAATTCCTGTCGTGGGAAAATAAATGCCCATTCATTTGCATATCTTTATATGCAAACTTGTATTAAGGTTCTGGACCTGTAACTAACTTTGGTAAACATCGACACTCGGTATGATCCGGTTTTATTTGAATAACATTCATCGTAAAGTTTCGTATTTTCTATTTTTAGTAGTTTTTCACCACGTGATATGGATTTCCATGACCTCATTGGGTTACCCATTTCTCAAAAATGAGGGAACCGGGAGCTTGACAGCGTGATCGTCGAGGGCGATAGTGTAAAAATAGTGGTTTACCGACAACAAAGTCATGTAAAGTTGAAGTGGATCCTAACTATTGTGTTGGTTTCCTGTGTACAGGTGAAAAATGCACTATTTGATCTTGTGTTTGCTATTTAAATTTGCCTTCGCATGCTAACCGCGAGAGTTTAGCGACATGGTTTGACGCTCGCTCACCTTCGTCTGATATTTTCTCGGGATGGCCAGGATGGACTTTTAAATGTGTTAGGTGTCAAAATTGTTAGGGACAACCAAGTGTCAATAATACCAAAAGAGTGCTTGACTCAGTTATTCCTAAACTGTCGGATTTTTTTTTTTACGTGTAAAGTGGTTAATTTCAAATATTTCCCCCAAGCCAGCCAAAACCAGTAATGAGAAGGTTTTCATGTAATAATGCAGAGTTTTACATACATATTTCCATCTCTAATACCAACTGTAGGTGATTTTTTGTATTAAGGAGTGTAATCTGTAATTGACCATTTTTACGTTATTTTTCGCTATAATTTCTCTTGCAATTTCATTATAGTAACCTTTACAAATTCTTATAAATTTTATTAGGAAAGGTAAAATGCCTTTAAAATCTCATATTATGGGCAGTTCAAATTGCAGAAAATTTTAAAACTAGTTGTATGTGTCTAACTAGCTTCAAACTTGAGATATTTGCTTTTATAGATAGAGTAAATTTTTAAACACACCCCAAAAAACTCGGATTTTTGCTCGGGGGTACATGTATGCAAAGTTCTGTATTTTTATAAATATTTGTCCAAAGTGTAATTTTATTGTTGATTTATCATGACATGATTGTGTAACAGGAAAATTGGTTAAAATTTGAATATAGAACAGTAGAATTTGAAAAAATGGTACTTTTTCATTTTTTGTTCCAGCACAATTTACGGTGTTTTTGAAAATCAAGGGTCACTTTATAAAAATGTACATAACTTGAGTTACAAACGGTAAAATTCCTTAAAAATTCACCGTACGATGTGTTTTATAGTACAGATTCAAGAAACAGTATCATTATAAGGATTGTGGAAGGTCACCATTACAGATCCAGAACCTTAAGCAGCCATCAACGGGATAGCCCAAAATTGGCTGCTTAAGACAAAATATGATCTTAACCTTTCAATGTGTTTGTTTATTGGGTTTATCATCCCACCAACAGTATTTCAGTTATCTGGAGACGGTATCCTCTTGAAGCAGATATAGTGCTGCCTTCAATGTCTATAGCATGCCATGAACACCTGGCATGATATCACACCCAGTCACATTATCCCGCCACCAGGCCAACCAGTGGTGAAACTACCCTTATATTTCTTGAGCATTAGGTATGTTTTTATGTGGCGGCCTGGGATAGAACCTGGGATCTCCCATACCTGGAGCTGATGCTCTATAAATTGAGCTACCAGGTCCAGTTCACTGTATATATATTTAATATAAATTTTGCTTACTTTATATGTAATTTTTATAAATCCTTTTGAGTTATTTTGTTTAGTAGTGCTAGTTTACATGTACTTCTATGCCTACTAGTGTAATAAACCTTACTGAACCCTCCTTTATAGGGTTGATTGGAAGCTTAGGGTAAAATGATATTTTGGCTTTCTTTCATCATGTATAGGCAATATCGCTCATATTTATCACTTTAAAAAAAAAAAAATCATAAAATTCATTTCGTAAACTATGAGCATTTATTGAACAGATTTGTTAATTTGTTTACTGGGTTTATTGTCCCACAAACAGTATTTCAGTTATCTGGAGACTGTGTCCACTTGAATCAGATATAGTGCTGCCTTCACTGTGTATAGCATGCTGTGAACACCTGGCATGGTACCACACCCAGTCACATTATCCTGACTCCGGACCAACGAGTTGTAGAATTACCCTTTTATTTGCTTGAGCATAAGCAAGGGAGCTATACTACCACTTTTTACAACTTTGGTATGTCGTGGCCCATGTTTGAACCCAGGGCCTCCTGTACATGGTTCCCATGCTCTACCAATTTCATTACCAGTGAACATCTAGTGAACAGATTTAGAAAGGTCTTGTTACATTCACCTTTTCATTTGAATCATCTTTCCACATCTGCCTACATTGTGTTTTAAATTATTCTCTCCACCTCCTTTTACTTTTATTTCTATACTTCCACCACTCTGTCTGCCACATTATTGTATATGCATATACTGTTTATACTGAAATCAGCTACTTTGTAAAAATTACATCAAGGGGCATTTTGCATACATTTTAAGTTCGAAACACTTTTGCAAAAGTGAAATGGAATAATAGTTGACATAAGATTACAACAGATACCCAACATGGGTACATATCTAACTTGGGCTTATTGGTCATTAATTAACTTTGTTGTAACTTACATGTATGTTCTTATTCTTTACCTAAATAGGATCTGCATATCTTATCATTTTGCGCTCAACCTGTAAGGTAATGCAATATCAACTGTATAATGAGCAGCCTTATCATTGTGTATCATCACTTTTTATTCCTATACTTGTGTACTTGTATATTCATATACATGTAAACTTGTGAATACTTGTATACACACAAGTATATTTTTTTATTGGCTACTGGTTTACTTACATCGATATTAATCTGCCGCAGCCTGCCTTGGCTGGCCGAGGTGTATAGCTGTTGAAAGCTGGGCACCTGCAGTAGGAAGTTGGGGCGCACTGTGGTAACCAAGGACAACAACAGATGGGCGGCTGAGTGGCCAATCTTGTCAGGTACCTGTTGAAAAAATAATTATTCAAATAAATTTACAATTACAGAACAATTAAGATTTTTTGAAGAGTTATATAGAGGGGGTGCCTGCGGCCGATTGATTAGTCACTGATTTGTAACTCTTTAGCTATTCATGTGGGTTTGAGTCCAGTTTGGGGTGAAAAGTTTCATGTTGGGAGGTTTTCCAGCTGACCTGAAGTGCACTATTGGTTCTATCCAGATGCGAGTCTGGGGTCTTCTTCCACCAATAATTAGCTGCACATTGTCAATATGACCATAACTGTGTCGGTGTGATGTAACATAAACAAAACAAACAAAAAAAGTCATAAGGCTAAAAGTGGTATGGAATCCATCCATGCAATAGTGATGAATTGAGGCTACTGACAATAGTATTTCTATTAAAGGGGAAAATTCAGTACAAAGATGAGATAAAATTAACTCCTCGTAAGTTATCCGTGTTTTGTGTGAATGCATGCAATAGTGTTGAAATCATGCTTCAAAGAAGGAGACACCAAAGATGCAAAATATAATGTTATCCCTATTTAAAGGGTGCCGGTACCATAGAGTTAAAGTTGCAACTTATAACTACTCATGACTTCATTGGCTTTCACTGCATCATTAGTCCCGTTTGGGGCAAAGGACTTAATGTGCAAAGGTCTCCAAATAGACCTGTGGTCACCAGTGGTTCTACCCAGGCATTTGTATGTGGTCTTTCTCCACCAAAAAGCTGGATGTTGCCATAATGATCATAATTGGTCACTGCAATTTATTTAAAAAAACAAAGACAAACAAGTTTTATAATAAACAACACTTTTCTTTTTACATATACCTGCAAACATACCTAGACATATTAGTGGACGCTCAGCAGCTTATGGTGCAGATCCCTATCAGATAGCAGTGGGAGACTGAATAATTTGTGCTTAGAAGACTAAGAGCTCAAGCTTTATGATTGCTTTCATGTATTCAGATACTTATTTTAAACATTCCTATAATGTCCATAACTGGTAGCTGTGATGAATTTCACACATAAAAATATAGGGAGAAGAAAAATAATCTTGGGAATAGAGGCTTAGGAGTCAGAGGAGTTAAGAGGAGTTACAAGTCTGTGACTCTACCACTATTTCATGGGTGCCCCGTCCTTTTCAGATGTACAGGTATAAAAAATATGCATATGTTTATATGATCCCAACTTCTCCAGTCATACTGCAGGTACACATGTGAAGCAATGCAAAGCAGCTCTGAAGAAAATATTTTAACATGTAGGATTTGTTTAGAATAAAGCAAATCTTTCAAAATAAAGGAAGGCTCATGATTTCTTAAGTTTTGTAGTATATTTTTCTTTACAAAAGCAGGCTGTCAACCAGGTTTTCTCCAAAATATAGGAGGAATATAGGAATATTTTCCCACTAAATATAGGAGTTTTTGGATAGTTTTGAGGCAAAATATAGTTGTTTCCAACTTAAAATAGTTTTATTTACTGTCACTTATACTAACAATTCTTACCTGTACACTGTTTCTACAATAACTAACCTCTAAAATGTCTACAGTACAAAGGAAAGAAATCCTTAACTTTGAACAACAGTTTCACAATGCAGGTAGAAGGCCGCTGCAAAGCACATCACCATCATCTAAATGGTCCCCTAGAAGACATCCTGTTGCACTGCCTTATAAGGTGACCATACAGATGACGAGGAGGAACAATGTAGCATTGTGTGAAGGATTGTGATGCTGTTGCTGGCAAAGAAATTCTCTTACGCGTAAAAAAAAAGAAAAAAAAAGTCAAAAGCAGTATCAAAGCAATATTTACTCTGTTCATTTATCGGCGACAAATTTACTAAAATATATAGCAATATTTTTAAAGATATAGGAAAATAAAGGAAATGTAGGAGGTTTTTCAGAATATAGGATTTTGATCCAAAATATAGGACAAATAAAGGAAAACAGTATCAGGTGACAGCCTGCAAAAGTATTTCTGACAACATATTGTTACCCCTTTCTCAAAAAGTGGTGAGATGGCATCTAAAAGTGTTGTGATCAGTTGGGTAAAGGTGTGTCGCTGTTCTGGAAAGTTCTGAGATTCTGCGTAATACTGGGCCAGCCAGTGACTATAAGGCTTGATGGCAGCCAAGTTCTGGGCATGGCTGAAATTTGGGAGATTAGTATACATTAACATTAAAGTAACAGTAGTGAAATGTATCTAGTAGAATTATTATCAAACTTATAAAAATTTTATTAATATAAATATCACCTAAATATTATCATCAAAATCATCATCACTGAGGTCACAATCCAGGTTGTCATGGGTAAACAAAGTTTCTAACAACGTCAGCTCTCTATCTATGTACAAATTAACAAATCATACATTACAAATGATAATATCGCTTAGCTACAAAATGGTAAAAACTCAATTCGAAAATCTTATCAGTTACAATGACCAATTATTTCGAAGTTGACTTCCTAACAAAATAACTTATGTCAATTGTTTTAAAAACCGAAGAAAATTACTCCTGCAACTGTTTTTTGATGATATGTGCTAACTCTTAGCCTGCTGTTCACATATTTATATTGCTTAGGCAAATAGTGTAGATCCAGGAAGGCTGGGAAATGTCTGATCAGAATCTACACTACTTACTGCTCAATCTCTGTATATAAGTATATCATCCCTTACCTGTAACATATATAATGTTAAAGCCAAAAACACAGAGAATTTAGCATGGGCTTTTTAACAAAATGTAGCAAGTTATGGGTTAATATATAACTGTTGCAAACATAAACGTACACTTCAATGAAGTCTGTCTGTAGCACACTTTGTTCAGTTGAGGTCAGCTCAAACAGTCGTACCCTGCTTCCATACACCACCATGTGAACCAGTCTGAAATAGACAGCAAATCACATTTTATTTCCACGCACATCTATGGACATTATCATAGTGGAAACAGCAAACTTTAACAGTTGGAGGAAAGCGCTGTTCAGAAAAATATCTGGACAGAACTATAGATACCACAGAAGTCAGGGTAGAAAGCATTTTTTTCTTCTTCAGATTTCTACTTTGGGGAGTAGCGACAAAATTCAGCCATATTGCTGACTTCCAGCTTTTTAGGGGCTAAACAGTACCCCAATTAATGTCTGACTTAAACAACTGGTGCTCCACAGGTCAGCTAGAAGGCATCCCCATACAGAGGCAAAAGTGACAGAAACTGAAAATACTGAAAAATTAGCAGGAGACCGCAACACCCTGGCCAGGCGTTCATTGGGCCTCCGAAAGCTACTGCTATTTAGTGATTTCAGATGCCCAGACAACAACTTCAGATATATACACAAATACCTTTAATCAGGAAGCACCTTTTTTTGCTGTTGGAAATGTAGTTGTTTGTTTTCCAACACACTTCAATGAAGGCAATGCCCATCACATTCAGTTTCTTTAACCAAACATCCCATTTTTTGCCCCAAGAGTCCTTTCCTGCCCCAAGAGTCCTTTCCTGCCCCAAGAGTCCTTGCCTGCCCCAAGAATCCTTGCCTGCCCAAAGAGTCCTTGCCTGCCCCAAGAGTCCATGCCTGCCTGCCCCAAGAGTCCTTGCCTGCCCCAAGAGTCCTTGCCTGCCTGCCCCAAGAATCCCTGCCTGCCCCAAGAGTCCTTGCCTGCCAACCACTCTCGCCACCACTTTTTTTTGCCCCCTTTTTCCCGTTCGTTTCTATTAAAACCAGCTGGTAAAAACTGTGTTGAATTTATTTATGAAAATCTCACAAAATGCAGCTCTATTGGAATGTAACTACTGAAGTAACAAACGATTTCATTCGCTAACAAAAACAATAAGGACCAATCAAATATGATCTGGAAAAACTTATTGAAATTTTGCATTGGCAATCCTCGTAAGACTTAAATTTAACACTATGTGCACCTAGGGAATGGGACTGTAAATTATACACACACTGCAGACACCCTTTGAACTTACAAGGTAACTTTCTACTGATCTGTTTTGTCTCAATTTCTATTAGATTCACATTTTGAAACCAGTAGTTCATTATTTTTGTAAATGGCTATAAAAAGCTGTGTATTCCAATGAAAAAGTAAAAAATTGCTTAAATAAGAAGTTTTTAAACATTTTGCAAAATCAAAAACCATTATACATGTATTCATATAATTATGAAAAATTGCAAAACTTTATTAACTTTATATACATCATCCCCACGCCCCAAATTGAAATCTAAGAAGGTGCAAAAAGATCTTTTAACTTTCCTGCATTTTCTTTCCTTTGTTAGCGACCAGCCATATAGAAAGGAACTTTACCTATGTCCAATCATATTGTTGAATAAAACATCCCACACCGGACCTGGTAGCGCAATTGGTTAAAAATGGTAGTGGTATAGCTCCTTTGCTAATGCTCAAGCATTAAGGGTAGTTCCACAAATGGTTGGCCTGGTGTCAGGATAATGCCAATGGGTATGATATCATGCCATGTGTTTACAGCATGCTATACACAGTGATGGCAGCACTATATATGCCTCAAGTGGACACTATCTCCAGATAAAAGAAATACTGTTGGTTGGACAATAAACTTAATAAACAAACAAACAATAAACAAAACATCCCACTGATGGAGGTAATAGACACAAGGATGGCTTTAAACATGGTTTGCCTATATTTAATACAGGTAACAACTCACCCTGTGCTGGGAAATTTGTTGCATTAATGCTGCATAAAGATGTACTTCATTTTAAGTAACAGCTGTTCCTAAGATATTTATTTATTTATTTGGGTTTTACGGCACACCGACACTTAATAGGTCATACTGCGCCGAATACAAAGTTAAATGTGAATAAAGCGTAATCAGATTAAAACCAAACTATGCATGTAAAATATAAAAAAATATATAAACTATCAGGTAAAAAAATAAATAATAATTGAAAACAGGTCAACACATAAAACGGTTTAAAAAGTATGACGATTGGTAAATAAACAGTTTAAAAAATTATAACTTACTAAGAATATCAATCTCGTTCAAGAAGCAAACAAGTTAAGAATCTGACACTGTCCTAAATAGTTCGTACATGTTATGGACATTAAAATATTTCGACCGTATGTGGTCTGTGTCGATACACTGTAATAAAATATGGTTGACTGTCAGTGGTTCCTGGCAAGGAACACATACAGGTTGAACTTCTCTTTTCAAGAGATATGAATGAGTCAATCTTGTTTGTCCAATGCGACAGTGGGTAAGAGCTACGTCTTCTCGTCGACTTTCTCTGCAAGCAGAGACATTGGCACCGACGCTAGGTTTAATTACGTGTAATTTGTTACAAACAATACTGTCCCAACTTGTTTGCCACTTGGTTTAAATATGTGTGATAACCTTAACTGTCAGACAATAAAAAGCATGAAATATATCTTGCAAAGCAGATTAATATCTGACGCCCTCTTTCCCTGCAAACTTTTAATCTTAATATAAACCAATATTTCTTCCATCATGACGTGTTTTGAAATGACGTCACAAAAAATGACGTCACATTGTGACGTCATATTCTATATGCAAGGGAGAAGGAAAGTTTGCACAATGCCCATGCAAAGTTTCATACCTGTTGTCATGTATGTTCTCTATGTCAGAAGATACTGACCAACTCTCATTTTTTTTTTAAATGACCCTCATATATCACTTTAAATATCCATTATTTCCAAATACAGTAATAAGCACGATATGGATTTCCACTAAAAATACATAATCAACGTCAGAGGTGATTACTTGGATGAACATGTAATGTGATCTCAAAAGTACCGATAAGTAATCACATGGTTTTCTCAGTTTAAAAATAGGTAACTCTGCAGCGTGGCTCAGATAGGAAATACATTTTTGTCTTGATAAGTGGGGTGTTCTGCTTTATTTTTCACATAGATCTAGATAAATATATCTAGAAATAAATACCATTTCAAGGGATCTATTCAGGTAACAATAATTTATTTGGTCGCATAAGAATACAACATAAAGCCCAAACTGTCAGATGCCACCTTTAACACTAATTTAATCCCAAACTTGGACTTACCTTTCCAGTAGCACCTGGCCATCTGTGAACCTTTCTGCAAACTTCTCCACAATGAAATGGTCTGCTAGCCTCCCAAGTCCCTGTAACAATGAGGAAAGATCTCGGAGAGAACAGTGCAGACGTCGACACTCATTCTCCGCCCTGATGTTCAACTGTCGTGGTCCCTCCCCCTTGGTGACAAACTTCTCCAGGTCGAAGTAAATGTTTATCACCTCTTGGAATGGCTCATACTGCAAAGTGTAATATGACATAATTATTGTTAAGCAAATTCAATGTGGTAAGCATCGTCGGAACCCATGGCAAATAATCCGCTATTACTACATACATATACAATGTACCGTGGGTTATGTTTGTTTATTGGGTTTATCGTCCCACCAACAGTATTTCAGTTATCTGGAGACGAAAAAACTTCATTCTCTTAAAAAATATGCATGAAACATTTGATTGGCTCTGTATCTAAAATGGCATGAAAATTCAGCCAATTAAATGATTACAATTTGTAAACAGGTGACCAAGATTTGTGTGTCCATCTTGACTTTGACAGAAAGTTTGTTTTTAACTTCATTTGAAAAGTAGCATAGATGTAACGCCCATTTTTATTGGCCACTTTGGCTATGAATATTCATGAAAACAAACTTCTACCAGCCTATTATCCCAGGGCCACTTTAAAGCAGAGCAGCATGAGGAAACATGGGTTCTGACGATGTGTAGTAGGATATTCACATATTTTTAACCTATTTGTTTAAAGTAGATTGAAGAACATGTGCTTTTAATTTCCTTCCTCCCTGTTGACTGCCAATTCCCTAGATATAATCGGTACTCAGTGGGAGTCTGTGGTCTAGTGTTTTAGAGTTGAACTCTGGATTGGAGGGTCCCGGGTTCGAACTACAATACTGACCATGAGATGTTAGCAATACTTTTTACTGCACATTGCTCCAGGTACTCAGTATCTGAGTACTGATTCTACACAAGAATTAATATAAGTTGAAAGAACTTGTTTCCCAATCTACTAAAAATAAATAGGATAAAGTAAATCTGGAGCAATGTACATTAAACAATCTTGCCAAAGGACAAACATCTCATGGTTGTTTGGCGGTTCAAATGTGGAACCCATCAAATTAAGGTCCAAAAGCTTAACAACTAGACCAGACACTGCACGATAATAATAATAATAATAATAACTTTTATTTAGAGTCGGCATATATAGACACAACAAGAAAACATAAGCACTGATGTGCTTTTGACCGACATGAAACGATGATGTTTAGCACATAAACAATACACCATATTTCATATCCGATCTTGAAGGCTTTCATTTCCCCTACAACATGGATAGTGCATATGCATTTTTACACTCTGAAGATTAACCAGTCTGTTAGATTTTTAAAGATCTTGGTTCATTAAAAAAATGGCATCAATCAGGTTGAAATAAGCACACAAAGATGGTTCAACTTGTAAACTGTATTTCAAAATTGATACATAATACATTGATATATCTTCAATATTCATATTGCCATAAGTTGATTATGACTTGATATTGTCAAATGTTAAATGTATAACCAATGACAGCCTTAAAAATCACAAACACGTGACAATAACTTTTTTTCACTTAACAGGTCATCAGGTATATAAAAAATAAATCTCAAAATATGATGTAAAAGAATTTATATATCAACATGACATTTTAGGGGTTATTTTTATCAACTCAAGGATGATGTCTTAAACAGCAAAATATAATATTACAAATGTTTCCTCTGTAAGGATTGTACACATCTGAAACAAACATGAAAAAATGCCCTTTATATACAAGATAATGACCCTTTTAACTGAATCCATCCAATTATGACATGCTTTGATGTTAATGATTATATTTCATTTATTTTTTGACCATATTGATGTTTGTATGGTTCATTAAGATATCACGAGAAATTAAAAAGTAAAATTGAAGTACTGATTAATAAAAAAACAAGACTCTCTTGCATAAACCTGTAATGGTAAACATGACCAGAAAAAACAAGCCGTAAGGTATTCTGCCAAAGAAATATCTGAGCTTTAAAACACATTTATAATAAGTTTAAAAAGAAATCCTATATAAAAACTTGAGGCTAAAGCAAACAGTTAATTTTAATACTGGTGAATAAACATCACAAACTGATGAAGACTGCTTGAAACAGTCAAAATATTCTAATAGACAGATTCCATGTGATGTCATAAGCACTGATAAGACAGTTAAAGGCAGCCATCTTTGAAGGCAGAAGCTAATGCAGGCCGAAATCTGAAAATATGTGCTGTAATAAACTCACCACTTTGTTGTTATCTTTCAGTCTATGTTACTAAATTTTGTATTCAATTTAACAGCTTTTATGAAGTATTTTAAATATCAAAACTATATTTTGATAGTTTAAAAGGTACAAAAAATACAAACATAAAAGAAACACTGTTCATTTTGTTTAAGGATGAGCCAATAATTTTATTTATTTTTGTGTATTAATTTTTTGTGGATTTATCAATTTTAAAATATTGCATTCTAAAAATATGAATTGCAAGAGCTTTCTAATAGTGTATAGCTTGGACCACAAATGAAGAAATTACCAGAAAATAAATTTTACGCTTCTATGCAATTCATCTAAAAATCCCTTGAAGTTGCCATTAAAGATGGCTGCCAAGATAAGGGATCTTCACTGATGTGGAAACTATCTATTTAAAAAACACACACAATATATTCTGCATTAATGTTATTCGCAACAAAAAGGTTTTGTTTCTGGTCAGATTGCTGTCCACCCAGTTATCTTTTTATCAACTGTTTTGTTTTGTTTTTGAAATACATTGCAGCAACATATTTTTGATCACAGAAGTGATGACCAGTTATTTTTAGAGGAGAAAGCCCCAGACAAGTGTCTCAGGAGCAGAGAACCTCACTTAATTAGGCTTTTTATCACTTAACTTATAGCGCGCGTGTGAAGTAACACTCATGCGTTATTTTTGGTAACACACTAGTTAGTTATCGTAGTGTGACATCATTAATGTAGTGTATGTGTATGTATGTAATGTATGTGTAGTGCATATGCCATTTCCTGATCACTTTGTTGTCACCATTTTAGGCTTTTAGTTAGACAATTTCATTCTAATTAATAGAAAATAACATTTTAGTCATGTTATAAACAAATCTGTTCCCTTTTTATGGAAAATAGTCAAGTAAAAAGTGGAACACTTTTTAAGTGGATTCTCCCAAACCAAATTACACATGTTAGGGCCAACTGTACATACTATAAAAAGATGATGCATTGTAAACAAAAAAAAGAGCTGATGTTTTGGTTATGTGATAAATAGAATCTAATATTCGTGTTCATTTGATACTGTTTGTCGTGAGTCCTTGGATTGATTGTCTCACCAACGGTATTTCAGTAATTTGGAGATGGAGTACATTTGTAACAAATATCAGTCTTTTTGAAAGAAATTTAAAACCACTGGACCTTTGGTCCACCAAGCTGGCAGTAACTACTGGACCGGACCAAATTTTACTGGACCAGCATGATTTTGGCATTTTAACAACAAAGGCTGGTACATTGTAAGCTAACCGAGGTGTTACAAGTGATCAGCCTCAGAAAAAGGCTGTAAAGCGCTGTTTAGTTTTGTTTAGTATATATATTTTCATAATACTTCAGAATTTTTAAAATGATGTGGCTTAAACCTCTGGTGGACCGTCGGTCCATTTAACTTATAAAATTTAATGGACCAACCGAGATTTTGATGAACTCGGGTCACGGTCCACCGGGTTTTGTCGAAGACAGTATACAGTGCTATCTTTATTATGTACAGTGAATAATGATAATGATAATAATGATGGTTAATACAACTATGTTGTAAAAAAGAAAATAATAATTATTATAATGATAAATATGGTGACAATTAGAGTGATGATAGTGGATAAAAACTGAAGATGCAAAAGCAAGGGAACTCGTCATTCTGCAACTTACCATTATCTGGAACGTTTCTGCGGTGATGATTTCTGCTGACTTTGCAATAAGTTCTAGACACTGACGCAAGAAATGCTGCCACTCTGTCTCCTCCTACAACAGGTCAGTGATGAAGAATTTAGTGGCAAGATTTAAAAAGTTTTAGCAAGGTTGTGTGTGTTAGGTTTTTTACGCGTTTTGAAGACCAATATCGGGTCCTTTTCTCAATTGCAAAAAAATAGGGTTTTTTCCTAATTTCAAAGAGAAAATTCAAAGAATGAAAGAAATTGCAATTCTCAGTCCTAGTTAAAAAAATGCCATATGAGAAATTGATATGGCTTTGTAAATGAGTGAAATATAAAAGGAATTGACTCAACCAAATATTTTATTTTTAAAAAAAATATTTTATATCTATATAGAAGTTTTAGAAAAAAGTGGGAAAAACTCAATCTATATAGTATATATTTGGTCTTTTGTCATCTGGAGACGGTGTACAGTACTGAAAATCATGAAATTGACAAACAAAACAGAGTGGAAATGGAAATGAAACGTTTTTCATTTCCTGTTGAAATGGAAACGGAATGCTATCGAAATGGAAATGCAACAGAGCGCTAGAAACGCTTGAAACGGTGTAAACGGTATCAACGCTATAACCGGAGCGCTTGGAACGCTAGAAACGGTAGAAACGCAAAAATCGGAATGCTCGTATCGGTAGAGTTATTTTTACTACTGCTCCAAACGTTTCTAGGTCACCCTATTATTTATAGTAACATTCCAACCATTTCTTTGTACGAAATAAATAAATTTAAACGAACACAAAAACTGGCTTCAATTTATCATAAACATAAACACGCTTTTATATGTACTCTGCAGAAAGAAATAACAAATAAATCTTTATTACCGTATTCACTCGTGTAATAGTCTTCATTGTTTGGCATATGAAGATAGTGTGTAAACAGCTGACATTACGTGTATGCGCGCGCAATGTTGCAGCATTACCTGAGTTTGAATTTTCGCTAGTTACTTATTACTTTATAGGCTGCATGGTCCGTTCCCGGATCAACTACGCCTATAATTTTTTTGAGAATACACTTGCTTAAAGTATTTTTCATTTACAAAGAATGCATTGCGTGATACAAAATAAAGCTAATTAATGAAATTAAATGTCAACCAAAAGAAGGTAACACATCTCATATAACACAAAAACATAAAACAACTAAATTTAAAACAAACAAACAATTCTATGTATTATTGCAAGGTGTGACCCAATCAAGAACCAATTACATCCTCCCGGCACTCAGAGCCAGTGAAGAGTATGGTCCTAAAGTTCAACGTCTGAATAACCATAGATTGCCAAATAGTGCACGTATACAATCATCGATTGACAATTAAATGAAACAACCGTAATAAAAACGAACTTATATCACGTCCATTAACATGATAAATATTGAAGAAATAATAATCATTACCGCCATTAAATTCACCTGTTCACACATAACCATCATCAGGATCCCATATTACCTGTATAATCACCACTAATCATCATCAGCAGCAGCAGCTGCAGCATCACTGCCATCACGATCTACATAATAATCGTCATGAGCATCAGCATCACCGTAACCGTTTTTACCATTTACATTATAATCATAAACATCATGGGTATCACCGCCATCATTATCAGCAGAAGCAGCAGTAGCAGCAGCAGCATCACCGTCATTTCCATCATCATTACTTTAGTAACAAGGATATGGATATGTACTTTATTTTATCTTGCCTCTTTGTCAAGTAAATTTTCTTATGCTTCTAATCTTTATTGTTATATATCTTATAATGAACATTGTTGTAAATTGGACAATGGTGTCAAAATTCCTATTTCTAAATGCGTAGTTTCCATAATGCCGTATATATGATTAATCGGAATTTGTGGACCGCGATTAAAAATCTGCATAAAACTTTTGACTTTACTTGACTTGCAACTATTTGAATGAGGGTCTACACGCCTGGCTACGGCTTATTTTCCCATTCATGGCTTGAATGTTCTATGCCAAAATATGGTCTAAAGTGGGCCCTACAGGGTACTTAATTTTTGTACCCATTTAAAGATAGAAATGTATTAATTTAAAATATATATCGTTTTGTAAATTCATATTATGTTTCTCAATGCGCGTGGGTCCCTTTCATACCATCATAAAGTTATACTCTAATTGAATCCCTAATTTTAAGACATGAGCCGAAACCCCAACTTATTAAACTAATTGGCAGTTTTATGACACCTTGTCTAGTGGACAGGAAGTGGGACCGTGCTTTGGCGTCTTTTCCCCTTTGTAAGAACACATGCATCCGCTATGCAGCTGTGTTTGAAAATGTCACCATATGGCAGTTGTGTGGTTTATGACCTTCACCTTTTAAAGAGCAATATGTATTGACTTACGCGGAGACAACAAAAAGGACAAAACACTAAGGTCTACAAAATCTTTTTTGGCTCATAAAAGGACCTAACGCTATATTTAGCAGTACCCACAATGGTGCACCCTTTCCCCACCCTGCTATTTTTTCGTTAAGGAAGAGAAGACACATCAAGAAACACAGTCTAATGTTTATTTTCATCACGTGTTTATTGCAAATGTATTATTTCAATAGTTCGCCTATTCTTTTGTAGTTAATCCATACCTTAAATATAAATAACTCCTTTATATAAATGTTTATGATCATTCAATGGACTAAAGAAGTTTGTAAGGACATTTAAGTAAAAACATGCGCAGTCTGAAGAATTACTACATAGTACAGTTTCCCACTTTACTCTCACTCCTTTAGAACTTATATTTATGTTTATGCCGTGAAGGTAAATCGTCAATACTATTGCATTTTTTTTTCATAGCACACGCCATTCACGTGTACTTATCATTTTTAATCTCTCTCAACAGTACCTAACGTTCACACCCTCTCTATCTTCTTAATGGCAGCTTGAAGACAATAATCGATCGATATCATGTTACACAGTATTGAGAAAAATAATGGGTCGGTCAATCTGAATCAAAACTATTTCTTTTTGGCGACTTCAAATGATAGTGACCGGTGATTGTTTCCCAGAATTTTCTTTGATGTTGCAGTGTTAGCCAGAGAGCCCTCCGCATGAGGAAGAAATAACACCGCATTTATTTGTTCACTGCATATTATTAATTAAAATCACAGTGATGTAATTAGGGACTCCATGTTATAAGTGCGTGGACAATGTTGTTAACAGCCGTTAATTGGCGCTAATATGTGCAAACCAAAAAAAAACAACACACTAGTTTTCTAAGAAAGTTGTTTGTTTTATGCGACTTTATGTATGTGCCTGTTTTCGGCAAAACAGCATGTGTTCATGTTTATATGAGATAATCATTTAACGATGAAATGTGACTGTAGTGAGTAATACTAAGACTCTTGTACATTACCGTTACTGTCAGCGATACGTTAAATGGCAAACGCCCGGGGGCAAGTTTTAAAAAAATTGAGGGTGCCATCGTCCGAATTCTAAGATCGTATCACCATTACGCTTTTTTGGCGGATTAACACGTCACAGAGAAGTTACTTTATAGTAAAAAAATTACCATATTTGAAAGTTATTTCTGGTTTGTTTATTCCGGGATATGACGTCTGGCGAAGACAAGTAGGTCAGATAAGGGCTTTGGGTTAAGGTGTTAAAATAAGGTGATATTGACAAATTTGTCAAAATAACTTATATCCAATCAAAATAATCATTAACCCCTGGTCCTTCCATACCTGGAGCTGATGCTCAACCAAATGCATTATTAGGTCTGGTGGGATAGGATTAGCGGGCATTTCTGGCAATACTGTGCAGCGACATTTCTTTAATTATAGCACAGGGGCTCAACCCGGCCAGTCTATTATACTGACACCGATAAATCAGGTGTAATGCTGTCCCCTAAGCCCGAGCGTTAGGAGGGAAGCCACCACTTCAAACTTTAAAGTCTTTGGTTTGACCCGGCCGGGGTATGAACCCACAACCGCCCGATATGCAAGCCGATGCTCTACCACCTGTGCTATTGCAGCAGGTAGGACCTTTCTTACTTGGCCAAAGGTGCCAAATTGATTTGCTACTATGATGTTTGAATGAAAATATAAAAGGGGAAGAGTTATTTACTTACATCGTAGTCCAACGTCTCATCATCCAACTCTTCCAGCTGTGATTGGTTGTATTTAAACTGGAGCTTCTGCATTATATGGCGAACCAGAGACACAAGTGCTTCTTTATATCTGGCAAAAAACAGAGACGGGCTGAACAAGAGATATGCAAAGACAGAATCTTAAAGTTTAACAAAGGACAAAACTGGAAATAAGTCTACATTCAGTAAGCTGTACACTTGAGTTTTCTTAGTTATTTAACCAGAATTTATTTAATCTGTTTAAATAAAACACACAAAAAAACTAGCACAGGTTTTCACCTACGTATACAAAGTATATAAAGTATAAACATCCTTTTTCAGGATGGATCTCAAAATATATTATTGTGATTATAAACAAGCAATTGCATGCACCCAAACATTTGAAACTCCATAATATCCCGATGTAATTATAAACAAAATCACCCTTTTTATATATGCATATCTGACCCACCTGTCTATGACAGATTGTAGATCTGCTTTCCTTTCTTTTGATTTGGTCAGCAAGTAGTCTAGGAAGGTTGTCCAGATATCCAAACAATTGTAGAAACCCTCATTCGTGGGCTGAAATATACAACTTTCATTACACATTGGAAGATGACATTTGCTGCATCAATAGTCTGTATCCATGTGTTTAAGGCATAAGACTTTTGGATCCTAGGGCCCTAGGCATAAGACTTTTGGATCCTAGGTTCCTTGGCATAAACATACAAAATTAGTTTAATGGGGGTGCCCATGGCGTAGTGGTAGAGACACGACTTGTAGCTTCTCTGACCGCTTAGCCTCTCACCGCGTGGGTTCGAGTCCCGTTTAGGGCGAGGGACTTAATGTGGGAAGGTCTTCCAGCTGACCTGGGTGCGCTAGTGGTTCTACTCAGACATTTGTTTGGGGTCTTCTTCCACCAAAATAGCTGGACATTGCTATAAGGATCATAACTGGTCACTGCAATTTTTTTTTTTTAAAAAAGAAAAAAAAGAAAATATCTGCCTGTTCTTTCTTGGAATTGTTTTTCAGAACAGCAAGTGTCATTACTGAATCCCTAGCAATAAGTCCAATAATCTTTTTACAGATAGTGATTGTCAGTAAGTAAAAATGACATCATTTTATTTTTATTTTTTTTAATTTAAATTAATAAATGTAACAAATTATGAATGACACCTGTTAGTATTAATAAAAGATATATAACACATTTTTTGGATGCAATGGACACACTGATTAGGCTTAAGCAAATAGTTTGTATCCAGATCAGCCAGCTTTGACCTTCGACAATCATTTCTGACTGATCAGGATATGGGATTGGGATTTGCCGGCATTTTACCGAAACTGTGCAGCAACATTTCTATCAATATAGCACAGGGGCACTTATGACAGGAACTGAACCTGGCCGGTCCATTATACTGCCACCGACGAGTCAGGCTTAATGCTGTCCCCTTAGCCCCGAGTGTTAGGAGGGAACCCACTACTACCAACTTTCAAGTCTCTGGTTTGACCCGGCAGAGGTTTGAATCAATGACCTCTCAATCTGCAAGCTGACGCTCTACCACCTGAGCTATTGCGGCCGGTCGATCAGGATCTACGCTACTTGTTGCTTAGTATTTTTCAATAGACATGTTAATGGATACAATTAATTAGTGAGCAAATAACATAGCAGTTGGCAACGAATATAAACAAATAAGGAAAGATAAATACTGAAACAGTGTGTAATATAAAAAGCATATATTCTTACCTGTCGGAAAGTATATTTAAACAAGAGAGCTAAGAATTCTAAGACTGGAAACTGAGAGTTGGATTCAAATCTTCTAAGATGGATACTGACAAACAGGCGAAGGAAGTCTGTGAATTTGTCAATGTAGCTGAAACAAGAAATAAAACGCATCATTAATTTAAGGTATTTTCTGACTACAATGTTAGTTACATTGTAATAATTAGTCCTATTGGAGTTCAGTAATAAGAAAAATATCACAAAATCTTTAATTCCTATGAAAGTTGAATTATGGATACAGGTTTTCCATAATTAAAAGCATGAACATTATCTCAGAGTAATTTTCGGGTGATAAAAAAATATTTAAAAGCTGGTTTTCATGTTGTTTTTTTGTCTACTTAAATTATCAAATATTTCCACATGTTTACATGTACAAAATCAATGTACAATTTCATCATTACTTTAGCATCAGGTTCAATGTGACTAGATAAAATAAATTGTGCAGTGCAGTGAGGGAATTACCTGTTCAGAGGTGAGTCTTGAACACCTGTTTTGTTTTTTTGTTTTTGAAATACATTACAGTGACCAATTATGATCATAATAGCAATATCCACCTATTTGGTGGAGGAAGACCCCAGTAAATGTTAAAGTAGAACAACCGGCGCACCGCAAGTAAGCTGGAAGACCTTCCCACATTAAGTCCTTTGCCCCGAAAAGGTCTCAAACCCAAGTTGTGAGAGGCTAAGCAGTCAGAGGAGTTATAAATCGTGACTCTACCACTATGCCATATATAGTGACCAATTGCAACTGGTTTATTTGTCTAAACACCTTTTTCTATTCAATGGCGTTATACAGTCATACACCGAACATGTAAGATTAGTAAATAAAATATGTCTTTGGCTTAACCCTTTCACTCATACAGTTCTCCTAAATAACCATATGCCTAATGCATAACCAGATTGCTTATCAGGCCACCTGGCATGCATAGGTAAACTGGTGACAAAGGTACCTCAGGTTCATAGAGCATTATTGGTTTTGTGTGGGAAGCTGACAGTAGTTATGTTTAAGCTATTTTTTAAGCTAGAATGAGTTATTTAATCATATTTATGTAATTAAAAAGTTTATTCAGAAATAATTTTTCTTTCTGATGATATACTTTTCATGCATTTGAGGTTATATAAATTGTTAGAAGAAAGGTTTGAATAAAACAAAAGAAATATGTCATAGGCAATTTCTTTATTTTATGTTTGAAATATTCATTAATTGCTATTGTTTTTTATTTAAATAACAACATTTCAATCTGATTCCCCAAAACAGAAAATTCTGACTCAGTGTCACTACCAAACAAAATATCATAAGCATCAGGCATACTTCTGAAGCAAGATAAAGTGAGACTATCCAAAAATATCATCAAACAATTTGTGTACAAGATCTTTTTCAATAGGTGTTTACGATGCAGCGATTAGAATGCTAATGAACGAGGCAATCAATTGAAGCTTAAATACCTTCCAAGTTGATCCACAGAGCAATAAAACATTTTGCCCCTTTCATTAGTCAGTGGGTTTTATGATCCAATGCTGCCCCGAAGCAACAGGGGGTTCCGGTAAGTCGGCAAAATTTTTCAACATCAAATACTTCACTTCCATTTATTGTGAAGGAAGCGGATGTTTATTACATCGGCATACTCGGTTTTTACTGTAAGGCTGACCATGTGAGAGTTGTTGCGGTTTAGAAATGGTAAGATTTGCCAGCGAGTGTAAACAATGGAAAATTCCATTAGGGTGCTCTACAAACTTAGCAAATTGTCACAATTTTTTCAGAACAAACCCCCTTTTTTATTTACTAAATGTATAAATAAAGGCTTAATCTTACTGAATAAAGATAAAAGAAAGACTTTACATGAAGTATTCACTTATGATTTTGCACTTAACTTTGAGGGCGTAATTTCGCCAAACTATGGAAATGACTGCATAGCGTAAAATCGCGTATGCATGAGCCTGACGCACAACGCCAAAGATCGCCAAACTATTAGCCTGACGCACAACGCCAAACATCGCCAAACCATGAGTGAAAGGGTTAAAACAATGACAAATACATTAGTAAATTTAAAATTACATAAAACAAAAAATGACATGAAGATTTGATAAGACCTATAGCTAGACCAATGTTGTTGCATTTAGATGTATACATGAAATGAACAAATTAAAAAGACTTACTTTTCGTCAATTTCTGTCAGTCTATTCCCAGTTGAACAAGTCACACTATCTTTTGTAAGTTTTTGCAGGAGGTAAAATGTCTGTTGAAACATTTGAAGCAGATAATCTTCAAATTCCTGTGGCACGCAATTCTTGGACAGTAGCTCGTTAATACAGTTCATGGCTAGGATTCCCAGATGACTCGAGCTGGTGTTGTAACCAGAGTTTGAGTTGGTTGACCTGCTGGTGAGTGTCTCACAGCCAAAGCCAGCGAAGTGGAAGATGGTGGTGAGGAGGGACGGGGTGATGGTGGAAGAGAGTGGTACCCAGCTGAAGAAATGGGCCAAACAGTTTAGGGTGAGAACACACAGGTGCTGGGTACCAGAGTCCAAGGGTGGAAGTGCTTCCAACTGGATCGTGCTTCCCGGAGACTTGAACATGCGGCTCATCAGACTATCTGTATATAGTAATACACAGAAAAACGATTAAATTTAATGGATAACAAACCTAAAGAAAACTTCAAAATTGAAATAAACATATCTTGATAAAAATCAAACAATTCATCAGATGCAAGTTTGTGTCAAATCAAATCTTAAGTCATTTAACCAAAGGTAAATTATGATTTCATTAAGAAAATAAATTTAAGTTTTAAAATTTACATATCTCAAAAATAAAGAGTATTTTAATTATTTTCAGGGAAGTTAAATAATTTTTCCACACAAATGTGCTATTTTTTATGGGACAGTTTTTAAAAAAGAAAATAATCTACAGATCCAAACAATGATTATATTTGGAAAAAACTTGGCTATTGTTTATAGAAAAAATTACACTTTCTGTTAAATTTTTGCCAAAAACTCCTCTTTTTCATAAAAATTTATTTACATATAAACACACTTTAATTTAAATGGTTAAACACAGATTGTTTTAAACATGAAAAGTAATGACTTATAGACTAGTAGAATTAATGTTTCTTTTATTTACTTCCTTTCAAAAAGAGCCTTGAAAACATTTTTTTATAAATTCTAATAGTAATTGGCATAAAAAAGAAAACTTTTAGAGGGATATGAATGGAAATCTTTCAATAAAAATATCATGCAAAGAAATTTTTTGGAATACAGTGAAACAAGAATCTACAAATATTTTGATAACAAGTTGATACAAATGATTTAAAAAAAATCTAGAGAAAAATCAGTGACAATGTTGGACAAGGAAATGGTTATCTTTGCAAGAATAACATAATACTTATTTTTGTAATTCTGGTATAACTTCCATGTTCAGTCTGACAAAACAATTTGTGAATAATTGCAGTTCTGTGATCTATTAAATAATCAAACGTAATATATAATGAACTGGGTAAAAATAAAGTCCAGAATATTAACTAGATGATTGAAGCATCAACGTTGTGCTAGAAAGAACATGCAATTTAATGGGAAATTTAATAAAGGCACTGTCTGAATCAAGAAATGTGACTTTCGTATTGTCTGGCTTAAAACAACACGCCGTAAAACGTGAACTTATTTAAGGCACTGTCTGAATCAAGGAATGTGACTTTTGTATTGTAGTATAATTTGAATAGCACACAGCTAGCTGGCATATCACATAATGATTTAAAGTCCGTGATTTGGGCCAGATTTATAATGGAGGATATACAGACTTAGTTAAGGAACTCCTGCCATAGACGTCTGACTTCCTTAATGTCTTTTGAAATTTTTCATCTTTTGTGAATATTCCATCCACATGCTCACTAACAAGCTTTTTGTTTAAAGCAGTGTCTATAAATATGGATAAGCAAACAAAGAATTAAAATAAAGGCTCTATCAATGTTTGACCTTCCTTATCCCTTTGTCTAATGCTTTGGTGATTTTTGGCAATGTGCGCCAGACTCATACCAATGCAATGGCGTCAAGTGAATGGTTTGGCGATATAATGTTCTCGAAGTAAAGTGCTAAATTATAGGAGAAACCTTTTTGTAAAGTCTCTCAATTCAGTAAAATAAATTTTTGAACATTACCCCTAGTAAATAAAAACGGGGTTTGTTATGAAAAAATTGTGGAAATTTGTGAAGTTTGCTCTCTACCCTGATGGGATTTACCATTATTTACACATGCAAACAATTTCTAACCACATCATCTCAGTCAAAGCCAACCTCAGACCGAGTACACCAAATATTCCACTTCCACTTCCTGTACTAAGCCCATTCTGGGAAAGCATAAAGATGTGCCAATCATCCAGAACCCCCCATGGCTTGTGTGCCGCAATGGAAATGGACAGGGCCATACAACACCAGACTAATGAGAGAGGGCAAATTGCTCTGTGGATTAACTTGGAAGGTTGACATTAATCTTCATTTGATCGCCTAGTTTATTTGCCTTCTAATTATCACATCATTAACACTTATTTAAAAACCTTGTAGATGCCTCATTAGATATTATTTAGTTTTACCATATCTTGCTGTATAAGCATGCTTGGTGCTTATCATATTTTGTTTGGCAGTGACACTGAGTCAGAATATTCTGGCTTTGGGGAGTCTGGTTTAGAATGTGTATAGTTGCAGTTTTAATAGTCTATAGTTGTTTTGTTTTTATAACTTCAATACATATTTCTGGGGATTTAGTAAATTAAATTAATTATTTTATATATTTGAATTATTGGTCCATTTATTGTAAGTGAAATAAAAATACAAAGTTGACAAATACTTATAATTTTTACATTCATTTATTTCAACTAAGATCTAATGTCCATCATCTTTTGATGTAGAGAGAACCAACCCCAGGAATACTTCTCGCTTCTGTTCACACCCCAGCTGCTGTCAGCTGCTCTTGTGTCCTCCACAAACAGCTTTAATTTGTTATATAAATTTCACTTTTTATTGATCAAATGTTGTCTTTTAGAAATTTTTATTGCACTTAATAAAAAAATCAAATAAAAAGATATTGCCTAGAATATATTTCTTTTGTTCTAAGCTTTAATTTAACCCCCCTTTTTAAATCTTTTAAATAAACTAACATGTTTAATGAAAATTAACATGAAAAATATGTCACCTGAAAGAAAATTTATTTCTGAAAACCTTTATCTACATAGAAATGATTCAACAATTCCTTCTAGCTGATAAAACAGCTTAAACATAACTACTATCAACCACTCACTGAAGATTGTAAAAGCTCTATGAACCTGGGCTAACTTCATCATCAGCTTACCTACATGTATGTATGTCAGAAGGCCAGATTAGCTCTCTGGTTATGCAAAAGGTATATGGTAATTTAGGAGAACTGTATGACTGAAAGCGTTATACACACATTCAATATAGATACATAAATATCGTCATTCTGGTATTATTGGCTACTCTAGGAAGACCCTTGACAAATATCATAACTATTGACTTAAGGTCAAGAGAGATCTCCTCACAGAAAATGGACACTCCAACTCCTAATGAAGAGTTGCACGTGTTTATGTGTCGGCAGCACATACAGAATTAATAATATGAGTTACGTCTCAAGTGTCTTGAGACCCAACTCTTAGCCTGCTAAATACAAACTGCTCAGGCAAACAGTTTTATTCATATCTGATTAGGATCTACTTTTATTTGCTTGCTTTGTATTTACTGGCTTATCATGCCATCTAAATGCATTAAGATGTGAGCAAATAACTAAAAGTTTAGAATGGTATTAGTTTTTTGGTTTTTTTTCTTTTTGAAATACACTGCAGCGACCAGTTATGATCAGTATAGCAATGTCCAGCTTTTTGGAGGAGGAAGACCCCAGACAAATGTCTGGGTAGAATCACCAGTGCCCCGCAAGTCAGCTGGAAGACCTTGTTCATACATTAAAACCTTCACCCCGAACGGGCCTCGAACCCACGCGGTGAGAGGCTAAGCAATCAGAGGAGTTACAAATCGGCGACTCTACCACTAGCCATGGGCGCCCCAGAACGGTATTAGAATATTAAAAAATGATGCATGGCAATGGTTAAGACTAATGGTAAATAAGAACTGAAGGTTTTTGTGTTGTTTTTTTATCTCACCTGACTTAATAGGGGATGAGGTGAAGAGAAGCATGGAGGAGGAAGGTTTCTGTGGGGTGCTCTGTTCTCCATGGGTGGGGGATGGAGGGGGCGTGGCCGAAATCATGTGACGGTGCTTCTCCAAAGCGACATCAAGCACATCTGAAATAATGGCATCAAAAGAATAAATGGTGGCCCTGTATTTTTTAACTGACCCTCTTACAATATCAACCTATATATAATTTCATTTTGTCTACTTAAACAGTGTAGATCTGGATCAACCATTGTCTAACCTGATACACACTTTATCTACATAAAGACCTTCGACAAAAAAAAATTGCACTTTCCCGTAACTCTCGTAATCAATATCTGATCAGGTGCTGCATTATTTGCTGCCAAATTTGAAGTTATGCTTTTAGTCCATTTGCTTGTCATTGCTAGCAAAACAGAAAATTAGAAGCATGGTTTTTAAAAACTGTAAATGGTTAGTGGCTTATTATGCCAAAATGCAAATCTTATTCTATAGCTGATATAAGAGGCATGCTACCTGGCATACCTGAAAGATCTTCAGGGCTTTTTGAATGAAATGATGAGGAGAATAAAAGCTGAATGCAAACTGCTGACACAAAGTACATCAATCACTTCTCCAGCCCTACCACCAGGAGCGTGTATAGAGATGGAAGGACTTCAACGCTTGGAAGGTCTCTAGGCTTCAACTAAGTATGCAAGTGGCTGAAGCAGGCAGTGAATACTATTCAGGGGGAAATTACTTTTACAGAGTTTAAATGTCCTAGCTTGCCAAGACATGGTTCCATGGATTTCTGTTACTAAGGTGTGAAATGAGGGATGGGGATTTGTCGGCATTTTTTCCAAAACTGTACTGAGACATTTGTATCATTACAGCACAGGGGCACTTATGAGGTGTCCAGGGACTGAACTCGGCCGATACATTATACTGACACCGACGAGCCAGGCATAATGCTGTCCCCTTAGCCCCGAATGTTAGGAGGGAAGCCACTACTACCAACTTTAAAGTCTTTGGTTTGACCCAGCGATCTTCCGATCCACAAACCGACTGTCTACCTCTTAACCTTTTGCAGCCAGTCATGTGAAATGAATAGTCATACAGTTAAAATCCTACAGCAGTACAAATTCATTAAGTGTTTGCAAAATTGTGTCCAGCCTGTCTAAACTAGATGTAAATGGCTCTTTTTCAGATAACTGGAAAAAAATAACGGCCATTACATTTTTGTGCTTAGTTTTAAATCTGGTTGCATAAATTGTATTATTAAGGTATTGTTATTTAAAATTAACTGCAAAGATATAATTAAAAAAATGTACATTGCTTTATGTTGCTTGTGAGGACTTGGTCATTAGCATTTTAAAGTTAATTAAAGAACACATGGTTTTTAATTATAATTATAATTTATATTTGTATTAAAAATAAATACAACCAAATCACTGAGTGATGGCTGTTATTTTTTCCAGTTCTCTGAAAACGAGCCATATGCGGAGTTGTACATTTTAACAAGGGGAGGTTTATTCAACACAAAGCTTATGCTCGACAGTTTATCAAAACCATTTTTTTTCATTGTCTCGAAATTTCACTACCTTTCCAAAGCAGAGGTCACCTATATTCTTGCTGGGCTTGCATTTTTAATAATAGTGACTCTGATACATTCATTATTATTAATTATTTATTAAAACAGATAAAATCAAATCAAACATTTTAAAAGAAGATAACATAAAGTTAAAAACAAATATAAGCTAGGGTTAAGGTAAGAAATTATGAATATTAATTATACAATAACTAGGCAAATTAAACTAGCTAATTACTCTAAAAGGATAGCCATAACTACTCCTTTTGAACGTTAATCAATTGTAATGAATGACAATACCTTATTAATTTAACAAAAGAGGTGGTTTTAATAATTCTGCTTTATTAAAATAAATAAAATAACAAAAGCATAATGACCAGGAAATTATATTCCAAACAAAAGTAGTTGCATGTGAATCAAAGTCAAAGTCTAATCAAAGACAATATTAATGAGTTTAAAATGAGAAAATAATATGGGCTTGAATGCAGAAATAACTTTCTACAAGACTTACGATTAAGTAGGTTGAGGACAGAGGGCACCTGCTGCAAAAGCAACTTGTGTAGCTCTTCCTTTCGTGACATGGCAAGGTCCTCCCGCGGAACTGCCAACTCCTCTGATGTAGTCTGCAGCAGGATCAAACCCAGGGCTGTTGTTTCCGGCTGCTGGATTAACTGAAGTAGGGAGAATCTTAAGTAAAAAATCGACAACAGTGTCTACATTTCTTAAATTATAATAATATCATTTATCAGAACAAGAAATATATCATTTTTAACTGAAGACAGGTTTTTGTTAACTACTAAAAATAAATGTTAACATCTTATGAGAATTAAAAAAATGAAAAAGTACTGCTAGATAGGAAGAATTGTTTACTCATTGACTTTTATTTGCAGTAATTCACATTAATTCACAAATTACTTTTTCTGAGGCATTTTTACCCTAGCTTTTAAATAACTCCTCCTCATCAACAAATGTAACAAAACACACTACCCTTCCAAGTATAGTCAATACACCATATCCAAAAAGAAAAAGAAAAGAAATGGAATACCATAACATAATAAACCCCAATATTTCCTGAAAAGGATAATGGAGTAACACATAACCCTGTGGTTGAGAAAATAAACAGACTTTTCTGCCCGTATTTTCCAAAGTATATATTTCTTGTACTCATAAGCATTGTCTCAATGCAACATTTTTAATGACCACTACTAACAATGTACAGCATGTTCACAAATTGTGACATATATCCTCTATTAACTCAGATATACCCCCACTGGACGTGGATTGTTACTAACCTGAAGGACGCTGCTGAAGAATTCTGGGTAGAAGTGAGGCCAGTCAATCCTGCCAATGTCTACGACCACCTTGACGAGCTTGTTCCGAATAAATGTCGGAACCTTGGTGTGATGCTCTAGCAGAAACTGGTTGAGGAGGCTGCGAATCTCCTGTTTGTTTTCCACTCCCAGGCCCATCCACTGGCGATTGATCAGTGTCTGTTGTGGAAAAGCAAGTTAACAAATGTCATTTGATCAGTTTATGATCAGTTTTCATGTACTACTTTTTTTCCTTCCAACATACACCTTAGTCCTTACAACCAGCAAGCTTCTAGATCATAGCGATGACAATAAACATCTACTATGAATAATGTGCCAGCATTTCACATTAGCAGATAAATAATAAAATGTAATTCAAAACATAATCACAAAGTTCTATCACTCCACTAATTCGATGAATCAATAGGGATTAGCCCGGTATTTTTGCCGATATTGTGCAGCAACATTTCTATCATTATAGCACAGGAGCACTTATGAGGTGCCCAGGGACTAAACCCGGCCGGTCCATTATACTGACACCGATGAGTCAGGCATAATGCTGTCCCCTTAGCCCTGAGCTTCAGGAGGGAAGACACTACTACCAACTTTGAAGTCTTTGGTTTGATCCAGCCGGGGTATGAACCCACGATCTCCCGATCTGCAAGCCGACGCTCTACTATCTGAGCTATTGCGGCCAGTACTCCGCTTATACGTAGAAAAACTTTCCTTAAAGGTAAACATGAGAGAATGAGCTAAACAAATATCATAGGAGATGTATTATTTTGTATAACTTCTATATGCAGCCTTGGAATGTTTATTTGTTAGTTGAGTTTATTATTCCACATACCTTATTTCAGTTATGTGGAGATACAACTATTTCAACAAGATGTGTCAAAAAGAAAACATTATTTCTTATGACAACAGCTTAAAGCTCAGATTCGTAGAGTTTGCTAAAAAATATTCTAACAATTGTATAATTCCAGTTATTGGTACAAATTAAGGTACCGGAGTATAGCAAACTGTAAGTTTGTGGTATCTTACTTACTGAAATTGTTACAGTGATGAATTCAACAAGATATCTCAATACATGAAATATCACCTCGACTTCAGGCCGGGTCGGGCTGAAGTAAAATCTGGCCATTTTGACCCACAAAATCCACCTCGACTTATGAGTGAAGTTAACTTATGACTGAGGAAATATGGTAGGGTCCTCTAAAAACAGATATTGTGATAATCTTACTGTGACAGATAACACCCAACTTGATACTACAACTAGTCACATTATATTGGCAACCATCCCTGATACTACCCTTATATCTGCATGACCTTTAACAATGGAGCTATAGACTTACTTTGGCATAAACCCCAAGGACCTCCTGTACCTTAAGCCAATACCCAGCAGATCTTGCCTTTAAATTTGGTTTGCCTGGGAAATCCTCTGGCAGCCACTGAATCTGGGATTTAACCTTCCAACTATTGTGCCAGAAGGGCAACTTTTAATATGTGCATAAGAAGCCCTGGATTTAAAATTCTGCTTCACCATGGACGATGCATAAAACATATCTGAGAATAAAACATGCATAACCGATTGAATTATCTTAATTATCATAATATTTGCAGTCCAGTACATTATACATATACATGACATGTTAAATCTTTTCAAATGGTTTGCTAAGTGCTTTTGCATGACATTTTTGCAGTTCTCTATCAATTAGCACAGATTGTGATCTTCAAAGAGTGACATTTGTGAAACTGATATTAGATTCAGGCACGAGGCTGAAACCAGAAGCAAAAAATCTGAAAATTGATGAGGGGTCTTGGGGCCAACCCCCCCCAGATGAAAAAAAAAACAGCCATTCCCATGGTATCAAATTCCAGAACTCCAGGGGGCTTTTTCTTACTTTGGCTTACCCCTTACTGAGCAAAACTACCAGCATAAGAATGTTTATCTTTCATGACTTTTTTTTTTCATTAAGATCACACTCACCTTAACAACAAGGTATTTCACTGTCAGACTGGGTCTCAAACTGTTTCCCTCAATGATTTCACAATGTTCTCTTTCACTACTAAATAATTTTCATAAAATGTTCCAATCTTGTTAAAAATACATGTATCGAGTAAAAAACATTGTCTCTAATCTTTAATCTCTAATAAATGTTTTACTTCACATCATTGTTTCAAGGTGATTTATATGTACTGTGAACTTCCCGAGCAACTGTCCATCCACTTCAAACTCCATCCAGTTCCATTTAAAAGCATTCTTTACACCTGAATCAATTGTATTCACGTCGTCTTTTCCACTCTACAAACCTGGAGACCACAATTTTGAAGAAAGAGCTCTCCGAGCCGTGCGTAACGGTATCCGGCCCCAGAGATTGTCGGTACGTGAGCAGACCAACTACCCCCCCCCCCCCCCCCCTCCGAAAATCAGAGAAAATGTAGATTAAACAACCAATGATCAATTATTTTGGCAGGGTGTCACCAGTTTTTAATCATATTTGCCCATCATCTAAGCGGTACTCACCTCTAGAACTGTCATGCAGTACATCATGACATACTCATTCTGTGTATTGGCCAGGTAATAGAGAGAGTGTCTCCAACAATCACGGGTCTGACTAAACTGGTTCAGCAACCCCTCTACAAACAAAAAATAACTATTACTACAAAACATAATAAAAATATGAATATCACATATTTGGAATTAAAAAGCATTTTGATTGGTCAAGAGATGATTTTTGAGCAACGAGAACATGCTGATGATAGTGTTGTTTTTTGTAATTGGGTTTTACGGCAAAACAACACTTGATAGGTCAAATGGCGCTGCGTGTTGTTTTTACATGCACTGTTGCCATAATAACAGGGCATCAGGTAAAAGAAATTGGTTGCTTGTCAGTGTGTCAGATGATGATTTGGTAACATTAAGGAAAAAAGATAACATCGAAAAGAACAAAGTGTAATTTCGTTAGCAATGAATGCCTTTTTCAATTATCTTTAAAGGAAAAATGTGACATCAGATTTTGAGGAAATGAACCCTGGCAAATTGAATCGACATCTTGGAAAGTTTTATGTTAAAATGAAAAGCACGAATGAACTCATTGTCAAAAAAAATGACAGCATTATTTCATAGGATATGTCATATAACAAGAAAAGACTTAGGTTTTGGTAAATAAATAGTTTTGTCAATATAGCACTACCCAGTATTAAAAAATATATGTGGACTCAACACATGTCTTTATATGCATTTTATTTTTCAGCCAAATGAGAAAATGTACTTTTTAAGCTTTAAGAGAAAAAGGGATAAAAATGGTAAGCAACAGCAAGCTTAGAATGGTATAAATTCATAGATTAACCAGTTTCTTTCCCCACACTGGATATTTATTACATTTCCACAAAACTTTGAAGGCATCACTAAAAAGAAACAGTGTTTTCCATTACCATAAAAAATGTTGGGTCCCTGGGACCCAGTACTCTAAAATATTTGGGGTCCCAAACAAAATCCATCGAGTCCCTGTAACATGTAAATGAAAATTTTGAACTTGTCTTCATTTCCTTGCTAGAACTGGCGATGCCATTTTCCAGCATCTGCTATGTGCGTGTAACTATGAAACCATGACTGGTTTACTCAATACATTTTGCAATTCATTAATTACTACCACTTTCCCCTGATATAAAGAACCAGTCTAGTCTAATCAGCGATACGTAATAACTGTGTCATGATCACATGGGAGTATTCCCCAGGCTATTATTAGTTTATTCAGAACATTTCATTTTCGGAAAACAGAATGGATTTCTACTGAAAATGAAAGTTATGATGCATCCCTGGGACATATTGTACCTTACAAAAATGTGTCCCAGTCAAATTTGGTGCATATTTTGATATAAGTACGGCGTAATCTGGAACACTGAATAATGACTCATAAGGTAGGCTTAACCTTTGTGTATAAAAAAATTACCACAACCTTCATGTCAGAATGTCTCCAAGTTGAACTGCTATGGTTCTACCATGATACATGTAGCTAGGGAACTTCCTCTATAAATCAAAACTGCATGTCACCAGTATAAATCCAAATATGTTAAAGCAATATACCTAAAATCAAATCACAAACATATACAGTAATAACTCATGACTTTTTTCTATATAACTGTAGCCGTTAAATGGCTACTTCCCCACCTGAAAAAAATTCCCCTCAAGCAGAAAAATTCCCCTCAGTCACAAAAAAGTCTCATATTATGGCTTGTTTGCCTTTAAAAAATCACATTTTTTTTTCACATCGTCAATGTTTAGAACACTCAGGATCCATTTCCATTTCCAGAGACTCACACTCTGGCAGAGAGT
The DNA here is from genome assembly GCA_007844125.1 of Sinonovacula constricta. Lineage (NCBI taxonomy): Eukaryota > Metazoa > Mollusca > Bivalvia > Cardiida > Solecurtidae > Sinonovacula > Sinonovacula constricta. The sequence goes on along the minus strand of CM017555.1, from coordinate 61,961,997 downwards.
GTATAAAACTGGGGCCCGGTATAAACTGCGGGTCAAAAACATGCCGTCAAAAGAATTTTTTACCATTTTTTTCTGAATTGTAAACAACAACATATGATTTTTTTTTCTTAAACTCGTATAAAAAATTTGCATTTTTATATAACCAATAGACAATATTAATGACCGAATAACATTATCACCATCAAGTGTGTAATAGTTTGATCACAGGAAGTAACTGTAGGCTGGCCCTGTCAGAATCATTCAGAACTTTAAACTATCTTTTATTCCATAGTGGCTAAGTTGCATAATAGTAGATGCTATGTAATTTTTTTCAGATACTGAAAGGTCAGGCCTTTTCCCCAAAATAAAAAAACAACAACTCTGAAACTATATGAAAATAAGACAGTGAAACACAGGGACATACAAACAGCATACAATAAGCCTAATGATATTGATGTCAATAACGATTGTTTTGTTTTGATGTCCAAAATACATCACAGCGACACAATTATTATCATTATAGTGATATCCAACATTTTGTGGAGGAAGGAGGAAGACCTCAAACAAATGTCTGAGTAGAATCAATGGTGCACAACTGGTCAGCTAAAAGATCTTCTAAATTTTATCAGTTTATTGTTTATTGGGTTTATCGCCGACCAACAGTATTTCAGTTATCTGGGGACGGTGTCCACTTAAAGCAGATATAGTGCTGCCTTTGCTGTGTAAAGCATGCTGTGAACACCTGGCATGAAACCACACCCAGTCACATTATTCTGACACTGGGCCAACCAGTCATGGAACTACCCTTATATTTGCTTGAGCATTAGCAACGGACCTATACCACTATCTTTTTTCTGACTCTGGTATGTCGCAGACCTGTTTACCCCTTTTAAGCCCTGTCAGTAGTCAGACAGTAGTTTATTAGTAGCTTTTGACACTTTTCAGTAGTTTTTTGGCCACGGAGTAATATAAACTGACTTAAAGACAGATCATTAAGGTAAACTACAATCTTTCACTTCCATTTGTAGTCTACATGCAGAGTTCACTCAGGTAGAGATCTGAAGTAAACACTCTTCAGTTTTGTCAACTTTTTCCAGCCAGGGACTTCAAGGTAAGAAGTGTTTGCAAAGTGTCACCATTGAGACTGCTCCTCTGATCAGTTCTGTTCTGACGGACTGTTAAAAATACTCACTCACGATTGGCACTACTGTGTGGAATGGTATAACATAATCTCTGACAACTCGTGAAACAAAGTGTTACTGTTTTCATCAGTCAGAAGACCAATTTGTTTCCACTGTTCATCCATCCTATCTTTCAACACTTTCTCTCCAACAGCAGTTTTCAGGTCAGTTGACTTGTAGGCAGCAAACTGTTCAATCACTCTGTCCTTTGATACATCCTTTGGTAGAAGGCAAGAGAGTCACTCAGTGAAATACAACAGACTGGTTGGCATTGCTGACTGCTGTAGTGCAACATCCGCAACTACTGCATGCTGAAGAATTGGCTCATTCAAAAGGCAGTTTCTTTTTTATATAGTCACATGCTGCTGTGAAGTAACACACAATGTTTTGATAGAATTCCTGAATTCTAGTGTCTTTCAAGTGGTTTTAAGTTTTCCTTTTAATGAACTCTGCAGCACACTAGTTCTGAGTTTGGCTTGATATTGTACTTAAACATGGTAGTCAACCTCATCTCATGGTTTATAAGCAATGGTAGATGGCCTGACATACCTAACCAGAAGATTTCTGAGTAGCTTCTGTAATGACCTATTGAGAGTATGAATCTTTGGACCTTCTGCCGGATGACATGTTAGAATCTCATCATACACTTTGAGGGCATAGCTCAAGAACAATACATATAATTTGTAAGTGAGTGATCAGTGATATTTTTTGGTGTGCGATTTGTGATTTTGACACATATTTTTCAAGAAAAACACATAATTTTATATCATCTGCACATAAAAAAATCCAATTGATAAACTAGCAATCATAACGTTTGAAAAATTTCATATCCATAATACATCATCTTTGAGCAATTACTACGAGGTAAAAGTAGTCTGCAACACCACTACGTTACGAGCACTTGATAAAGCCCACTTGTTTCCCATTTATATTGGAAGTACAATACGATGCCGGTAACCAGATCGATTTCCAGTAGTCATTTCTGTTTTCATTTTTGAGACGCTAATGTAATGCCTCCTAAAATGAAACTTCATCTGTCATTTGATCTGTGACTTATCACTGTTTTTGGACAGGATTCGACCAGCAAAACTATCACAAACGAAAATAAGATATAATGTTTTTGTACAATGAATGTACATTTTTATTTGTTTTCATGCACAAAAATAAAACTTTTGTCAAAGATTACTAAAGAAACCCATTAATTTTTAAAAAATCTCATTGTTTTCAAACATGTGCACTTTTTTATCTCATACTTTTCAACTGAAAAAATATTGCTGGGTGATCTCACAAAACTGAGAATGGTTTCCACTTTCTTCTCAGCATATTAAGGCTCCATATATACCTTTTCAAACACCACCTTATCACTAACTTTTTTACTGCCAAGCTTGGAGTTTTCACTGTCAACAAAGATCTTAACACTGTCCTTAGGCTTTGTTCTGCCACCTTTTGGGTGACCACTGTCTACAGAGACATTACCATTGTGCTCAGAGCTCTTAATGCCTTCCTTGGAGTTACCAATATTCTTAGAAGAAGCTTTTGTCAGCATTTGCATCTTTTGGGCATCTTGCTGGACTTTCTGGGCTTTGAAGTACACTTTCAATGCATCCCAGTTATCCAGGTGTCGTTCAACACATCTGAAAGATGTCACATAAAACACAGGAACACACGCATATTAGTCAATACATGTGCAGTAAAACCTCAGTAATAGGACCAACATTGAGACAAGAATTTTTTTCAGTTAAATGATTGAGTTAAAATAAATAGTAAAATTAGAGTTTGGGCCAAAGATCATGTGGCCTTATTAGTGAGTTGCCCTTAATATTAAGGCATCTTTTATGAGAGGTTCCACTGAATATAACTCATACAAAGCTGAATTAAAAAAAATCTATATACATGTATAAAAGCCCTTGAAATTGATATTTAAGAAAAAAAAATCAATGACATTTATAGCCAATACCAAAATGCTTAGAACTAGGAAAAAATAAAAAAAGTCAAAGTATGGACTGTTTTCCCCTGGTCTCCTAGTTTGATTTTGTTATAACAGTACCTTCCAATACTAAGCCATCTGGTGCAGACATGTTTGATCATTCTCTGTTGGTCAAGATCACACATCTCCTGTGTGTCCTTGAACTCTGACTTCTGCTTGTCACTCTTGTTGAAATAATAGAAAATGTCCACTAGAATGTCATCAACGGGTGGCAGGCAGTCAGCTGTATCTTTGGCTGCAATGTGTATGAGATGGAGAGGACATCCGGACAAGTATATGCTAGGCTGTTTTTTCTCCATAAATGCAATGACTCCTTTCTTTTTCAGAGTCATTACGCTTGCATTGTCTGACCCAAAAGCAATAAAGTTTGACCATGGTATATCTCGAGATCTCAACTCAGCTTCCATCAGCCTAAAGATGTTTTCTCCTGAAAAAAATGTAAACATATCATGAAAACTTCTGTGTTCAATGCAAGTTCAAAAAGTTTGATAAACAAGAAACTAGGGTTGCAGAAATCTGTGATAAAAGTGCAATGCATTTCAACTTTCGAAAACCGATTGAGTCCATTTACATTATCAATTTATTAAAATCTTAAAAAAAAACAATACTGGAATTTTTATTTCAAGATGGACATGTACATGTATCTAGGTAAAAGTTTTTGTTCATCTTTTCTTTTTTTTTTAAAATGGAGATTTTTCATACAACACTAATTTAATACCTGTAGCTGATTCTTTACAGTCATGAATGGAAAATAATTCTGATTTGACAGTCATCGTCTCTGGGTCAATGGTACGCACTACCAACGGAAACTGTTTACTAGTATCATCATTACTCCCATCTGTTGAAATGATGAACGGACCAGAGAGCATGCGGTCTGCCAGCTCTGTGTCATACGTGCCAAATCAAAGAGGATGGCTGTTGTCTTGTTTCTTCCACATTTCATTTCTGAATAAAATAATGCACTTAAATATAGCAACTACAAATAGTATCCATTAACACAAAGCATAGCATGGTCCGGACATCTTTGCAAGTCTCTTAGTACCAAGTATTAAAATGTTTGCAGGGGTGTAAAATTCTACTTGCCAGCTTGACATAGCAAGTGAACATTTGTGCAGGGCAAGTAGATTCAACTATTTATAGGGAAACACATTCTTCCTAATTCTTAATTTGACCATTCTAAGGTTATGAAATGAAAATGAGGACAAGTGAAAATTATGTATATATTACACCCATGGTAATGTGGTCTGCCCTTGTTCTTTGGTTCTTAATAATTAATTAATGCAAACCAACAAAACAATCTTGATCTTCATAAAGTATGTAAATCAAAGTGATATGTACAACTTGACTAAAATGATAAATAAAAATGCCACAGCAATACAAAAATACCTCTTGCTCTTTTGAAGTCTGGACCAACTTTTTTATTAGTTTTGTCATTGTGTCAGCAGTCAATAATGACAAATTCGACTGGCAGATAAACTGGAACACGAGAACTTCTGCATCGGTGACTTGTATTTGTTGGTGTGTTGCACTAGCTGCTGGAGGAATATAAGTGGTTATAGTCTTTTGTTTCGACTTCAGCTTCTTGTAGGCCTTGTGCTGTTTGTTATCAACAAGTCTCTTGCAGTCATTCCTTCTGGCATGCAACTGAAATCACTAACTCGCACTGTGCAGTGTACATAATGGACATGTTTCCGAGAGGGTATAAGGCAGGGCCGCAGTTGTCTGTATGAATCTAAATACTTTTGATGGCTTTTCTTGCATTTTGGTGATTCGTCTACTGCCGCCTCGTCAAACTTTAGTTTCCCCATTTTCACAACTCTTGGACAACCGATAAACACCGAGAGTAAACCGAAAATGCCGAATATTCCGACTATCAATAACACGAGGAGAGATGCTTGTTTGTTAGCTGATGTTTTATAAGCATCCATACAACACAGATCGTGCGATTTTTTAGCGGAATGAGATTAATTTAACAGAAAGGGACCTTAATAAATGCAAAGGGTGGTATTTGCCAAAAATGACATATTTCTGTAGAATTTTTCGCTATTAATCCCTAGTGCATAGGTTTTGCCGCAAATCTATAGGAAATACGGACAAATAGAAGTAAACAGGTCAGATGTCGCAGCTCGGGATCGAGCCTGGGGCCTCCTGTACTTTAATTCAGTTATTTAGTCATCTTGATTGTGACTTGAACCTGCATGGCGAGAGGCAAGCTGTCAGCAGAGTAACATATCAGCTACTCTTCCACTCAGCCAAGGGTGCTCTTACGATGACAACATAAACAGAATTGGTGAGAAAAGTTTAATTACTTACCTATCTGCCTCTTCCTCTCATTGCTGGTACCAGAGTTGAAAAACTCTGTCATCAGAGCCTCCAGAGAATGGAGGTTGTCTGCATCCCCAGATGCCTGAAACAGAACGGGAAAGTTTTTTTGTTTGTTTTGTTTAGGAGGAATGGGACAGACCAGTAGTAGGATGTACGACTCCGATCATGGGGTTCCTCGGGCACTGCTGGCTGTTTGATAGCTTCTAATAACAAAGCGAAATTTAAGTGTAACAATTAATTATGTTTTGATGTGTTAAGATTGGTAACTGTCGAAAAGCTGGACAGAGAAAAAAAAAAGTAAAATTTTTCTGTTAAAAAATGCAGCAGTCTTAAATTGTCTTTGTGTAATGACTAATGATCAAGCATTTTATGATGAATTTAGGAAGATATTTGCTGAAAGATCTAACATTTTGTTTCAACAATGGAAATCATAAAATAAAGCTGGAAGCAATAAATAAAAGGCAGAAGTGCAGGCAGATCTAAAACAGTCAAAACACAAATGTAGCAGGCTGTTGGCCCAAAATACATGTTAATGAGGTAAAAATGTTGCTTTCTTTTCGGTTACATCACAGTAAGGGGCTGACGAGTTACAAGTCAGTGACTCTAACTGCTCAGCCACGGGACCCCTTATACGAAAAACTATTTGAGATTGTGTTGTATCATTTTTAACACATATTTTAACAACTTTATATTATCTTACTATTAGAGAACAGACACAAAAGATATACTGCTTCTTATTTGAAGGAATACGGGACATATGTTTTGATATGTAAAAAGCAAGAGGCTTCATATTTGATCATTTTGTCGATTTCACAATATTTATAAAGCTTATCCAATGCGCATTACCTTTATGCCAAATAAAAAAATGATCCTAACTTTGGCTGACTTGCAAACTTATAATCAGGCCATTCTTAAATGTTTTTATACAATTGTGTTCACTGTTTCAAGAAAATATTAAATAAATTTTTGAAAGTTGAAAAATATACCTTGATTCTTGTGTGGTTACTGATTTGTTTTGTTACATCACTTTGACACAATTTCGGTCATATTAGTGATGCACAGTGAATTTTTGGTGGTGGAAGACACCAGATTTATGTCTAACTAGAACCACCAGCATACAGCAGGTCAGCTGGAAAACCTCCCCACATGAAAGTTCTCTCGCATGGACCGTGACTTAACCCCACGAGGTGAGGAGCTGAAGAGTTTTAGGGGAGATAAACAACATTCTGACAGTGATAGAATGTCATCAAAGAACACTGTACTTGAAATTGACCTGGTCCTGAAAACCATCATACCTTATTCACTCATGTAAAGGTAGCATGCTATACACAGTGAAGGCAGCACTATATCTGCTTCAAGTGGACACCGTCTCCAGATAACTGAAATACTGTTGGTGGGACGATAAACCCAATAAACAAACAAACAAACAAAAGGTAGCATCCGTGTAATTGCTGCACCTCCAAAATGACCGCAAAATTTGAAGAAAAAAACCTAATTCAATGTAATGGCCACACAATTTATACAGCGGAGCTCCGCTATAGGCTGTTTGGAGTTTAACATCAATATTTCCTGTCTATGAAATGCAACTTCAAAGAGATTGTTGGCTTGTATCAAAGCTGTGTTGTTTTATCGGCTCTGCTATGAAATCCTTTGATCAGCATGGTAGTGTGCACGTGACATTTTAGCTGGGTGAAATTGTTTGATGAGGCAAACATTCAGAAATATGATACAAGAGATAAAACTAGGAAGTAATTTATAAATTATGGAATATGTTCACGTGGGTTAGTGTTTTAATATTTTAATGCATTTTTAAACAAAATGTTTGAACTAAATTAGATCGCTACTAGAAAAGCATCGACCAGCGCTATCTCGTTCATATTCTAGTAACCCCCTATAGATTTAGAGATCTCATCTAGATATATGACGAAGTAAATGCATGGCGTCCCAAAAATCGGCAGAATCGTTCTAGAAAAAATGTCCCAAGGCCTTACACCTATAGAATGGCCGCACCCCCAACTCCTTAACGATAAAATCAGGTAAAAAAGTAATGCGATTACATGAGTGTATACGGTAATTGATGAAGACCTTCCAGCAGACAACATGCCAATATATAAGGTGATGGAAGGTGGCACAGCTACACTGTGCCTGGTGGCCTCACACTGAGTAATAGTTCCACTGGGTGTGTCAGTTAAGAAATAAAACTGTCAGCTGTCAGAGCTGAATGAAACAATATGGCGATACAATCGTCGAGACGGCCAAGGACACCTCCATAACGCCAATCCCTGGATGGGAACCAAGGTAAATATCACCAAAAAATAAATAAAAGCAGTTTGGGAAAAGATCCAAAGGAACTCCTGAAAAAGGTTTGACTTGAACACACAATGACATGGAGGGTGTGCACCAGTATCTCAATGCCATAGCTGGAGATAATCAGTTCCCATGCTATGTGTTGGTGCCTTTCCTGCAGTATGAGGTACAGTATGCAGAAATACAGCTTAATCTGATGTTTGCTCAGGTCCAGAACAGTTTATACATAACACAGTACAAAAAAAACATGTTCAAGGGATAGAAGACCTATAAAGAAGATCATGAGTTGTCAACAAAGCAACTGTTAAACTGTAAGTCACTTCATTGACTTAGGGCCAGTGATCACTTCATTGTAATACTTTTTTAAGAGAATGAACAATGGGGAATATCATGTTATTGGTGTGTAAAACAGACTTGGACACTTTACTTCAAGTAGTGAGCATGATAATTCCGATAGATTGTCGTTTTAAATTTGCTGACTTCTAAGGTAAAAAAAACATTGTACTTGATGTCATTATTGTGTATCTGTGTTTATGTTCTTAGTAAATTTCTTCATTTTACTAACATTTTAATTGCTGAGAGTGCTCTTAAATAATAAATAGATGTGCTGTATATTTTCTTGTTAATTGAGAATCGGTTACAGCGTGTATGTCAAGTTTTAGAATAATAAATCAGAGGTCGAAATAAGAGCTAGCCCGACAGCAAAAAACTAGTAGATTTTCTTGCGCTAGTAAAAATTCCCATTTTACTAGCCCGATGGGCTTCTAGGATACTGATCGTTAAAAAATCATTGTACTTTCATTTTTAATTTGTAAACTTTTGAGCGGCTTATTTTATCTAGCAAGCTGTCGCTTGTAACATAAGCATGTTATGCGCACTAAACTAATAATATGTTTACTGTGCAGGAACCACACGGTATTCTGGTGCCCACATGGTACATAATGTTCTATACCAAATTAAAATCAGCTGGGCCACAGAAGAAAATGGCAGAGAAAATTAAACTCAAACATGTTTCTGGTGCACCACCCTGGAAAATAACATGAAGTTACCAGGCAATTGATACTAAAATTTTGTATTTTTGGCTTACTTGCAAAATTAAAACAGAATTTAAATCAGGTTCATGAATTTTCTTTCAGGCTTATGAAAATTGCTTAGTTACCAGCCCGACTTGCATGTCAGTTACAATCCTAAATTCTATGACTGATAGATGTTTACAAAAATAAATGTTGAATATTCAAATAAGGCCACCATTTCTAAGTCAATCCACTTACTCAATAAATTAATAATACTAAACAGATTGCATGTTTGAAGAATCTAAACATTTTTTATTAGCAACTAAATCGTCCTTATTTTTTGTTATAATATGTTAACAGTTCTTGATCGTTTGTTCATATAGGTTTGTTGCTCTAGTTTACGTTATGATTTACATCCCAACTGCCCAACTAAATAGTGATACTTAGTTGCTGGTTTTGAAATGTAACTTCTTTGATCTGTCTACTTTGACATGGTGCGGGAAAATGACATTCTGTCTTACAATGCACTGCAGCTAGACTGGTTTACGGAATTAGTTATTAACAACACCTATATGTAGGCACTGTCATTATTGGGGGAATTCATGGAGTCACAGCCTACAAAACGGTACCAGCTAGCCCATGTAAGTGTAGCATATGCATCCAATAGTTTAGACTTTTCGCTTCGGTCTATAATTGAATCGTCATAAGTATTCTGATTTACAAAATATTTGCTTAGGCCAACAATTGAACATCTAAGTACATTGATTATACAAAACATAATTGAATCACCAGAAGTATTTTGATTTTACAAAATATTTGCTTAAGCCCACAAGAAAACATTTAGGTATATCAATTCTACAAAACATTACATCTGACCATCATACCAAACAAATAGACTCCCACAATCAAGCGAGCGTATGTCAATTTCTCCTCACCTGAGGGTATTGAAACAACAAATTGGAGAACAATTGCAAGATATGTGATGCAAGATTACAGATTTATCATCGGTGTAACATCAATATACCCTACAATATACCAGCTGATCGAAATTCCTGTGACACCATTCAATTTCAACCAATATCTAACAGAGGCCACATCATGTGACCCCATGCACCACATTCCGCGTGCTTCTGTGCAGACATGTGATATTCCCTTGGTCCCAAAGAGGGAGACTTAGGCTCCCAGAGAGGGAGATTGGGGTTCCATGGAGGGAGATTTCCGTGAATGCGCGTTAAGTTGACTTTGTGGCTTATTTCTATTTGTAAAATAACATTTTTTGTCTTTTTTATTAATAATAATAGTAATTTCAGTGATGAAAATGTTCTTTACAATATTTTAAAATGAATTTTGGAATATATCTAGCATATTTTAGTTCATAACATAGACATAAATTGTATGCTTTGGTTTTAAGCATGTGGCCTTCAAAAACAACAGCCAAACATAGTGTAAACAAGTCAAGTGTCAACAGCACTTACTAATAAATTGAAAAAAAAAAGGTTTCCAAAGAAATAATGAGTATGCAAGCATAAAAATAGTTTATTTAATTTGTAAGTTAGTGACAAAAGAGTTTTGATAATTATAAAATATTAGTGGTAAACACATTGATACCATTACTTTCTAAACAAAGTTAAATGAATTTAGAATACATGAAGACATTATACAAATCTAAAATTAATAGCAAACGAGTGTTTTTCTGTGACAAAATAGTAAATAGATATCTGTCCGTTTTTTACATATATAAACCACATACTAATGTAAAAAAAGGGTAAAATTATTTTACATTAATTAAAGAATTAATCTTTTGACAATTTATGATGTAAACTGATTTGAACTACCAGTAGTTGAAATGGAAAATATGTTCTAAAAGTGTCTAAGGTTGGCATTTTATTTAAAGTTCATGCACAAAATGAAATGGTATCAACTGTCACAAAAACATACTGTTATGATAAATGTATATTTGCAGGAAAGACAAATTTTCGTTCAAATAGAAACAACACTGTTGTAAAGTAAAGAAAAGTTTACTTCTATTAAAAAGGTAAAGACAAAGTAGGCTTTACATAATGTTGGGTAATGTTCACCATTTCTTAGATTTGATCTGTTCCAATGTTACTGTGACCCTTGCAGATTTGTCTCCTAATTCCTGCCCCGACCTATTTCACGGCTAGAAGCTTGCCTACATATCTTGCACAATGTGTTGTTTTGTGAGTGCCGATAATGTCCTAAATAATATGCAGTTAGCAAAAGGCCTTACAAAGTATCAAATTAAAATCATTGATTGTTTTAGTAGCACAATGCACAAATATACATGTTGCAAGCTCTGTGTATTCAGCAGTGTTATTGTTTCACACATTCATCTCTTTCACGCAAACTTGTTTTTATGTTAATTTCATATGCACATTATTACTTTAACATAATGTTTATTTCCAACCATTAATCGCAACAAGTTCTTAGTATAGGTTTAGAATCTAAAGTGGTGATTCTTTCAGTCGGTCCATTTGGATTTGGGTCTGCTCATTTTGTTAAATGACTTATCACTTATTTACTTTTACATTTGGCTTGCACGTGGATTCCTTTGTCCTGTGCGTTTTCTAATTTTAGTATATATTGCAATGCTCATTGGACTTTGTCATATATTCTTATTCATGGAAAAGAAAACGCGATGGCTCGCTTCGTTCGCTCCCTTTGGTTTTTAATTCAAGGATGAGTCGCCCATTTAGACACTAAACTATACATAGTAAAACTATACACAATCGTCTCTGTTTAAGAAAAAGAAAATCAATACTAGAGTAAGTTTTATGAGTACACACGAAGGCATCAGTTTCAACATATGCGGTAGTCTGCTGACAAAATGGCGCTGACGCGATGACGTCACACATATAATTAGCACTAGTTTGTTTTTTGTTTGTTTGTAAGGCACGTAGGGAGGTCAGTTGTTAAAGGTTTTTGAATTATTCTGTCATGTAATTTGCCTGCATTCAAGTGCATGCATGTCCATTTTTCTACATATTTACCGGTACATGATTTACGTCGTGTATTTATAGTACCGAAGTAAACGGAAATCAGAGTACTTGTTTGCAGTCAGGAAGTTTGTCAATCGCAATAATAATGCTAGAAATTATTACCTTGGCTTGATAAGGAAAAAACTGAAGACGTTCAGTCTAATTATCTGGAGCCTGCGTTTGGGTTAATACAAATTAATTCTTATATCACCCTATTAATTAACGGGTTATTGAACATTTAAGATTTCGAAGCTCAGTCCTATGCCTTTGTCCGCACGTTTGCTTCCATTAGTTGTGTAAGGAAATAGAACGTATGACACTGATTGGGCATGATTGCCGGCGTTCACTAAATGGGTGTGGTTATAGTGTCAATCAACGGATAACAGTTTGTGGCGGTTGCCTTTAAACACCAGGCGGGGCATGAAATTATCGTCGCGACCAATTAACACTTAATAGGCTCAGTGATTGGCAGTGATCTGTTTCGATAAGCTGCACACACACACATGCAGATGCTGGTCGCTTGCAGTAGGATATATTGCGTAATCAAATGATAGTCTGGTAGCTACTGTCTGGGGCAGTCTTTAGGAGGAATAAGGTTAAGTCTGTCGGGAACATCAAAGCGGGAGAATTGATGTGCTCAGCATGAGGCGTGAGACAGACCCCTGATATCGGGATTCTCCAGGCGAAATCGGGAAACATCACATGTCTGTCTGTGTCAAGGCTCCTTCTTTCAGAATACCGTCAGACTGGAACTTATAAGACTTAAATCAGACAGGAATTTTAGTCAGCACATAATATAGATCATCAGCACGTATGAGCTTAACTGATTTTAATTGCATTTAATTCATACCATTGCTCATACTAATTTCGATAATACTTAAAATTATTATCCTGAAATTAATTGAAAGAACCGGCTTATTTATCTGGTTTCATTAGTCTGAATGGCGTCACTCCAAAAACGGCCTTTGTAATATATAATGACAATCTCATAGGCCTCTTCAAATATGTAAAGGAAACATACATAACGAATAAAAGCAACTTACCATGTTTGTTTATTTTATTTATTTTGTATCATTTCCACATTAGACAGGATGCTGCTCCCATGTTGATCATTGGCCGGTAGCGAATATAACCGAAGCATGCCAAATGTTCCTTTAACTTTTGAATTAAGCGAAAGGAGAGAAATGGCTGACATGAACGGAAAATACAGTAACGGGTTTATCAAATAATCGCTGTACTCAACGGAGTTAAACATGGTGGTGGGGGGGGGATTTTGAGGCGGGGGGGGGGGGGGAGAGAGAGTGTCGAGTGTTTATGCTCCCCTGGAATTTTTTTGTTTCTGGAAGGTCTATGATGTCAGAAGTTTATCTGGAAAAAAGGTGAATTATTTTGTGGACTTATAATACGGAGGCTGAATGTCTGGAAAAAAGGGGGCGAAGCCATCAACATTGTGCAACATAACTTTGTTGTTAATATTTGGTTCAAATTCTTAAAAAACAGCCCAAAGACAAGCGGTATTATAACTGATATCGTTTAGAAAAAAATCAATAATGTTCTTTTGGACCTGCAGAATATAATTGGGAAGTGAATTGCGTGCAAAGTTGGTTCCTTTTGGATTAATCATGTTTATCAGTCGATTCGCATTGCTTTAGAACATGTTTGTAAATTTGAAAGACATTGTTCCCGCTTTTCCCTGCCCGGCTTAAAAATAAAGTATTTTATAAATAATTGCATCTTTTAATGATTTTATAGATAAGTCATACATCAGTGAAGATCCCTTATATTGGCAGCCATCTTTGATCGTAACTTCAAGGGGATTTTCGGATGAAAATATAGATTTGATATTTAAAATACTTCATAAAAGCTGTTTATTTTGATGTAAGATTAATTCAGTAAAATACACTAAAAAATAAAAGCACAGTGATGAGTTTAGCACAGCACACATTTCCAGATTTCGGCCCGCATTAGCTTCTACCTTCCAAGATGGCTGCCTTAAACTGTCTTATCAGTGCCTATGACATCACATGGGAACTATCTATTTGGCAACACAGCTCAAAGGGCACACCGACCATTGTAAGATACTTCTGCTGGCTGCTTCTACTACTACTTTACTACTACTACTACAACTACTACTATTTCTACTACTACTACTACTACTACTGCTGCTGTTGCTGCTGCTACTGCTACTACTACTAATACCATCGCCACCACCACTACTATTACTTCTTATATTTCTTCTACTTCTGCTACTACCACTATTACTAGCGCTACTACTACTACTTCTACTACCACTACTGCTACTACTGATACTACTACTACTACTGATACTTCTACCACTACTACTCCTTCTTCTTCGTCTACTACTATTACTACTACTACCGGCTGTTACTACTTCTTCTACTACCACTACTAGTATTTCTATTTATATTAGTTTATATTTACAGCAATTCTAAATTTATTGAAAAATTCGAAGACGTTCAACCAAGAAACGTTTATAACATCGAAAGGCTCTGGGCCGATCGACGGCTACGGCCCGAGAGTTCGGGATTCTTCTGTATTTACATCGGTTAACTCCGACAAATGGGGGAATGGTAAAAGGGGCGTATTTATTGGCTGCAGCGCGACGACTATATATGGAATGCTCACTGAAATTTGCACATGGGGAAAGTTTGTTTTGCGGACTTCTATAACCCTGTTAAAATGCGGGTCATAATCCGGAACATGGAGTTCTATTTTCATTTTGTTTTTTATTTTAATTTATTTATCTACATGTATTTGAATAAAGAAAACTGCCGGATATCAATTTTAATTAAGTTTAATAAATGTATGTCACAATTTATTTTAAATTTGTTTCAATCGTTTGCGTCGCCTTTGATGGTTCGCATCAAAGGTTTTCTTATCAGCTATTTTAGATGATCTGAAGTATATCAGGGAATAATGTTTATTTAAGATTATAAAATCCTTTGATGAAAAGTACAGACATCAGATCCGACAGACTAACGATATTCTCTGGATATAAATGGCAAATACGAATAGCTTCAGGCTCATAGAAATATGTAGAAAGAATAATGTGTATTCTCAATGGAAGAAATTTCAAAAACAGAGAAGGTCATTTTACTTTCCGTGACAAGTCTTTATTGATTGTAACGGACGATTGTTGTATTCATATTGATTTTGAGATATTCGAAACAAATTCTCTTTTATCACACGATTTCCCCTTGTTTTCTATTCAATTTACTAATTACATATTTTATTATATCATACTAGTGTAATACAGCTGTTTATTGATCGACGTCATTATAAAGCAGATTGTCTCATATCACTATTTCACCAGGTATTATTGTTAAATTTTGTAAAATCGTACATTGGCGATTAAAATCATGTGATAAAAACTAATTGTCATTTAATAAAAACAATTTTAAAACTCGTCCAGGAATAGCTGGCCACAGGCTCCCTTACTATTACTTTTTCCTGAACTCGTTTTATAAATGTTTGTATTAAATGACAACTCGCGTCAGATCTTCTAATTTTCGGATGGTCACAATACACAATACACTTAATCTTCAGTACAGAATATGTGAATTCATCCGAAGTACAAAATGACATTAAGAGACCTCGCTGGATAAACTCCCTTGTAGAATCTTTATCCGGAAAATATGTTTAGATTCTATCAATGGCATTATTGAAGATGTGTATGCTAATGAAAATATCCTAACAATTGATACAGTTACTG
This sequence comes from Sinonovacula constricta, assembly GCA_007844125.1. NCBI lineage: Eukaryota > Metazoa > Mollusca > Bivalvia > Cardiida > Solecurtidae > Sinonovacula > Sinonovacula constricta. The sequence continues at coordinate 61,946,473 of CM017555.1, read as the reverse complement.
ACCAAATAACTTCTCTTTTTAAATTGGCGTCAGCTACAACAATGCTTACGAAGCAGATTAAGAAAACATATGAAAAATGTGAAGGAGACACGTCTTGGATATGGCACGAAATGCAGAATTGCTAGGCGTCCTTACAACCAACCAAGGATAGATTACAATAAACATAAATCTAATCGAAACAGAACCAAACTCTATAAATCTACTAAAAGTTACAAGAAAACAATGGATCACTTTAAAAGTAAGCAAAGGCACTACAATCAAAATAAACTGAGAAACACGAATATCAGTAACACAAAACAGTATAGGCAATTCTTTAATAGTCTCAAAACAAAAACGAAAGTTGAAGGTCACCCAAGTATTGATAAATTTTAAACACATTTTAAAATATAAACGAACAAAATAAAATTCAAAACAACAGAATTAAGAATTTAATTAATAATGAACAAGAGTAATCCTTAATTGCCCCAAACATAAGGGGAAATATCCAAATCTAATAAACTTCTTTAAATGGCAAAGTTTCTCGTCCCTTTGATATTTTAGAAATATTAAAGCAACTAAAAATCAGTTCGTTAAATGTCAGTTTGTATTATACTCAATTCAATATCATAATAAATACTGAACATATATCAACAACTTGGCTTGAAGCAGATATTTTCCCTATTTTAAAAAAAAAGGCTCCCCAAATGATCTCGTCAATAACAGAGCCATAACAGGAACCTTATTAAGCTGCTAAGGAAAGCGCGTTACGACAGATCTAAACTACAGATTAAATACTTTTAAAGGAAAGCAGCTGTCTTCTCAACAAAAACCGGGATGGTTTAAGGGAGAAATATTCAAGTTCTAACTCAAATAATGAAAGAGTAGGAGAAAAAAACTTTTCTGCGGTTTTGTTGATTTATCCCAAGCATTTGGCACTGTATGGCCTGCTGGTCTTTAGTCTAAACTACAATATAATCAAATTAATGGTAAAACTATTTAATGTTATATGTAATATGTACCAAAACATTAAATCCTGTAATCGACTAACGGCCAATTTCTGAACTCGTTCGTTAGTAACATTGATGCTAGACAAAGCGGAAATCTATCACCCGCACTTTTCTCGCCTTCCTAGACAATGTCCGTGTATTTTTAGAGAATAGTGGAAGAGCTGATGTAGCGCTAGACAATCAAAACTATCCATTTACATGGCTTTAACTACTGGTACTACTTTAAGCGGACGACACTATATCTATATCTGAAGCAGTGTGTGATCTTCAACGGATTTTGAACACTTTCTGCGAATACTGCCAAGAATGGCACCTCAATTTAAATATATGAATTGGCAAAACCAAAGCCCTTATATTTGGGACACGCCATACAAATAACTTCTCGTTTAAATTTGGAATCTATTCCTTGACATAATAGATCAGTTCATTATCTAGGTGTTCGATCCTCAACCAAAGACCTATTTCATTAAACAAAGCAACATATATCATATCAAGCAAATAAAGCACGTCATCAACATCACTCCCATATACCAATGTGACTTATCAGTCGATCTAATCTTAAAATTGTATGACAATACGATATCATCAATGGTAAATCACTGTTATCATCAGAATCATTATCTTTTAATGAAGGTAGTATCTAAAAGTTTGGACGAGATTTTTTCCCTCAGTCAAACATATTAATTATTACTGGCACCTGAAAAGTTTCCACGAAATACCATCTTTATAAATAGTGGAGTATAAAATCACCCTCGTCATTTCAAATATATATTTTCTGAGCCTCTCTGCTCAGTTAGCAATTTTTAAACTATGAAAACCTCGACACCACTTACTTTTGAGGTTACGTTATATCATCATCCGGGTAATTCGCTATGACGTCGATATCTATTTTTAGCAGAAATAACAATCGTGTTCCTTTCCTATAATACTTACAAACTGTACTTCGCCAATAGGCAACGATTATCCTCGTTGGAAGATGGACAAAGCAAACTGGAACCTGATCTCAGCACTTTGTTCTGCAGAACTTGTCCCAACTTCAGTAGAAAATGTAGATGACAAAATTGTCGCATTTTCAAACACTTTGCACAATATTGCAGAAAGGTGTATACCTAAGACCTCGACTTTATCTAAACGTAATAAGCCTTGGTTTAATGAAGAGTGTAAAAAATCTATTCGTAAACGTAGGGCGGCATTAGAGCAATTTGATGTTCGACCTACCGATACAAATCTTAATAACCTTAAAAAAGAACAGGCTCAAAGTCGCCGGACTATTAAACATGCCAAAAGATCATCTTGGCAAATGTATGTTTCAAAAATAAATGGCAAGACAACAAAAATGTTGGGTCTGCTATTAAAAAGATTACCGGTAAACCATCATATTCAACTGTTAACCACCTTAAAGCAAATCGCACCGTAATAACAGATAAACAAAACATTTCGAACACACTGGCTGAAAATTTTGCACAAAATTCCTCATCGGCTAACTACACGCCTCAATTTCAAACACTCTGCCGAAAGGGAAAAGGTTAATTTTAAATCTAATAATAACGAAACTTACAATCAATCCTTTTCCTTGAAAGAGCTTAAAGATGCTCTAAATAAATCGCATAATACCGCTGCTGGTCCAGACGACATACCGTATCAATTCTTAAAACATTTACCTATTCGATCTCTAAAACTTACTATTGTCAATCTTTAATGAAATTTGGATATCCGGTAATGTACCCGATTCTTGGAAAAATGCCTTCATTATTCCACTTCATAAACAAGGTAAAGATCCAACAGATCCTCAAAGCTATAGACCTATTGCTTTGACGAGCTGTAATTGTTAAACCGTAGAACGAATGATCAATAATAGACTTGTCTGGTATCTTAAGTCCAACATCTTAATTTCAGAATATCAAAGTGCATTCAGACACCAACGTAGCACAGTCGATCATCTTGTTCGTTTAGAAACACTCATTCGTGATGCCTTCATCAAGAAGGAACACCTTGTAGCTGTGTTTTTCGATCTTGAAAAGGCTTATGACACGGCTTGAAAACATGGGATTTTAAAGGATTTAGGTGACCTTGGTCTCAGGGGTCGTTTAACAATTTTCATTGACAGCATCCTTTCTGACAGAAATTTTCAGGTCAAGATTGGGTCCACCCTGTCATGTGTTCATAAACAGGAACAGGGTGTCCCCCAGGGTAGTATTCTATCTGTTACCCTTTTAACATAAAAATAAATAATATTGTAAAAACCCTTCATGAAGGGGTTGACTGTTCACTTTTTGTGGACGATTTCGTTATTTGTTACCGCTCTAAAAATATGAGCACAATTGAAAGACAATTACAACAATGTCTTAATAAATTGCAAAAATGGAGCAACACCAGCGGTTTTAAATTTTGTCCGACCAAAACCAACTGTATACATTTCTGTCAGAAACTTTGTCTTCATGTTGACCCCGAATTGTTTTTAAATAACGTTCGCATTCCCGTCGTCCAGGAAACTAAGTTTCTTGGAGTCATTTTTGACAGGAAACTGATTTTTCTTCCACATATCAATTACATCAAGAAGAAATGTCTCAAGGCTCTTAACTTGCTTAAATATTTATCCCATACAGACTGGGGAGCCGATAGGAAAACATTGTTACTTCTGTACCGTTCCCTAATTCGGTCTAAATTAGATTACGGAAGCATAGTCTATGGTTCTGCCAGGAGGTCCTATCTCCAGATGCTGGACGTCGTTCACAACCAGGGACTTCGTCTAGCTCTAGGAGCGTTCAGGACCTCACCAGTGCAGAGCCTTTACGTTGAAGCCAATGAACCATCATTATTCTTGCGTCGCGAGAAACTTTCTTTGCAGTATATAATTAAACTCGTGTCTAACCCCGATAACCCAACGTTTAATTGTGTGTTCATCCCTATAAATGAGGAGCTTTATGATCGATCACCTAAAGCCCTCAGACCTCTTGGTTTAAGGCTTAAAGATAGCATAAACACATCAGGTATAAAAATCGAAAACATTTCTGAAAACCCCACAATTGAACATCTACCATGGCAACTTAGTTCTCCTGATATGAATTTAGAACTCTGTAAAAATAAAAAGTCGAACACAGATCCTTTGATTTTACGATCTGAATTTCTCGAACTCCTTGACAAGTACTCTGATCACCTTCATATATATACTGATGGTTCAAAGACGTACACTCATGTTGGCTGTGCTTCCGTAAGTAATAGCTACTGCATTAAACAAAGACTTCCTAACAACTCGTCTATCTTCACCACTGAAATCCAGGCTATAAATCTAAGCCTTGATTTCATTTCAGAACATTCCGGTGAAAAATATGTTATATTTTCAGACTTATTATCTGTATTGCAAAGCATAAATTCACTGAATTATTCAAATCCACATGTTCGCACTGTTCTTGTCAAACTTCAAAGTTTATACGACACTAACGAAATCTCCTTCTGTTGGCTTCCTAGTCATGTAGGCATCCGAGGAAACGAAGATGCTGACAGGGGTGCAAAATCTGCCTCAGCCCTCAGTGAGACTGATCTTTGCATCCCACACACTGATTTTAATCCACTTATTTACTGACATATTTTAACCAAGTGGCAAACAAGTTGGGACAGTATTGTTTGTAACAAATTACACGTAATTAAACCTAACGTCGGTGCCAATGTCTCCGCTTGCAGAGAAAGTCGACGAGAAGACGTAGCTCTTACTCGCTGTCGCATTGGACATACTAGATTGACTCATTCATATCTCTTGAAAAGAGAAGTTCAACCAGTATATGTTCCTTGCCAGGAACCACTGACAATCAATCATATTTTATTACAGTGTATCGACACAGACCACATACGGTCGAAATATTTTAATGTCCATAACATGTACGAACTATTTAGGACAGTGTCGGATTCTAAACTTGTTTGCTTCTTGAACGAGATTGGTATTCTTAGTAAGTTATAATTTTTTAAACTGTTTATTTACCAATCGTCATACTTTTTAAACCGTTTTATGTGTTGACCTGTTTTCAATTATTATTTATTTTTTTACCTGATAGTTTTAATATTTTTCTATATTTTACATGCGTTGTTTGGTTTTAACCTGATTACGCTGTATTCACATTTAACTTTGTATTCGGCGCCGTATGACCTATTAAGTGTCGGTGTGCCGTAAAACCCAAATAAATAAAAATAAAAAAAAACAATCGTGTTCATTTGTAGATTTGAAAAAAAGAACATTAAGAGCGATTTAGTTTACAATTTGTGCTGAATAACCACTGAGTAAAAAATTGTAATCGTCTCAACTCAGACTTATGCACTAGGTTATAAAGAAATGATGCCCAAACTTCCCTAAACAGAGGTTAAATAACGTAACATGTTTTTGATAATCGCAAACTGTCGGATACCACCTTTAAGGCTGTCGCTAATATTGTGTCAAAAATAAAAGCTTTGTCTTGGTTTGTCTCGTCTCTGTGGATCAAAATAGTGCTCACTGCATTATTATCGAATTCCTATTGACCGACCGTTAGAGCAACTTTAACCACGCCCACCCCATGCCAGGCCAGGGTCAACTCCAAAAAAACAATTAAATGTAAAACGCTTGACATTTGACAATACCTGTAATTAAATGTAGTTTTGTCGTTGATGCCATGTTCTGTTAAGTAATAGCGTATTTGAAAAAAGACACATAAAATGCTTATATACATGTATTATGAAATGAAAACCTCTATAATCGTTTCTTCATTTTGATTGACTTTTCAATAAAGAAACGTTTTCATCCACAGAACAACTAAATTAAGACACTGAAAACTGAACTATTCGTCAACGGATTGAGAAACTTTTTAACACAATCCAAAACACAAATACGTTTAACTTCAAATTATGTGAAACGATTGATCACAAACGCTGTTCTATATCGTTCCTTCGTTTGTCTGAGAAGGCATACTCGAACAAGTGGCCATGGTCGCAAGAATCGCAATCGCGGTATCTGATTGGGATGGGATGTGGTTAGCCGGCATTGTTGCCGATACTGTGCAGCGGCATAATAGCACAGGGGCACTTATGAGGTGCCCAGGGACTGAATCCGGCTGGTCAATTATACTGACACCGACGAGTCAGGCGTAATCATGTCCCCTTAGCCCCGAGCGTTAAGAGGGTATATGATTGGTCGGTGCCTGCGTAATTGTTATTTAAATTGTAATTGTCAATGTCTATTATCAAGTACATGTCATTCATTAACTTGAAAGAAAATATCACCACAAAATTTTTCGAGGCCTAACGATGTAGATTATTTTAACGTGTTATGTGTTAGATCTTCTGTTTATATATTATTAAGCAATTATAATACGTTTAATTTAACACAGTAGCTCAGACCAGTATCATAAGAACTGGTTTTTACTCCTAACACCTGCTAAAGACAAATCAAAGACACTATGTTATATATAAACTTTCATTGGTAATATGTCCTTTTAATAGATTCCACATTAGTAAGTGACAAAGGGCAGTGAAACGCATTTGATGACTTATCAGTTATACATACATGTATATAGGCCAAGTTTATCTTTTGATATTGGATCCCCACCTCAAAAAAAAATTATAAAAATATGTAAATGTTTAAACAAGTATTAAATATCAATACGCACAGGAATACATGCACAAAGTCATGACTAATTTACGACGCGCAGATAAAGTTGAAAAAAGGGCCTGTCCGGAAATTGATCAAATATCGTCCAAATTACAGAAAATGGCAAATAAATCGTGACTTACCGTGAAAGTATACGAAATAAGTACACTATTTAACAGTAATCAATTTCGTCATTACTTTCTCTTAATTACGTCATAACTTGTCTCTAAGAATACGTCATCGCTTCGAAAGTTTTGTTTCAAATAGATCGGGTTTCTTTTCATTGCTTGAGTTTGAGAAAAACCTCAGGAATTGCGAGGTGAGACCTCTGAAGAACAGGGTTCAGCTCGAATGTCGGTCCCTTTTGCAGACTGGCCGTTCCAAGGTGACATCTGTTGTGTTTGCTTTATTTGGTTACTGACTTGTGACATATTTGTTCTTACTTTTATATTTAACTTGCACGTGAATACCTTTGTCCTGTACCTTTTCAAATTTTAGTGTATGTTGCGATGCTCAGAATTTCTGCTGTGTGTACCTCTTCGTGGCTCTATCGTGATACAAAGTGTTATGAGTGAATGAATGAGTTTCCTGACAAAGTTGTTTGCCTAAGAAAGAATATATTCGACCAATCGCTAATATTGAAATTAATATACATATATTTCATAAATAAAGTATTAATAATTATTGGAGACATCGACATATTTCGTATGAATATTTCATATACACCACGAAATAAATACAATGTATCATTTGAGACTTCGAAATACTTCAAACGCAAAACTCAAGGAAATGTAATAAATGTTCAGATTAGCATTTATTTAAAATTTGATTAGATTGGATTTTTTAAATACATCGATCCGGCACAGTTATGTATATAATGGCCACGTCCTGCTTTGATATTTAAAAAGGAGACCACGGAATTATGTACATATCAATAAATTAATAGGTCACCGAAACATGCACTTTACATATCAGCAAAATGATTGGTCCGCGAAACATGCATTTACATATCGACAAAATTATCTGTCCCCAAAACATGCACTTTACATATCGACAAACTAGTGGTCACCGGAACATGCACTCTACATATCGACAAAACTAATGGTCACCGGAACATGCACTTTGAGCACTTGGGAATGCGATTATTAACAAAAACATTGGATATATTTGAATGATATCATGATTTCAACCACCACAACATAACCTTTTTGTTTGTTACCTTCTGAATTCCTAACTGCATTATATTTATCACTCTTTCTATTTGATTATGACCCTAAACGTCACTCTTTGTCCAGTGTGTGACAATTTCTAAATGATTTATTGACATTAGAAGGTGGTACCCGACAGTTTGCCTATATCTACTACATGTAAAAATATGTGACCTCTGTTTGTGGTATATTTGCATAATTTTTGTTGAAAAAAAAATCATACTACAGTCTGAGCTTTGAAGATTGTCACCAATATCTCAATTTACGGTCCTATAAACTCGTTAATTAACACTTCAAATGGCCATTCTTTTCTAATCTATAAATAAGAACGATTGATATTCCTGCTTAGACATTGACGTTACAGCGGATTAAGTTGATGAGCTTAACTATAAATGGTCACGTGGTTTTCTTAGTTTAAAAATAGCTAACTGTGCAGCGTGGCACAGATAGGAAATATATGTTTGAAAGGGCGACTGAGGCATTATGGTTCATTTTTCTGACAGGTTTAGGACATCAATAAACAGCTTTGCGAGAGATCTTTTCTGATAACAATAGTTTATTAAGATACTTAATGCAAAAAGGTTCGGTCCAAACTGTCGGATACCTCCATTTATCTGTACGTACAGATTCATCACATGCTATGTACAATGTTTGAATACACACACAAATCCCGGCTAATTTAGACTTTGGCTTCCAGTTCAAAAACCTTAACTAAGAGTGACTGAACCACTATGTTTGGAAAATTACAATTGATTTGTGAGTTCAGGCGTTTAAAATATAGTCTTACACATAAACACATGTGGTATGGATTAATTCACTATTGGAAATAAAGTTGCTGACATTTCTGACATTTGATTTTAAAATAACCCACTCATTTCTTTATCCAGGTGTTCAGAACATCTTAGGAGGCATGTGCTTATTTTAAAACCAACTTAATATAGCATTGTGATAAGCAATATTTAATAATGATATATTCACTTCACAAAATAACGCCCAGCAAAAATTATTTGTGACAGGGCCACGGGTAAAAGTGATGAATCATTATGTGTATGCAAAAAGTGTAGGTCCAGATCAGTCAGCTTTCGCTTTTATCTGTGTGACCAATATCTGCAATTGTTGCTTCCTATTCTATCAATATGTATTATTGACTATGAATACTTATGCTCTTAAATAACATTTTTTTTTAAATTACTTAGGTGGTTTTTTAATGTACGTTAAATAGCATAAGGATATAGGCATAACATATATATGATAACGTCCTATGAGCATGGCGACATATACTAACATTTACATACATTTTGAAAGGCACGGGACAAAAGTCTTCACTTGCAAGCCAAATGTATAAATAAGAACAAATCGGTGAGGAGTCATTTCGCAAAAAGGGCAAACCCGACAGTTACCGCCTTGGAACGGTCAGTCGACAATATGGGCCGATCGGGGTGCTTAAACGGGTTTACAGAGCTCTAACCTAGCACTTCCTGATGGTTTTCTCAAATGCAGTAATGGAAAGAAATCCGACAAGAGGTATTATTTCGATTTGAAGAATTAGAAGTCTAAGGTTTTAGTTCCGTAGCTGGTCGATGGATCGAAGCGGTAAGTAGACAACATTGCCGGTCTTATCAAATTATATATAAAAAAAAAATCAATCCGTCATAATGTCAACATTGTAAGCTTTAGTGTTTAGTTAAAAAAAACACGAAAATGCATACTATGTCAATAGGGCATCACAGAGTTCGTACAAATATGTCGGTAAAAATTTGTTTGTATTTCGAATTTTGAATGCATTTTTTATTATGCAAAAATTAGATTCAAAAGAAAAATGATAGAGATAAATGAATACACTTTTTCTCCTCAATACGTCAAGCAATTTCCTGAGCAACACTTTTTTAGCAAAGTTTTGTGTCTACGCCAAATTGTTCTCAGTAGTCGACAAGAAGAAAATGCACGTTTTTACTGTTTAAGGTATATAATGGGCTGCTTTATATGCTGTCATTAGTGCATAAATAAACATCGTCATTTCTGCTAAGCCTGAACTAAGAATAAGTACAGTTTCTTGATAATTTAAGTGAAAACGAGTTAATTCCAAATTGTTTGTCCGCTTTCTAAACCTGAGAACACCTGCGCCACGGGAATAAATACGTGAGGCGTTCATTAAAGCAACAACAGTACCAAAGCTAATATGCCAATTAAAGACCTAAGTGAAGTCGAGGCGTAGTAATATCAAATAAAATTAAATCTTGGCGACTCTTATATAAAAGACGTGTTCAGGAGTTTCAGTCAGAAAACAAAATGCTTCTCATCTGCAAAGGTGTATAATAAGCTAATAGCAAAGGATAAAAGTATACACAGTATCATGGAGGAACATTTAAACGATTCTGGATTTAATAATCACACATTCGATGAATCTTTTGGTAAGTAACGATGTTTTAAGTTTTATTGCAAAAGATATAGAAATGGTATATAACCATACAACAATGCTGCAGTAATTAGTTGCAATATATCTTTTTTTAATTATTGCATTCTTTATGTTGAGACGCAGAAGAAAGTCGTATAAATTGCAAGCGTTTAATGTCTTTTGTCTTTTATTTGTATTTTTCTTCAATGTAACTATGCAAAATGTTGGATTACTTTAAAATTTATACCCACTTTAAAAGCTTAAGCATTTGTAATGCATATATATTTAAAAGCATATATTGAAGTTAAAACGGATTTCTGCAAAGCAACATTTTGCCATGCTTTGTCGATTTACGAAAATCATAAATACTAAAATTCGTGATACTTGATTAATATATTTAAGGCACAAAATCTGCAATTTACCACCAGCATTATTTCTTTGTTTCTGTGATCTAATTTTTCTTGTTTTTCTCTTTCCAGGTTATGCTCAAGTTGAATGGTCCAATTGGGGATTTTGGGTCAAGTTCCTATCCACGCCGGCGCTGTTACTTTTCGGACTCGTCGGGAACACACTTACCTTGGTGGTTATGAAAACCAAAGCACTCCGCCGGAAGTCCTATTCGCACCTTCTTTCGGCACTTGCCGTGTTCGATACCCTTAATCTTGTTATTCGTCAGCTAGAAATCGTAGATGAATATATTGTGGACCACCTTTCGGCGCCGGGTGTTTTCCAGGACTTTAACACGGCGACTTGTCGCCTTTACAACTTTGTGTCTCGCGTTACATGTCTCATGAGTGCATGGCTTGTTACTCTAATTGCCGTTGAGCGGTACATGGCAATCCGATTTCCGTTTAAGAAAATGAAATTGAGGCAGCAATCTGGATCTGTAGCAGCTATTGTGGCGTTACTTGTGTGCGCGTGCTTGAGTCAGCTGTTCCGAGTGACAATGATTGAGCATGTCCCAACGTATCCAGGTTCTTTACTGCGTGTATGCAGCGCAGGAAATGATTATGCAGAAATTTACTCAACATTGGACGTGTACTTCTACCAAATATTACTGACACTGGTTATACCGTTTGTTATCGTTAGCGTGTGCAATATTCTAGTTATTTTGACAATGCGTAAAAGTAGGAGTAATTTTAGCGACAATTTTGTATCGGCTCACTGCCAAAAGCGAACATCTCACAGGACTACTATAATGTTACTAATAGTGTCTTTTACCTATCTCGGATCTCTACTTCCACTCTTTTCAATCAGTCTTGCAATAGATATCAGCGTAAAGATTATGAAACCCATGTCAGCCTGGCGTGCTTATTGTCTTTTACGACCTTACATGGAACTCGGTGTGGCCATTTCTCTCATTAACTATTGTTCCAACTTCTTCATATATGTTATATCAGGCGCGACCTTTAGACGCCAGCTGAAGTCTTTGATATTTGTTCAGAAGACTAGAGGGCACAGGAAAACATCGACTCCAAGCATGATGGGTCTGTACGGACACAGCTCAGTGGCTACACATTTGGGATACACTCGACGCAGTTCGCAACTTAAATACGTCGATGTCGTCTGAATGTGCTTCGACATTAACCCGATTCGGCCTTTAAGTGTTAATAAATAATATGCGTTATGTACAGGTACAACGAATAATTGACTATATAAATATTAAAAAAACATTCAAGCATTAGTCTTTTTACGCCTTCTCATCGTCAACAGAGGCAGGCTTTCTTGGATCACAAAACATCTGGACTCACATTTTAGCAAATGCTTATAATACTTTTTAATACATACGAGTAGCTTGCTCATGCAGATAAAATTAGGGAAATAATTTTGACCCAAATGCCAGTTTTATAACTTATAATTTCTACTTGTATTTGCGTGCATCTTTTGTTAAAGCTCAATCGTTATGTATTCCCTTTATATGGTTGGGGGAACACCAGGAACAATTTAGTACCAACACACGAGTAATGACCACTACGGCAATATGGTCCGCTTTTAATGTGTGCCGTTTTTATCAGAATTGTAAAGCATCCTCGTATTTTGTTATGATTTGCAGTCATAACAAATGGTTGTTTACGTTATTGGATAAAGTCATGGTCTGAGGTCATTATGGACGTTGATAAACCATTGTAAATTAAGTTCTCGGCTGTTTGCCGGTGACAATCCAGTTTATTCAAGTGTTGTTAAGCACGGTGCCTTTTATTAAAATGTCCATATATTTACTAGAATAAGCAATCATCTGCTATTTGAGACACATTTCCGAGGACATGAGATTGACTTCGGTCCATATGCCGACTTACCGTTCCAAGGCGGTAACTGTCGGGTTTGCTCTTATTGTTAAATAACTCGTCACAGATTTGTTCTTACTTTTTGTGTAAAAATGTGGTTGTTTCATTTTATTGTTATTTATTACATTTATTTGACCATAATTGAGTTGAAATTAGTAAATGCTTAAAGGTGCTCATAATATACTTCATCTATGGAAGGATGTAATATATGTGAATATTCGTATACAATTTAATTTATATATTTATTAAGAAAGAACTTGCACATGTCGTCTAGTATAGTTCTTTGCAGCCTTTGTTCATATTATTGTTTCGTTATATTGTTGGTAAATTATTATATTGTTAACGTGACACGATTTCATGTATTACATTGTAAATTTATGACTTTGTACAATGTTTGTACTTGTCAAATAAATGTTCTGTTTTGTTCTGTTTTGGTAAGTTATACTGTTTGCGTAGTCAGTTGATTTATTGTTGATATGTATTTTATATTAAACATTGAAGTATGAATTATATTTGCTTTGGATTTTTTCCCCTTGTTATACAAAATGTACTTTAGGAGATCTGTAGGCTATAAGCTATTTATATAATCACCACAAACATCGCCCGCAAATCAATTAGATAGGCGTTGAATGATTATAATTTAATAAGACTGACCCTCAAGATGACCGTTCAAAATGCATTATTTACTAAATTCAAATTAAAACCCGTATTTTATTAACTTATCTGAAACTTTAATATGCTCAAACTGCAAAGTCGGGTCAGGGGGTGGTGTGGCGGGTATGAATCCAGATTCATTCAACTTTATCGCAATAAATACAAGATATATATATATATATATATATATATATATATATACATATACATAAACACAGTAAGGGTCCCTAACTTCTACCTTACAAGTCAACAGACAAAATTTACTTTAAAAGCTTAGTATTTTTAAGCTTAGATGGATGTGTTTTCATAACTCTACTCATTTACCTGGTTGGTGAGGGGGGTGCATTCCCCATCCCGCCCCCTGGATCAGTCCCTGAGTCCGATATGAATACACTTTAAAACAATGCTTGTGGTCATTCTAATGCGATTGAAAAGATTTAGGAACTAATGTATTAAATTTAATGTGATGATTATAAATAATAAATAAACCTAAAACATTCTACTGAACTCAACTTATTCTGTGTGATTTTTAAAATCTGATATCTCGCATAGTTAAATGGACTATTTAAGCCACATATACTTTATATTGTCGTTATTGATCAGAATTTAATATGAAAACAGTCCTACTTTTACTATAAATTTTAAAGTTTTCTGGCGGAGCATGTCCCAGATCCCTCTAGCACGGCTAGAACATCCGATGTTCCCTTAATTGGAACCCACCACTTCTCTGAAAAAATCCTGGATCCGCCCCCGGGCATGACGTATATTCACGCATGCGTAGTATGACCCGTAGGGGCCTGCTATGACAATTCAGTTTACCATTCGTTTTATTACCTGTTTAGTTTCGACTGCAGTATCACCTTTTCAAAGGAATGTTTGATTTCACCTGTGTAAATCGATGTTTTTTCCCCAATGTTTTCATCAAACTGTTAATTGGTCGCATTTGGCCATATCAAATACAATAAACAGTTTGGCGCGTTTAGTTATATATTGCAATAAACGCACAGTCTTTTGTGGTTTTATTCATTTTTATTTCACTTATAGGCTTTTGTCCTGCAATCATGTCAGATAAACAATGATTTGGCTATTTTCAGGTTTCGAGAGCCGATTGTAAAAGTTCTCCCAAAATGACACGCTATAACAAACAATATCTATCTATTTGGCAGTTGAGTACGGGGATGGTATGGGATTAGCCGGCATTTTTGCCGATACTATGCAGCGACATTTCTATCATTAAAGCACAGGGGCACTTATGAGGTGCCCTGGGACTGAACCCGGCCGGTCCATTATACTGACACCGACGAGTCAGGCGTAATGCTGTCCCTTTAGCCCCGAGCGTAAGGAGGGAAGCCACTACTACCAACTTTAAAGTCATCGGTTTGTCAGAGTACGATATAATTATATACGACATTACTCTTTTGTATTTGATCATATTTTTACCTTTCATCATTTTCTAATAGAATTAAATGAAATTGATTTAATGTCAACATTAATTTTGTCAACGAATGACCGTCACGTCAATGTTAAAAATTTAGTCTAAAGGAAAGTTGAGTACAACATATGTTCTGCATATGCACATCACAGAAAAGGTAATAATTTAACCTTTAGTTAAATCAATATATAAAATGACAGAAGAAAATGTTCATTGGAAACCTTAATTAAGTTCAAAGTAACCTAATTATAAAATTATAATCTCGGTAATCGAAATACCAACACTATAAGCTATATTTGTAATAATAGAAGATTGTGTTATAAAGGACAAGTATTATTTTATATATATACATATACAGCGTCTAAATTTAGCGTAAAAAAGCTACAGTCATAACATAGGTAATCGCAAAGTGAAGTAGAACTAATTTTTTTGTTAAAATTCAAGATTCACGGGCTCAGTCGGTAGACCCGTAGTATGGCAATCCACGTTTTACAAATTTATAAAAATCCAGTATATATATTTATCCATTTCAACCGTTTTAAAATTGTCAAGCTAAGAAATGGTTTGGGATACCTATTTGTTATAATGATCATAGGCATTTTACCATTTTCAAATTATCTGTTTGTTTCTTTGTTGGAGATTCTGACCAACACATGTATGGTAAAGAGGGTAAGAAAATGCATTATCTGTTTAAACGGAAAAAGAAGAAAATGACAAAAAATGTATCAAACACACGACCATGCTTGCTTATGATTCGAACAAGGCACATATTGAGTAACAATCCAGTGCTCTACTGACAGCTAGCTGCTGGCTTCCCTAATTTATAAATTCGTTAAAGGGGGGTAGTTCGTCAACAGCATTCCGCCTGTCGGAACGTCACATTGTCAAACACATATAACTTACACCACCATCTGGATAACCATCACAAATCCTTCAAAACAAAGTAATAAAAGTAATGTTAGGTGCCCCAAACTTCGCCCGCACTGAAGGAACTCCTGCAGAAATTGGAGATTCATGCAGAAATTGGAGAATTTACAATAAAATACTGGGTACGAGCAAGCAGTCTAGGGCATACATACATACATCAGCGAACAAAGAAACGTACCCACGCATAGGCGCAGAATGTCGAACAATTCCCCGCCAGGACATTTCCCCGTTCGTCATTTGTGTAGTCCCGGACAAATCCCCCGCTCATGAAATTGTAAGGGTGGACAATGCCCCGCTCAAGCTTTACCAAGCAATAGGTGTAGTTAAGTTTTCGTGTCCAAATTACTGTGCATGTAAAAGTGGATTAATCACAATTATTAATAGACATAATATTGAATCACTTCTTCTGTTGAAGTTGTTTGTTTAGGATTGAAAACTTGAATACTGTTTATTTCCAAATATCTATTTCATTTAGCAAGGTACGTAGAGCCATGCATACACACAGTTCACACACAAGCACATCATTTGATATAAAACAATAAACAAAATCAAGTAATAAATAGTAATAATAAAAATAGTTTATACAAAATACACTACAGTCACTACAGGCCCCAACAACTGAACGTTCAGTGTAGACGCACACACTTCCCAATCGCAAGAAGGAATTCTTCGACCGTCTTCTCGGAGTTGGCAACTTGCTGGCACAGCTTCTTCAGTTTCTTCTAATGTTGGACGACAGACTTCTTTCGTCGTTTGCTGCTTGTGGCTATGCCGTTAACGGTTCTATAGGCCTCTGTCTCAGTGTCTGCGTTATGTTTCATAATGCAATCAATCACTGTCCAGAGAGACGGATTCGAATGTGACGAGGTGACGGAAGCCGTTGTTCCAGGACTCCATGACGTTGTTGGTCCTAGATGCGTCTGTCACCGTAGCTTCGTGCACGTTCCACTTTGACGGGTCAAATCTCGGTGGTGTTCGCCTGAAACGTAGCCGTCCACCACTGAACACTGACTTGTAGGTCCCCGACACGTATGTGGCATCAAAATAGTCAACGACTGGGATGAGTTTTGACGGGGCGGTGTGACGGATGTACTTCATCCCCTCGGACACCAGGTTGATAGGCAAGAAAGCGAGGCCGTTTATCATTCCGCAGTAGTCACGAATTGCTTCTTCTTCCCTGTACGCCCGTTGTAACCCCTCCGCCTGGACACTGGCGGTCAGATACTCCTCATAGTGGTGTTGTGTTTTTCCTGGTAGTAGACCATACACCGCTGCAACGTATGTGGATTCTGCGGCTGCGACCCGGATGCAGAATAGCTGCGCGAACTGTGCTGGAGCAGTCGAATGGGTTCCGTCGATGTACCATGTGTCGGCAGTATCTAACAATGACAACCCAGCTTCGCTTGCAAACACAAGCATGCGACTTGTATCTGAATGGTTGTCATACACCAGGAAGTCGTTTCCTTGTGGCGTCTTCGTGTAGTGGAGACGGGATGTCTTCAGCTGTGGCTGGTTCTTTTGGCGTGACACCTTTCTTGGCTCGCTCTCTTAAGTGTTTCTTTCTTGCCAACAGCCGCACGAACCTCGACGGGGTGGTTCACCAGCCGGTCGGCGAGGATCTGACCTGACTTGCCACGGTTAGCATCCGCAGCAGCCAGGATCTCCGTACGAAGCTTGAGTGCTTCAGTGGCAAAGTGGTCTGCCTCATGGCTGTGGTCTGTCAGTGAGTTGACTGTTGTGATGTCTTTGTCACTCACGAGTGCACCTTTGCACTGTTTTGATTGTCTTTTTGAACATTCCCATCTGATAGTTGTTTTCGTCTCCTTGTTCTTCGTGTATACAAAGCCTGCATGTACAAGTTTTTTTTGTACCGCTTTTCGTTGTGATGATCTCCATGACAGATTTTGTTTTTTGTAAAATACATCTTATGCAGAGATTATATATTAAGAAATGTTTTTGAGTCATTAGTAAGTTTGTCAAACAACTTTAATTGTCTCATTTGTGGAGATAATAAGGTGTTAAACGTGTTCGTTAATATCGTTCATGATCATACAACTTTAATTGAGCGAGGCTCAAACCGTGGTAAATTAATTAAAAGTCGGAAAACTGTTCGGAAAACTGTAAAGGATTAATTAAAATAGTTTTCACACATAATTTGCATATTCAATTTATTACCACGATCAAACAACTTTAATTGAGCGAGGCTGACTTAATTAACAACAACACACAAACCGTGGTAAATTAATTAAAAGTCGGAAGACTGTAAAGAATTAATTAAAATAGTTTTCACACATAACTGAGCGGGGAATTGTCCGCCCTTACAATTTCATGAGCGGGGATTTGTCCAGGTCTACACAAATAACGAACGGGGAAATGTCCGGACCTTCAAAAATGACGAACGGGGAAATGTCCGGCGGGGATTTGTCCGGATACCATAGGCGCATGATTAAAAAGGGTCAACAAACCATACACACAAAAAATAAAACCTTTGCTTGACGAAATAGGCCTGTCTGTTGACCAATTATCACTCCCGGTCAACTCAAACTTGGTGGGTATAACCCCCATCAATATAGACACCAATTTATCCAAGACAATTAGTAAAAATGACGACCCTACCATAATTAAACCAATAACAGAGAACTTCATACAATCATCATCAGCAAACATATGCATATACACTGATGGAAGTAAGGATCCAATTAAAAACACAGCAGGTGCAGGAATTAGCATCTACCATAACAACAGGTCAATTAAGCAATCCAAAATCAAGTTAGATGGAAGACATTCCATATTTACCTGTGAACTTTTTGCCATCAAAGTGGCGCTGTCACGGGTAAATATTAGTAAACTAACTAATCAAAACATAGATCTGTACACAGACTCACTAAGCGCACTGCAAGCATTACAGTCCGTAGACAATATAAACAGACCTGACTAAATTAGGGATATCTACAGAACAAATACTATAATAAGGCAACAACATAACACCAGAGTCACCTTAAAATGGATACCCAGCCATGTGGGAATAACAGGCAAGAAGCCGCTGACCAACTAGCGAAAGAGGCTTCAACGACTGGATTGCCCACAAGGCTGGGTATTAGTGTAAAGAAAGCATATAATTTCATAAAGAACCATTACAAACACAAAGCAGAAGAAAGGTTCGAGGAATACAAAAAAAAAAAACAATTATACATATGGTGACAGAAACACGACCATAAAAATACATCATAACAATATTTACTATGACAAGATATACACCAGACTACGTTTAGGAGCCAGCTTCTTTGGTGCGTAAAACAGATATAGACCAAGAAATTGCCCGCACTGCAACCAAACTGAATCGTTCCACCATATAATATTTATATGCGGGCAACACACAATTGCACGAAGAAAATTCGAAAAAAACAATGCTAATAGAACTAGGATTAACGAACGTTAGCACCAATACAATACTCTTTCCTCCAGACTCACTAGCAGACAGAATAAAGAAAGCATTGTTTGATTACCTGGAAGAAATTGACTACATCAGCGTAATTTAAGCAAAAAAAGTAGGTTCTACCACATATAATGCTGAAGAGGGTTGCTGAATAAACGGTGGCCCCTTAAAGGCATCTCGAAAGGAATGTGGTATCCCACTGAGCCAGGCCCCCACATGCTATGACCAGACCTGCTAATTGCTGGTCATCACTGCAGGGAGTCTTTAGCCAACATAGTACTAATCTGTCACAGTAATACATCTGATGGGTTAATGCAAAACTAAATTACCTGCTAGTATGGATGTGAGACAGTAGGCTAGTTTTACACAAAGCCACAAACATTATTGTTAGTGATAATGTGGGTTGTTTACTATATGATCCCTTACAAATTCTTTATTGCATTAATTACTAGGTGTCAATTTTGTAACTGCAAGATTATGTATTTATTTCATAGCTAAATATTTAATTTTGAAAATACATGAGAGATACAAGTTTTAGTATTCAAAATGACTCTGAAGAACATTATTCTGACAATGAATGACTTTTTAAATTGCCTTTGTTAGAAACGTTTCGTTACATTTTACAAATCAAAATAAAATATAACTTTAAATATATATGAGAACTAAAAGAATGAAAGAAATAACAAAATGTATAAGAAATAACAAAATCAACCAACAAAGTAAGAAAGAAAAAAAAATATATATATATTGGATTACGTAATTGATATATTCATAACTGTTTCCTTTACAAACTGTGAATGACTATGTTCAATCCCCAGATATAGCATACATTCACTTGGATCTTGAACAATACCTGTGTGACAGACACATCGTTACAGACTGTGGCAGCCTGGCTTATCAGAAAACAGATGCCCTCACATGCTGGGTGGGGCAATAAATGGGGGGGGGGGGGTCACTTATATAAGGCTCTTGAGATGCCTTTAAGGGCACCGTAAAAACAAAGGCACCCGCCCAATGCATCATACAATATTGTAATAAAAGAATAGAATAAGGGTCTCTGAATAAACGGTGGCCCCTTAAGGGAACCGTAAAAAAAAAGGCACTCACTCCCCGAACTGAAAAATAGCGTTATGGAAGAATAGGATAAGGGTCGCTGAATAAACAGTGGCCCCTTAAGGGCCCCGTAAAACATAGGCACCCACTTAATAACAGTATGGACTCACAGCCAAAAGTCGGTAATCCCCCCCTCAAGGGCGGAGGCGCATGCGCACCGACAGCAAAAAGTAGGGGGAAAAAGGCAGATAAAATGTAAATATAATATAAAACCCCACCCTCCCCTCCCCTGCAAATCTTGTTTTTGCACAAACACTATCAGTGGAATTTATATATATAATCCCACTGAATGTATATACATTAACTGCATTAAATTAACCCATATACTTTCTCTTCAGCTTAGAGTAAAACTTTCCTATAATGTAAAAAATATCCCTTTCTTTATACATGAACGTTTTACTCTCTTTCCTGCCATAGCCGAGGACTTTCTCCTTGTATGTACGAAAAGTGTACAATAAGGAGGATGGTTTAGGGGCGGTCGGGCCTCGGGCGTCCAGACATGATTACTCGACATGAAAACAGGCACAGGACCCCTAAGCCCTTATAATCTACTCCCTCCCCGACCCGCCACCCCCCCCCCCCCCACACACACACACACACAAATACTACCAAAAAAGGAAATGGGTATGGGTGGATCCCTTTAAATAACAATTTCGTTTCAAAAATTGGAAGATGTCGACCTAGTATCTAAGCCTTATAAAGACCAAAACAAATAAAAATAAAATACCCCACATTAGGGGAAAAAGGGGTCCAACGCCGTATAACTATTAGGTGAACTTAGAAAAAAGTTAGGCGGTGAAATTCACCTACTTAAACACTCACCTTATAATAAGACTAAAACATACAAAAATACCCACCATTCTAAGCTTCCTAGCTATGTAAATAGGTAACCGAAATTGGATACCTGATAGGAGCCCACTATTCGGCACATTGGTCACCAAACTTTAAGTCATGCCAGGGAAGCATGACGGGGTCACGATAAAATACTATTTGCTGACCCTTAAATGAACCAGTTATAAGTAAGTAGTGGATAGTTGGTTGGAAATGTGTCTTCGTCAGCGCCGGTCGGGTAGAACACCGTATTGCGTGCAATCTAGATATTTATTGTAAAAGAATCAGACACCGTCGTAATATTTTGTTTTTAAGCATTAATTGGTCAAACAATGATTAGTCGAGAATGTCATTATTATTTTGTTCCTAACAGAAATAAGTCGAAATCAGCATTTTTAGAGCACTTGACTCTTGTCGGCAATGGTTATGAAAGTAGTATTTTTATAATAAATATGCATACTTTGTAAATCTGCTCATTAAAAGCGTTGTAAATCTTATGAGACTAATGTGGGACTAATGTGATTAATATTCTACATTACTAAGCTAGTGTTTTGGCGTATCATGAGCCACCAGCCATTGAAAAGGTACATTCCAAATTCTGTAGAAGAATACTTCTTAAACTATCTACAAATATCGACGCACTATACGGCGAACTTGGTCGTACATCTCTATATAATTATATCCGAGTTGTACTTATTAAATATTGAATTAAACTATTAAAACTATATTATCGTCAATCGATACTATTAAAAGTGTTTAATATGTTAAAAAAACGACGCCTATGAGGGACTAACCTATAATGGGAAGAATTGAGCGCATCACGTAAAAACTATCTTAGACAAAGCCGGTTTATCTTACATGTGGGACAGTATACCATTACATTTCTGTAATATTAAACAAAGATACTTTGATATTTCTCAACAAGAATTGGCTTCATCGATTAATAACACCTACTGTTCACTTAAATGTACATTAAATTTTGAAACATATTTTAATATTATAACCAAAACAAAATTCAGAATTTCATTAGATTGTCTTCCCATTATATATATATATATATATATATATATATATATATATATATATATATATATATGTATATATATATATATATATATATATATATATATATATATATATATATATATATATATATATATATATATATATATATACTCAGCCAAAAAAGAAACCTTACACTTTTAATATTAAGATATTTTCAATATATCTTATTTAAATCAAAACATGTATGTGTCAGAACATTTTACTATCGATTCACTCTACACGTTAACCATATTGCACTCATGGTATCAGTGGTATTCAAGCGAGCGTAAAAATTCAGTTTTTGCACGTGAACCTCGTGCACGCAGTATGGTAACCGATAGTCATTGTTACAAAACACTGTACATGTCTTCAGTAAGCGCACAGATAAATTCACATCTCAAATTGACAGGTTTTACAATGCCGCGATTGTCAGAGGCCGAGAGAAATCGGGCTATTGGAATGATCCAGGGTGGAGTTTCCGTTGTTGACGTTAGTAGGACGTTTAATTAACATTACGCCGAAATTTGATTGACAGGACAAGACGCCTAGCGTTAGCTAATCAGCGCGCTCCATTTTGGTCACGTGATTCTTTTGTTTTCGGTCGCCATTTTCCTTGGACAAGCTGAGTGCATTTCGTTGACCAAGAAACGGAGGAATAATTCTGATTTTAATAACAAAAAAGCGAGAAGAAAATGGTTAAAAGATGTCAGTGGGTGTCTCTGTGATTCAGATTGTCGATATCCGGAACGTTTGACAGGCGGCATCGTTTTTATTCCATTTCCAAAGCCGAAACGTAACTTGGACAAATGTAAAAGATGGATAAAATCGTGTAATCGTGAACACCACCAGTTGAATGTTGAAAAAGTAGACGGAAATTACAACTTGTATCGTCTAACGCATTCTCGTTTTAATATATATGTATATATTCCATCTTTGTTATGACCTACTGCAGTAACTTCTACTCAGATCAAAGAAATAGATCCCTTTTAACTTGAGTAACATCGGACGATTTCGTTGTGATATATGGTAACAAAAATAATAAACACATTATCAAAGGTTAACTGCATTTATAAATCGTGGATTTAATGTAATAATGAAAATTACCCGGATTTACACGAACAGTATGCGTCTGTAACGGAATCTAGGCCGATCGGTATGTGCATACTGTGTGGCTTCTCGCTCTTTCGTTGTGATCGGAAAACACTAGAATTAACGTCAATTTCTTCCTTCGATCTAAAAGTCAACCTGACTGATTGAATGTAAGATTCATTTGCGTATCGTCTGGCTTGAATTCTTTGCCGAAGTGACGATTTTCTTAGCATAAAATGCTCACCAAAGTTCGCTGGTAGATCGCTTAAACAGGCAGCCATGTTTGTTGACAATGGGTCGTACGAGGATTAACATCCGATTAAAATATGGTGCAGAGTATACTTTAACATTACAATAGCATTTTTAAATCTGGTGTTAATTGCAATAATTATTGAAGTTTGCTCCACTTACCTTTCAACAAGGAAGATGCCGCATAGGTGCGAAATGTATTGCTTTAATTTTTAAACCTCCCGCTTTTGTTATTATGGATATTCCACATTAGGTGTTAATTATATGTTTTGATCAAGACAAATAATAACCACTTCAATTTTCAACACATTCTTTTCAACTGCACCTGTGTTATTCAATTTTCTTACCGACACAACATAGAAAACATTTATCGCTTAAATTGTGTTTATTTTCAAAGCAGTCATAATTATTTGACATATCTCGCTCACAAACGATAATACATTGGTCATGCTTTGTAATTTATGTTTTAATGTTCATATCTTACATTGAATTTTTCATACAAGTAACGCACACAATATTTAGTACATACAATAATATTTTCATTGGAGATGATGTGAATTGTATTGACACATGTTTATTGTTATTTATGCCCCTATCAACGAATTGTTGATATATATTATGTAATATATGAATACATATATACATTAAAATCGTTTTTTATGTCTATGTGGTGTCTTTGCATGTCTCTGTGTGTCTTTGCATGTCTTTTGCAGTGTTTAGTAGGACCGTTGACAATAGAGTATTGACCCGATCGACGATAAGATGTCCAAGGTTATCAGATAGTGGGTCACGTGACTCGGTGGGCGGAGCAATCTACCCGCGAGCGTAATGTTAATTGCAGCCGTACCACAATTCATGATCTTGTTAGGCGTTTTAGGCATACAGGTGATGTTCACGATCATATACTGGTGGTATACTTACGTTACGCCATCGCCGCGCACGCCTTGGATGGGCACGTGCACACCGCAACTGGCGTCAACGTGACTGGAACACTGTCTTGTTTTCGGACGAGTCACGGTTTAATCTAAGCCATGCCGACGGCCGTGTACGCGTTTATCGTCGTAAAGGTGAACGGTTCGCTCCAGTCTGTGTAAGACAACATGACCATTTTGGCGGCGGGGGTGTTATGGTTTGGGGCGGGATAATGGGGGGACAGAAAACCAGGCTTATTGTTCTGCGTGGCAACTTAAACGCCCAGAGATACATCAACAATGTCCTAAACGCAGAAGCTATTCCTTTCTTGAGGAGAAATGCTCTAGCTGTTTTTCAACATGACAATGCCCGTCCTCACACTGCAAGAATTACACGCGCTCACTTGGCAGCATCCAACGTCAACGTCATGCAATGGCCAGCAATGTCTCCAGATATGAATCCGATTGAGCATATCTGGGACGTGCTTGGCAGAAACGTTCGCAGTATACATGCTCCACAAAATATCCAGCAGTTGACAAATGCCTTGATCATTGAATGGGACAACCTTCCCAATAGGCTCGTACAACGTTACGTCAATTCGATGCGTCGACGGGTAGATACACTGATTAGAGCAAACGGTGGACATAACAGATATTGATTTCAAAAACAGAATACTCAAACATGATTCAAATGCAAATGAAATGGTCAGCATTCGTCATAAAATGTTTCAATGTCACCAATTAAAAACTGATAAATTTAATTTTGACCCCTATGAATGAAAAAACAGTATTTAAACAAATTTAAAACATAACCAATAAAAACAAAATGCTATCTGTGTTGGATATGCATGTCTTTAACATGTCCAACAATTATTTCCAGATTCGGATATCTGGTTACTGAAAAAAAAGAAAAAACATACACTGTAAGGTTTCTTTTTTGGCTGAGTATATATATATATATATATATATATATATATATATATATATATATATATATATATATATATATATATATATATATATATATATATATATATATATATATATATATATTGACACTTTAAAAAAGCATTTTATAATAGTGCAGTTTTTAGATATATTGTAAGAAAAATACTGATTAATTCAAAATTTGATTTTGAGCAAATCTCAGCTGAGGAAGGATTCTGCGAGATTGGCATGGACTGCAAATGCAGAATAGAAGTCGGGAGAAAAACGGATAAAATTACGAAAAAACGAAGAATCGTGGTGTAGATCAGTCGTTTTTTATTTTAACCGGTGAACCTGTATTTTTTACAATGCCGTAAAGAATCTTAATGTTACAAAGTTCAAAACAAATTCGTTTTCTTCCAAATAATTAGGTTAAACAAACGTTATCAAAAACGTAAACAAGTTTATCTAATAGCATGAACACATAACAAAAAAGTAAAATGCAATAAACAATTGTATTGTTGGAAAAATGATACAGTTGGCCGCAGGACTTATATAATGAGAACATTAATTGGGTGTAAACCAAACGCGTAATATAATGCTGCTGAAATATAGGAAATGGGTATCAGTTTGCAGGTAAAAAAACCCAGAAATATACAATACATACTTTGCATTTTTGTCATTACCTGTTTGATCTCAATACTGTTACGGATAAGAAAATAAGACTAAAATATTGCTATACTACATCTACATGTTAAATACGTTGATCTATACTATGTTGTACAATAAAGCCGAACATGCCCCGATATAGACGACCTTCATAGTGATTAAATAAAATTCTGTCTGTCTGTCTGTCTGTCTCTCCTTCCGCCTCTCCATCTTCCCCTCTCTCTCTCCCCCACCTACTCTCACCAACCTACACACACACACACAGAAAGAGAGAGAGAGAAAGAGAGAGAGACAGACAGACAGAGAGACAGACAGACAATGAGACAGACAGAAGACAGACAGACAGCTATAGAGACAGAGAGAGACAGAGAGACAGAGAGAGAGAGAGATACCCAAGCATTCCAAAGACAGACACAGAAAGAGAGAGAGAGAGAGAGAGAGAGAGAGAGAGAGGGAGGCAGACAGACAGAGAGACAGACAGACAGACAGACAATGAGACAGACAGACAGAAGACAGACAGACAGCGATAGAGACAGAGAGAGACAGAGCGAGAAACCCAAGCATTCCAAAGAGAGAACTTTGTTTTAATCAATTCCTTTCATCCAGTCAATTTAAAAGCCTTTACCAGAAACTGTGTCGGGTAAAGACTACATTTAACACTTGTGGATCATTTACGTGGCCGGTCATAATGTTTCAAGTGCAGTGAAATAAAAAATAGACACTGTCCTTGCTTTGTTTCATGACAATATAAATACAACGATGTATTACGCATTATTACAGTTAATGGCTCTAATCAAAAGCATTTCAGGAATAAATGACAGTGTTGAAAATTGATGTTATCAGATAACGTTCCAAAATATAATCCAAAAGACAAGCGATTTCTATTTAATTTTCTTGCGCTGCCTTTTATAAATTAATACGCCAACTAGTTTTAGCCAGAGTCAGAAGCTTGTTAACAAATGCATGAAAAGATGTAAATATCAGTATTTAGAAAAAGCAGACAAACTTAGCCATTAACATTAAATTCTTTAATATACGTACTTAATTAAAAACCAGACAAACCTGGCCATTTACTATTACCGACTTTAATATCTGCATTTAAAAAAACCTTAAAGGTGATATCCGACAGTTTGCCAATACCTAATATATGTAACAATATCTTACCTCTGTTTGGGTTTTGTGTGCATAATTTCTGCAGAAATATCATACTTTAGTCTAAGCTTTGGCGGTTTTCAACAGAATCTCAATTTTAGGTCAGTAAAATTCCTTAATCAGCACTTAAAGTGTTAAATCTTTTCACATCTATAAATAAGAACGATTGGGATTCCTGCTAAAAATAGACATAAACGTTACGGCGTCATGATCTATCACATAAGTGGTTTTCTTGGTTTCAAAATAGCTAACTGTGCAGCGTCGCTCAGATAGGAAATACAAGCAAACAATGAAAGCTATATATAAATGAAATGACTTAAAATAAATAAGCAGACAATATAGCAGACAAAGCTATATATGTATGTGTGTGTGTGTGTGCGTGCGTGAGTCCGCGCGTGTGTGTGTGTGTGTGTGTAGGGATGGGATTTGCCTGCATTTTTGCCGATACTGTGAAGCGCAATTCTATCATTATAGCACAGGAGCACTTATGTGGTGCCCAGGGACTGAACCCGACCAGTCTATTATACTGACACCGACGAGTCAAGCGTTATGCTGTCGGAAGCCACTACTATCAACTTTAAAGTCTTTGGTTTGACCCGGCCGGAGTTTGAACCCGCGACCTCCCGATCCGCAAGCCGACGCTCTACCACCTATATGTGTGTGTGTGTGTGTGTGTGTGTGTGTGTGTGTGTGTGTGTGTGTGTGTGTGTGTGTGTGTGTGTGTGTGTGTGTGTGTGTGTGTGTGTGTGTGTGTGTGTGTGTGTATGTATATATATAGTTATATTTTAAAAGCACTACTTGTCCAAAACTGACCATATAGATTAATAAACTTTTACTGTTTTTATATATTGAAAAACCCTAAAAGGGAGACAGTTGTATGTAATGAACGACTTTTTATACTATTAAGCAGGTAAATGTTGTCATACTAATAAAAATGACATTAAAATTTATAATTTTAAAAAGCAGACAAAATTAGTAAATTAGTCGGATTTAATATTTATATTTTAAAATACCACACAGACAAAGTTGGTTATATACGGTCATCGACTTTAACAATCATATTTTTAAATGAACTTAAGAGCAAATAAAACTGACCAAGATTTTTCAGTCTACAATGTCTTAAACAGCAGACGAATAGTGATACACGTTAGTATGACATTCAGATTTAAACGCCGAGTAGGCCAACAAAGAATGTTAAGGTGAATTAAAGACCATTAAAGATTATATCAAATTTATTTTACACAAATAGAGGACAGGCCAAAAACAGTTTGTAAGCTACAATATCTTAAAAATAAAATATAAAAGCTATCCAGCAATATGGAACAAGCCAGCCGTACATGATGTGTAATACTATGCTTTTAGTACATTCAAATGTACATCCCAATGTCTGCATTCTTGCGTCAATGGTACTTGTCTTTTTGTGTATTTTTAAGCCAAATAGCTCGTTATGACGACATTAAGACGAAGCCTTGTTCTTCTGGAGAGGTGCTCATGTGCCTAACACTTTGTTCGATAACATGAGTACGTTAATATTTAACACATACGATGGCGCCCTGCAGTACACAAATCAGCTGAAACATTTTCGTTTTCCAAACCAACATTCGACAAGAATGATACAATTAGTCACGTTTTTTAAATAACAGTTAAAAAAAGAAAATCTTCGTAAATAAATAATTATCTTTGAATACGAATTTTGCCGTGTCTACGTAAATAAATAGTAATATTAAATGACATTTAAATTGTTAATAATGAGGATAAAATGACAGTTTGGTCAATACTAAGTTGATAAAATTGCAAAGGCGGCTTAAAGTTTTTATACTTAACTACTTTTGAACGTAATAATTGTTATTTCTATTTATTCTTTCTATTACTATATTCAAGAAAACCCCATGCGGCGATCTTTTCAAAGCAGTTGGATCGATTCCCGTCCACGGCTGCGTTTTGACGAGACTTGTGATTTGACGTTCTGCCATGTGTGTATGATAGCTCAAATTCGATGATAACTGTGTCCGATTTACTATACCTACGAAAGCATTTATCCCCAAATATCGATTACCTTTAGAATCACGTCTTTCTACTTTTCTTTTCTACTTTCATCTAAGATTTTCACTTCTTCAAATATTATGTTGATTTAAAATTTTTATTTCATTGTCTTATTTATATTATCTATGTTGTTTTATCTGTGCCGCCAGTTATGGCAATAAAATGTTGAACTTGAAACTTGATAGCTCAACGGGAAGGAAAGCTATTTTCTTCCAATGTTGACATGGCGTTTGAAGTCAGGATTCTCAAACCAGAAAGATGCGACCTCTGTGTTCAAGAAGCACGAATCTTCGCAATGCCACTGCGAAGCAAAAGATAGTTTCCATGTCAGTGAAGATCTCTTATCTTGGCAGCCATCTTTGGCGGTTATTTCAATGGATTTCTCAAATGAATTTTCTTTTCTTGTAATTTCTTTATTTGTGGTCCAAAAATTTAAAGCTATTCACTATTGGAAAGCTCTTTACATTCATATTTTTATAATACAATATATTTAAAATTGATAAATGCACAAAGAATTAAGACACAGAAATAAAAATTATTTTTAGTTCATCCTAAAACAAAATTAACAGTGTATCCAGAGATTGGCGCTGTGTGGCGATGATGACGACAGTGACACCAATTATATTCAATTACTGCAACTACTAGATGGAGATAATCCCAACATTCTAGAATGGATTTAACGCAAGAATAAAAAGAACACATGTTCGGAATCACAAAATGAAGTGTGGGACATCGCGCTGAACATAAAGCGTTTGGTTTCTATTCGATTATGGCTAATGGAACAACAGGTGTATCTTGCCTTAAACAGATTGTTTTTGTGATAAGGCATGCTTATGAAAATCTAGAGCCACAAGAGAAATTTATTGGATTTATTGTATTAACGAAAGAGTCACCAATTGTTGCTAACACGTCTATAAGGAAGTTAAAAACGACATTTTTAGTGCCAAATATATCGGAAAACGCATCTGAGGGTATCATAGAAAAAGATCTATTTCCAGTGCAGCATGCCCTCGGATTCCCGCTAAAAATTATCTCCAATAACAGCCGGTCCAATCCGAAAATCGTGACGCAGGACTTGATATTCTTTTTTTTCCGATTTTATGAATGGTACAACAATGTTTTTAAACAAGTATGCAAATAAACTACCGAGTTTGTTGAATTTAAAGTAAATAAACGTGTTTATTACCAGAATTTCACTTCCGTAAAGAAAAATGTTTAACCTAAATAGTCTCCATTCTAGAGAATATCTGACAAGTTTTATGACATATCAATGACAATTATAAATCAGCTTGATAATGAAGTCTTTCAATACGTAGATCAGATAAAAAGGTTCAAATTACAGAATTATATGTCATGAAAGGTGGTATTCGACAGTTTGTCTCCGCAAACCTGAATTGGGGCACTCCGGCATACTTTCTGAAAAAAATCAAACCTACGTCTAACAAAAGACGATTTTAAACGCTGTCTAAATTGTAAGACAATAGAAATCGTGAAATAAAGCAATATACATGCACATTATGTCTAAAACTATAAATATACATGATTGTGATTTCTGCTAAAAATAGACATCGACGTCAGAGCGGATTACCTGAATGATTATATAAAGTTACGGGTCACGTGGTTTTCTTGGTTTAAAGAAAGCTAACTTTGCAGCGGGCGTAGATAGGAAACACATTTTTGTAATGACGAGTGATGTGTTATGGGTCACTTTTCACACAGATGTAAGACATCAAATAACCAGCATTTTGCGAGATCTTTTCAGGCAACAATAATTTAATAGATTCTTTGAGAAAAAAAATCTTGTCCAAACTTTCGGAAACCACCTTTAAATCATAAATCAAAATGTTGCTCGCCATCTCTTTAGAAATTGCCAATATTTAGTGCACGATGACAAAAGTAAAATTACTAGTACTACTCCTAGAAGTAGTAGTCGTACTGAGGACTAAAACGATGGTTCAGGGAGAAGTCATTACAGGTCAGAACTTGTCAGTCGCAGTTATGTAGTTTATATCTTTATCCTTAAAGAAGAAGATGATGTTGTTGTTATTGTTGTTGATGATGATACCACATTTGCACATGTCCTTAAATAGGAGTGACAACTTTTCCGATGCATTATCATAAATGTTATTTTTATTGTCTCCCTTTAAATGGAAACGTCCAGGGTCTTCTACGGAAGGTGAGAAATGTTTCTGCCCACATGCGTGGCCTCAGTGTTTCTGTAGGGAAATAGGCTAAAATATCTGAATATATTGTTGTTTCTTTGGACACAAGTACGTCTTAGTAAACGTCTTAAAACGCAAGTTTGTTGAACAGAAAAGATTGGTATGCGCAGAATGGCTCATCGTGAAAACGTTGTTTTATTGTTTATTGGGTTTACCGTCCCACCAACAGTTTAAGTTATCTGGAGACGGTTTCCACTTGAAGGAGATATAATGCTGCCTTCACTGTGTATAGCATGCAGTGAACATCTGACAGTACCATTTTTAGAGACATCGGTATGTCGCGGCCCGGGATCGAACCCGGGGCTTCCCGTACCTGGAGCCGACGCTCTACCAATTGAGCTACTAGGTCCGGTTAAAATAATTGTTTTTGTTTATTTTTTGTTTGTTGATGTTTTTTGTTGTTGTTGCATTGTTGTTGTTGTTGTTGTTTTTTGTTGTTGTTTTTTTCATTTGGTAAAAGCGTATAGGGGTACGTGATATGACAAAACATTACAATGTCAACATATATGTTTAAATATGATTAATTATTAAACCAGCATTTTAGCAATACAGTGTACGGTGAAAGACAATCCACAGGAAACTCTACATATATAGTCAAATTGTTGTAAATACAAATATGAATATTAACCTGGATTATCATAATTCCACATCCATTAGGGGTTTAATTAATTAGTAACAGTTAATGAAATGATGTAAATAAAACTGCGTTGAAAAAATCTCTCCAATATTGTAGGAAAAGTGAAAAGGAGCATTGTTAAACGTTGGTTTAAACCAGTTAAACATCGGTACATAAAAATGTACATATAAGTATGTCAAAATAGCCTTTAAGTGTTTTTACACTGAGATTTGCAAAAGTAACATGTTTCGGCGAATAACATCTCATGCTTGATCTAGGTGATCGAACCTGCTCTTATAATCCCGCTTTCAACGCCGTGAACGTTTCGACATCTGACACATCAAGTACACAGAAACAAAAGCAACTTACGAAAAAAATTCATAGTTATTCAATCTCGCTAAAGTCAGTCTTATACAATGTAAGATCTGATGACGGCCCGCAAATACCGTCCTTAAAAACAGCTTATAACAGCCAATCAGAGAGCGTAATACATAACGCTCTCGGTAAGAGTCGCAAAATGGCCGCTATCGATGATGCAGTAGAAAAGTGTTTGACAAAATTAGGAATTCGCCCGTTAGTTTACTTTTGACCTGAAGATGTTACTGATACCGCACACAACGCACTTGTCTTCAGTGACGCAAGTTTTGCGCGGAGTGTCCAGGCTTACATTTATATATATATATATATATATATATATATATATTGTTACCACAGTCCACCAGAACTTCTTTTATGTTCGTAAAAGACAACTAGATCACCGTCTTACTTTAATTGTAATAACTTTCAGTTTTTGTCCCTCTACTGCAAAATTTATATTTCATTCCTATACAATACCG
This sequence comes from Sinonovacula constricta, assembly GCA_007844125.1. NCBI lineage: Eukaryota > Metazoa > Mollusca > Bivalvia > Cardiida > Solecurtidae > Sinonovacula > Sinonovacula constricta. Next base: position 61,913,834 of record CM017555.1, on the reverse strand, counting down.
TCGCGGTATTGTATGGGAATAAATAATTGTGCTATTTTCTGTCGCCGCGATTTTCTGCTGTTTTTTTTTCAAAACCTTTTTTGTCTGTTCTCTCCGAATAACACAAATTTTAAATATACAGACTTTTTAACTGTTCGTCACAGGTTTATGTATAGATGGAGAAGAGCAGTTTCTCAGACAAAAATATGTACTTTATGCACTTTATCTACACCTGTTAACATTGCTATGGAATTTGAATGCTTTTCCGAACGTAATCTTAGCTTTCATTTTTTCCTGTTCTCGAAATGTCCCGATTTCGACATCATTGTGTATAATTTCATGACTGCGGTAAATCTTTGTGATGATGCATGTGTCAGCAAGATACCAGCATTTTCTTATTAGTACTACGGATGTACGTGTTAAGGACAGTGAATACTTACCGATAGAATTACCAAACGAGTTGTAGTGGTAGTAGGAAAAGTAGAAGTAGTAGTGGAAGTAGTAGTATGTAATGTAGTAGTAGTAGTAGAAGCTAAAGATAATATAATCAAGATAAAAATAATAGCTAAGCAAATAGTCACAATTACCTGTTAAACTTTCGTGGATCCTAGTAAGTGACGTCACAGTTAGACAAAATGTCAGCAACCTCATCCCTCGAAACATTTTGTTTCACATCAATGAACAAACGACAAGCTGGCAGGAAGTTCCCAGCAAGCAGTTACTCAACTTACTGTGTAAACTTTACACACGAACGGCGAGCAACAACGATATCCGATACTAACTGACGCGACCGCGAACGCGGTTTTTCGTCCTGGAATAGTTATTTGAAGAAGAACCGTTCAAATAGAGTGCGAACGCGAATGCGAACAATTTTTTCCTGGCATCGTTTCCACAAATAGAAATGTCAGTTTCATGACAGTTTCCATAAATAACTTGACACTTTTTATAAGTCAACATTGCTTCAAAATGGACATATCAGAAAAAAAGAATATATGACAAAGTCCTATGAGTATTGCAACATATAGCAAACTCCGAAAAGGCACAGAACAAAGGTATTTCACATGCAAGCCAAGCGAAAAGTAAGAACAAATTTGTGATGAGTCATTTAAGGAAAAGCGCAAACCCAACAGTTACCGCCTTGGAACGGTCAGTCGGCAATATGGACCGACTGGGGTGCTTAAACCGGTTTTAAAGAGCTCTAACCTCGCACTTCCTGACGAGTTTCTCAAATGCAAGCAACGAAAAGAAAAACGATATATTTGAAAACAAAATGTCCATGCGCTGATATTTTCTATCCGTTATGACGAAAGTAGTGACGTCATCGAAAAATAATGTCCACATAGTGTTCGGAAAAGGAATATGGTAGTATTTCGATTTGAAAAACAACACAAAAATGGTTGACCACAAATAAAACTAACTTTCTGAATCATGAACAAACATGACCAGAGACGAATGAATGGTTGTAGCATCCTGTTCATGTGAAGATGGAATTGAAGAACCGAAGTTTAATGTCCATCAAAGGAAATACACGTAACAATCCTTATAGGATGAATTAAATGACAACATAGATTACATGCACGGGGAGATTTTTTACGACCGCCACACTGCACAAGTAACATTGTTGTGATCATGAAGAAGAATATATGACAAAGTCCTTTGAGTATTGCAACATATACCAAACTCCGAAAAGGCACAGAACGAGGTATTTCACATGCAAGCCAAGCGAAAAGTAAGAACAAATTTGTGATGAGTCATTTAAGGAAAAGCGCAAACCCGACAGTTACCGCCTTGGAACGGTCAGTCGGCAATATGGACCGACTGGGGTGCTTAAACCGGTTTTAAAGAGCTCTAACCTCGCACTTCCTGACGAGTTTCTCAAATGCAAGCAACGAAAAGAAAAACGATATATTTGAAAACAAAATGTCCATGCGCTGATATTTTCTATCCGTTATGACGAAAGTAGTGACGTCATCGAAAAATAATGTCCACATAGTGTTCGGAAAAGGAATATGGTAGTATTTCGATTTGAAAAACAACACAAAAATGGTTGACCACAAATAAAACTAACTTTCTGAATCATGAACAAACATGACCAGAGACGAATGAATGGTTGTAGCATCCTGTTCATGTGAAGATGGAATTGAAGAACCAAAGTTCAATGTCCATCAAAGGAAATACACGTAACAATCCTTATAGGATGAATTAAATGACAACATAGAAGTCATAATTATTGAAGTCAGATTAGAAGTCATAATTATTGAAGTAGAAAAAAAAGTTCTCTGGGACAAATCACAGAAAGTTTACAAGCACATAGACAGAAAAAGAGACATTTGGAAAGCCATAGGGAAGAAAGTAGGATTGACAGGTATGTGATTGCAATTTATTTTATTGTATCTCTTTCAACTATGTTATTGAACTGTATTACAATAAAAGTCTGCATGACTTCATTTAATAAACACAGTTAAGCTTTCATGTCAACAGTCATCATAATGACAACAATTTAGGTGTGAAAGAAACATAATTATGAAATTATGATAAATAGAATCCGCGTCTCACACTGTACATGTCATATCTGATACACAGGAAGTGTAATAAACACCGCATGACATTTTCCTAATAAGCATGTCCAAAGCATGCATCTTTTTGCCATGAGACTGCTCCTGCTGGGGATACAAAGTAGCTTTTGAACTTTTCTCGCACCTCAATGGCTGTTTCCTTTGGTCGATGTCCTTCTCGCCTTAAAAGCCTCAAGACACCATCGTGGATGTCTTTTTCCATGTAATCAACGTCAGCGCTGTGTGCACCGACCTCGTTTTCACCACACAACATGTTATGTTAAACTATGGAGGTTTTTACAACACAGTCCACATTTCCAGTCCACATTCTCCAACGATTTGCAAGTATGCCAAACGCGTTTTCAGAGATTCTCCTTGCTCGCGACAACCTGTAATTATAAATCCGTTTTGCATCATCCAGATGAGAACCTGGGTACGGACGCATCAAATTGTTCATGAGGGGAATCCTTCATCTCCTACTATTACATGAGGGCAGGGTTGATCATCCACGATCAATGGTTTATCATCCGGTAGAGCAAGCGGTTTGTATTGCATCTTTCGACATAATGTACTATTTCTGAAAATGCCAGAATCACTATTTGACCCGTATGAACCAATATCCACAAATGTAAAGCGATACCGATAATCAACAAGGGCCAGCAACACGATTGAGAAAGTTTTCTTGTAATTGAAGAATGTACTTCCTGAATAGGTAGGCGCCTGAATCAACACGTGCTTCCCATCTAAAGCACCAATACAGTTTGGGAACTGCCATCGTTCACAAAGTCCCTTTTCAATTTGCCGCCACATTTCTTGAGTTGGTTCAGGTACATGAATTGGCTGTAGTTGATTCCAAATCGCCGTGTATACTTCACGTACGATTATCGCCACGGTGGCAACCCCAACGCGGTTACTAAATGCTTTGGACTTGTAGGAATCCCCAGTTGCCAAGAACCTGAAAGCAAAACAATAATTATAATTTTATATATAATAAACAAGATAATACGGTCCAAGGATTTGTATAATTAAAATAAAAACACGTCATTTGGGTTGACTTTGTTGCCAACCGATTCGTTTACACATTCATCAGGGCAATAATAGCAACAATGGTCTGATGAGAAGTTAAATGATACCGGTTGGCAATGAATATTCAACACACGCACGCACACACACATATTTAGGGCATTTTAATATTGTCAAATGGTTTCGTTGAACTCATTAGGACTATAATATATTTATTTACTTGGGTTTTACGGCACACCGACACTTAATAGGTCATACGGCGCCGACTACAAAGTTTAATGTGAATAAAGCGTAATCAGGTTAAAACCAAACTACGCATGTAAAATATAGAAAAATATAAAAACTATCAGGTGAAAAAATAAAAAAAATAATTGAAAAAACAGGTCAACACATAAAACGGTTTAAAAAGTATGACGATTGGTAAATAAACAGTTTAAAAAATTAAAACTTACTAAGAATACCAATCTCGTTTAAGAAGCAAACAAGTTTAGAATCCGACACTGTCCTAAATAGTTCGTACCTGTTATGGACATTAAAATATTTCGACCGTATGTGGTTTGTGTCGATACACTGAAATAAAATATGGTTGACAGTCAGTGGTTCCTGGCAAGGAACACATACAGGTTGAACTTCTCTTTTCAAGAGATATGAATGAGTCAATCTTGTATGTCCAATGCGACAGCGGGTAAGAGCTAGGTCTTCTCGTCGACTTTCTCTGCAAGCAGAGACATTGGCACTGACGTTAGGTTTAATTACGTGTAATTTGTTACAAACAATACTGTCCCAACTTGTTTGCCACTTGGTTAAAATATGTCGGTAAATAAGTGGTTTAAAATCAGTGTGTGGGATGCAAAGATCTGTCTCAGTGAGGGCTGAGGCGGATTTTGCACCCCTGTTGGCATCTTCGTTTCCTCGGATGCCTACATGACTAGGAAGCCAACAGAAGGAGATTTCGTTAGTGTCGTATAAACTTTGAAGTTTGACAAGAACAGTGCGAACATGTGGATTTGAATAATTCAGTGAATTTATGCTTTGCAATACAGATAATGAGTCTGAAAATATAACATTTTTTTCACCGGAATGTTCTGAAATGAAATCAAGGCTTAGATTTATAGCCCGGATTTCAGCGGTGAAGATAGACGAGTTGTTAGGAAATCTTTGTTTAATGCATTGGCTATTACTTACAGTAGCAAAGCCAACATGAGTGTCCGTCTTTGAACCATCAGTATATATATATATATATATATATATATATATATATATATATATATATATATATATATATATATATATATATATATATATGAAGATGATCAGAGTACTTGTCAAGGAGTTCGAGAAATTCAGATCGTAGAATCAAAGGATCTGTGTTCGATTCTTTATTTTTACAGAGTTCTAAATTCACATCAGAAGAACGGAGTTGCCATGGTGGATGTTCAATTGTGGGGTTTTCAGAAATGTTTTCGAGTTTTATACCTGATGTGTTTATGCTATCTTTAAGCCTTAAACCAAGAGGTCTGAGGGCTTTAGGTGATCGATCATAAAGCTCCTCATGTTTAGGGTTGAAAACACAATTAATCGTTGGGTTATCGGGGTTAGACACTAGTTTACTTATATACTGCAAAGAAAGTTTCTCGCGACGCAAGAATAATGATGGTTCATTGGCTTCAACGTAAAGGCTCTGCACTGGTGAGGTCCTGAACGCTCCTAGAGCCAGACGAAGTCCCTGGTTGTGAACGACGTCTAGCATCTGGAGATAGGACCTCCTGGCAGAACCATAGACTATGCTTCCGTAATCTAATTTAGACCGAATAAGGGAACGGTACAGAAGTAACAATGTTTTCCTATCGGCTCCCCAGTCTGTATGGGATAAATATTTAAGCAAGTTAAGAGCCTTGAGACATTTCTTCTTGATGTAATTGATATGTGGAAGAAAAGTCAGTTTCCTGTCAAAAATGACTCCAAGAAACTTAGTTTCCTGGACGACGGGAATGCGAACGTTATTTAAAATCAATTCGGGGTCAACATGAAGACCACGTTTCTGACAGAAATGTATACAGTTGGTTTTGGTTGGAGAAAATTTAAAACCGTTGGTGTTGCTCCTTTTTGCAACTTATTTAGACATTGTTGTAATTGTCTTTCAATTGTGCTCATATTTTTAGAGCGGTAACAAATAAAGAAATCGTCCACAAAAAGTGAACAGTCAACCCCTTCATGAAGGGTTTTTACAAAGGGTAACAGATAGAATACTACCCTGGGGGACACCCCGTTCCTGTTTATGAACAGATGACAGGTTGGACCCAATCTTGAGCTGAAAATTTCTGTCAGAAAGGAAGCTGTAAATGAAAATTGGTAAACGACCCCTGAGACCAAGGTCACCTAAATCCTTTAAAATCCCATGTTTCCAAGCCGTGTCATAAGCCTTTTCAAGATCGAAAAACACAGCTACAAGGTGTTCCTTCTTGATGAAGGCATCGCGAATGAGCGTTTCTAAACGAACAAGATGATCGACTGTGCTACGTTGGTGTCTGAATCCACTTTTATATTCTGAAATTAAGTTGTTGGACTCAAGATACCAGACAAGTCTATTATTGATCATTCGTTCTAAGGTTTTACAAATACAGCTCGTCAAAGCAATAGGTCTATAGCTTTGAGGATCTGTTGGGTCCTTACCTTGTTTATGAAGTGGAATAATGAAGGCATTTTTCCAAGAATCGGGTACTTTACCGGATATCCAAATTTCATTAACGATTGACAGAAGTAAGTTTAGAGATCGAATTGGTAAATGCTTTGAGAATTGATACGGTATGTCGTCTGGACCAGCAGCGATATCATGCGATTTATTTAGAGCATCTTTAAGCTCTTTTAAGGAAAAGGATTGATTGTAAGTTTCGTTATTATTAGATTTAAAATTAGCCTTTTCCCTTTCGGCAGAGTGTTTAAAGGTTTGAAATTGAGGCGTGTAGTTGGCCGATGAGGAATTTTGGGCAAAATTTTCAGCCAGTGTGTTCGAAATGTTTTGTTTATCTGTTATTACGGTGCGATTTGCTTTATGGTCGTTAACAGTTGAATATGATGGTTTACCGCTAATCTTTTTAATAGCAGACCAAACATTTTTGATGGAAGTCTTGCCATTTGTTTTTTAAACATACTTTTGCCAAGATGATCTTTTGGCATGTTTAATAGTCCGGCGACTTTGAGCCCGTTCTTTTTTAAGGTTATTAAGATTTGTATCGGTAGGTCGAACATTAAATTACTCTTCGTTAAACCAAGGCTTATTACGTTTTAATTTAGTCGAGGTCTTAGGTATAGACCTTTCTGCAATATTGTGCAAAGTGTTTGAAAATGCGACAATTTTGTCATCTACATTTTCTACTGAAGTTGGGACAAGTTCTGCAGAACAAAGTGCTGAGAACAGGTCCCAGTTTGCTCTGTCCATCTTCCAACGAGGATTATCGTCGCCTATTGGCGAAGTACAGTTTGTAAGTATTATAGGAAAGTGATCACTTCCACAAAGGTCATCGTGTACATCCCAAGTGTAATCTAAATACACAGAGGGGTGACACAATGTTAAGTCTAACGATGAATAATGCCCAGTTGCGGGGTGCAAGTATGCCAGACATATGTCATTATGGGCAATAAAGTTTTCTATCGTCTTGCCCACATTATTGAAGTCACAATATCCCCATAGCGGGTTATGACCATTGAAGTCTCCAACGAGTATATATGGAGTAAGCAACTGGTTAATAAGATTATCTAAATCATCATTAGATACATTTTAATTCGGTGGAAGATAGACAGAGCAAATAGTTACAACTCTATGTAGGGTTACACGAATAGCAACAGCTTGTATGTTTGTGTCAAGTTCGACTTGAGAGTGTGGCAATTTGGAGTTGACAATTATCGTCGATCCTCCAGATGCCCTCTCGCAAGCTGTATGTATATGATTATAACAAGTATAACCCTTAAAATTGAATTTATCAGAGTCTTTAAGAAAGGTTTCCTGAAGACAAAGCACAACAGTATTTAGTGTAGATAACAGAATGAGTATTTCATTGTAATTGGCCTTAAGACCTCGACAGTTCCACTGAATGATTCTATTATTCATGGGATTACTAAACTTGGTTCTTGTAGACTATATTTTCGGTGCTTTTACAGGTGACCTTGGTGGTTTTTTGGTGTCCGATGGAGCCTCCATTAGACACTCAAATTTGTTTTGATGGGTGTTTATCACCCGAGTATTTGGAGCAGTGGGAGGACTATGTCCTCTCCTCCGCCCGAAGGACCAGATGTCTCCTTAGAGGAGACCTGGTCCTTGGCTGCAGGCTTGTTTTGTGCCTTTGCATTATTCTTTACAGAATCACTTGAAGAGGCAGTATTTTTGATTGAGGAAGAAGTTTGAGCCTGAGAAGATTCCGATACCTTGTATTTTGAAGGAATTATGATTTTGTCAGCAGTTTGGTTACCAGTCGGGACCTCATACTGGGTTAAATTGTCCTTGTGCTCTGAGATGCTTTGTTTGGTTGCTGAGGCATATGTTGCGCCTCTAGCAGGAGTTGCCTTGTCTCTTGCCAACTTCCTGGCTTCTGGAAAGGAGATGTTATTTGTCTTCTTTATTTTTATTACTTCCTTTTCCAGTTTCCAGGCAGGGCAATCCCTGGATTTGGTCTTATGTGGTCCAGAACAATTAACACATTTAAGTGGGTTGGGACATACGTCTTCCCTGTGCTCGGCGGACACTTCACCGCAACGTGGGCAATGGTCGTCATCCTTGCACAGGGACTCATGGTGGCCAAACTTCTGACAATTAAAACACATAAGTGGATTTGGAATGTTCACCTGCACTTTCACGTTGAGGTAACCGACCTTAATAGAAGTAGGAAGTGATGGGTTGGCGAATGTTAAAACGAAAGTGTTTGTCGGAACTCGCCGGCCGTCCCTTAGGAATGATATCCTGCGGACACCACACACCTCCTGTGGCGTGAGTTCCCCGATGATATCCTCCTCAGAGACACCAGCAAGGTCAGGGTATCGAATGACTCCTTTTGACGAGTTCAGAGAAGAGTTGGGGTAGGTTTTTACTTTTAAAGAACAAAATTCTGTGAGTTTTAGAAGTTTATCTGAATAGGTCTTACGATCAGTTTCAATTAGTAAGAGGTCATTTTTTAGTTTTTTAACAGATACAACACTGCCAATGAGACCTTTGGTGGATTGTTCTATGACAAAAGGTGATACTTTGGTAATCGGTTTTTTCTCGGTCGATTCAACAACAATGAAGTGAGGAAAGCACGTGCTTGCAGGTGTTTCGACATCGGAATCTTCTGACGATAAAGTAGGGATAGGGTCTTTGCATTTTCGTTCCATGAGAGTTTAATATAATAATTCAGCATCCTGGCTCACCACTCACCGCGGAGCCCAACAAGGGGGCGTCTTATGGGAGTGGATCTCCGACCTCCCAACGCCAGTGATACCAGGATGCGATACTCCGACATAAAATATACTCTAAAGCATACACAATGCCAGATTGATCCGTTTAGGGTGATGTGAATATTTGATAGAACATGCAATGATTATGACTATTTTCAATAGAGGATATACTGCACTGAACACATGTATACACAATATTAAATGTTTGAAATGTTTGTTATTCGGGTGTTGTCTTTGTTAGCAAATACATTGTATAAATAAAGTCTTATAATTAAGTGTGAAATACTAAAACTTTACTTACCTCAAGCAAATCGCCAGTCGTTCTCTTGGGGTAATGGCCTTCTTCCAGTTCGTATTTTGTTTGGTAATATCGTCTTCAATTAACTGCAAAATGTGGTAAAATTGCTCCTGTGACATTCTAAAGTATTGTTGGAATTTGTCCGGATGGAACTATAATTCTTGAACAAGGTGGTGGTACTCTCCAAACTCATGTCGTCTTTGTAAAAGCTCATGCACGGAAACACGCCTCTTTCTTTTCCTACGTTTTGTGTACAAGTACAACACTACAAGTTCCTCCGTGTCCGACTCCATGATTCTAAATGATCAAATGTTTAGCTCTTAAAACAAGGAAAAAACGAGTCGCCTCGAAAACCGTCGACGATATTCCGCATGCGGGTTCGTGCTCTATTTGAATTGCAAAACTGCTTAAAAGTCGCGTTCACGTTGGACGCTGGGTATAAACGGACCTTAAATGTACCCCACAAACCGCCCTTTATATAAAGTAAAAGATCTAGAATAATCAAGTTTTTGCCCAACGGTAGTTATTTTATTTTTTTTACGATTAAGTCAGTTCGCAAAACATGCAATAAAGGAAGGTTATTTTGAAAATAAAAATCAGCTGATTAAGATTTAAAACAGATCGTTTAGGTGTAAACGTTAGTTCAACAAATTAACATGAATGTTCAACAAGAATAATGTTTCTTTCAAATAATATTATACAGAAGCAAATGAAGGTGGAGACGGGTGTTGTTGTTTGTTTGTTCCTGTTGTTGTTGTGTGTGTGTTTTGTTTTTGTTTTTTTTGGGGGGGGGGGGGGAGTGGAGTGGGTGAGCCCAGACAAGGCCGACATAGAGGAAATGTGACACCATTCCAAGGGGATCGAACCAGCTTCCTAATAGGTAAATAAGAAAAGGTCCTATTAATTTTTTTACAGATATTTAAATTTTATCTACCAGTAGACAAAGGCAAACAAGGAAAATGCAAATGTGACAAAAACACAGAGACGAGACATAACACACATAAAGAAAAATCATCAGTTACCGCCTTGGAACGTTCAATCAGCAAAAGGGCCAACTGGGGTGCTTAAATCTGGTTTGTGGAGCGCTCCAACCTCGCAGTTCCTGAAGGTTTTTCTCTCAAACAAACAGTGTAAATTACAACATCCCGTCAAAGTGAAACAACTAACAGTAAGCACCTGCATCGGGAGTTTAAACAGATACAATGAACTTATATACATACATAATAACTAGTAATAAAATAAACTATAAACATACATGTACAGTAGATAAAAGTCTCGGCAACGTAAAAACAAAACCCCCAAACGAGAGATCAGTTTGAAATAAAACAGCCCAAGCGCTGATATATTATAAGATATTATAGGAACAAATAAAACAGCTCAAGCGCTGATATATTATAAGAACAAATAAAACAGCTCAAGCGCTGATATATAACAAGAAAACATCGAAATTTAGAAAACAACCTACTAACAAAATAAAACGTAGTATTGTTACGAGCTAATAAGTTAAAAAAAAATAGTTCATGAAAAGCCGAGGATTTATCCGCTATTGGCATATTATATGTAAGAAAGGTACTAAAAATCCCGATGTAATACCTACTGTGCAATCTCACGTAAAGGGTATGGAGACTGCTCAAGTTGTCTCACCTATATAGGGCACGACTGGAGAGATGAAGAGACAAGAATTCCAACAGTTACTGTCCAATTATGGCTTTAAGTCACTGTTTCCATATAGTCTCAACGACCTGTCCGGTCATCGTGTAATTTAAAATAATTTAAAAACAATGCAAGTTCTTGACTGTAAAAGGGTCAATTGCAAGCAATGCAGTACAACGAAGGATTCCCGGGTTGTAACCGTCTGCAATACATTTTCTGATAAGTTTTTTAAAGTGGTCAGAAAAGTTATTGAGACCCTTAATTTTCTTTAACTTGTATAAAACATTTCCATAAAATGCAGGATGGCTTATGCCTTTCTGCATCAGTGTTTTCATACTGCTATTATACTTAGAAGCAATAAAACCATTGCGGTAAAAGAATTTTGAAAACGCCTTTCTTAATTTATGAATACGAAAGCCTTGCTGTAACAGTTTAGAAGAAATAAACAGGTTACTAGCATTGAAATCGTCTACTTTAGTACAAACTCGTGCAAACCTTGTAAGTTGTGATATGTAAATACCATAAGAGGTAGCACGATGTGAATTACCGTCAAGGTATGGATAATTCACAATACTAAAGTTGAAATCATCTCTCTTGTCATAGATTTTAGTAGAGACGTTGTCATTGGAAATAGCGATCTCAATGTCTAGAAATGCTGCATTTAAATGTCAGTTATTTGCTTTATTAAGGGTAAGTTCGGGAGGGTAAATCAGTTGAATCATATGAGAAAAGAAAGGATTATCTATAGTAAGAATATCGTCAAGATAGCGTGACGTTAAATTGAAAGCCTCTATAATGTGGCTTTGGTTAGAAGGGGATAAAGTGAACATAAAATCACGTTCAAAGCAATATAAAAACAAATCTGCAATCAATGGTGCACAGTTGGTTCCGATAGGAATACCAATTACTTGTCTAAATAAAGTGTCACCGCATTGTATGTAAATATTGTCTATAAGAAACATAGAGCTTCACAAACATCCGAGCAAGTCCACATAGTAAACTTTTCTAAGAAAGTGTTGGTAAAAAAAATGCATTACTTTCATGACATGCATTATATAGACGTTGCTCTCGAGCAAATGTTTTCTCAATAAGAGCAATCAATTTGGTCTTAATTAAATCATGAGGTAAAGAAGTGTACAGCGTAGCGAAATCGTAAGTATTAACTGCAGAGCAATGAAAGTTTAAAGTAAGAATCTTGTCTAAGAATTCTGAAGAATTTTTATAGACCAAAACTGTTAATTCCTGAATTTTCATACACTTTTTCACAATATTTAACTACATGATTGCGAACGGATGTAAAGCAAGACGTAAGTAGTTTAGACATGTGAGTGGTGGTGCTAGAGCTGGCATTTTCTATGAATCGTGACTTGTATGGTGTTTTGTGAAGCTTAGGAATCCAGTACAGTGAAGGAAATTTTTCTTGTTTAGATTATATTTTAATATTAAAATTATGCAATATCTGTTTGTGTTTGTCAATGACTGTCTGAAAGTCAAGGTTGGTGCTAGAGTAAGAACTGGTGGTGGATTACTCAGCATTTAGTACATTATTGTAATATAGTCGTCAGACAAAAATTATGTTGTTTGAAGCAGTACACAATCTTGGGGCTGACTGCCAAAAAGTGTCTCCGTAAGTGGTAAAAATACGCAATTTTTGGTTGCAAATATGCCTTTTTTCGACCAGAACAGAGCCGTCACAGAGAAAATGCGACACCATTTCATCATACGCATCCGAAAGAGGATCGAACCGGATTTCGTGTCCTGAAGAGGACTGCCTGAAAAAGTATAAGTATTTGGTAAAAAAGCGGATTTTTGGTGACGGAAAGGCGCCTCTTTCCGACCCCGACTAGAGGAAATGTGACACCACTTCTTCATATGCGTGCGAAATGGGATCGAACAAGCTTTCGAGTCCTGAAGAGCTTTTGGCCCTATCTTGTGGCTGACTGCCTAAAATGTCTCCGTAATTGGTAGAAAAATCTGCAAAAAGGGGGACTTATAGGCCTCTTTTCGACCCCGACAAGACTGACATAGAAGAAATGTGACATGATTTCTTTATATGCATCTTAAAGAGGATCAGATCAGCTTTTAACTCCTGAAAAGCTTTCGGCTCTATCTTGGGATTGACTGCCTCAAAAATGTCTCCGTAATTGGTAAAAAATCTGGAAAAAACAAACAAATTTTTGTTGCATATAGGTCTCTTTCCGACCCCGACAAGGCCGACATAGAAGAAATGTGACACCACTTCTTCATCTGAAAGAGGATTGACAACCTTTCAAGTCCTGAAAAGCTTTGGGCTCCATCTTGGGGCTGACTGCCTGAAATATGTCTTCGTAATTGGTTAAAAATCTGCAGAAAAAGGGGGCTTTTGGTCGCGGATAGGCCTCTTTCCGACTCCGTTAAGACCGACATAGAAGAAATGTGACACACCTTCTTCATATGCATCTGAAAGAGGATCAAACCAGACTTCAATTCCTGAAAAGCCTTGGGCTTTATCTTGGGGCTGAATGCCTGAAATATTTCTCCGTATGTGGTAAAAAATCTGCACATTTTTGGTCGCCTATATGCCTCTTTCAGACCCCGACAAGACCCACATAGAGGAAATGTGACACCACTTCGTCAAATGCATCTGAAAGAGGATCGAAACATAATTGTAACGTTTAGCTATGCTATGTATATATTCGTACTATATATTTATTCATAAAATCGTCTTATGGTTCAATGACAAATGGATTAAAAGTTCTGCCATTTTTATAGCAAACATGTTACAATCATTTTACAAAGATCAAGCTGACAAGCACATAACTATCAAGCGTTAACGGTATCCAACACTTGTTTTAAATGTAGCTGTCAATAAATACATATCCAAAAATTGGTGTACATTGGAGAAAAAAGGAAATTGTCTCCCTTGTTAGATAATATCCGAGGTATTCCAAACTGTTGGTAGGTCCTTATAGTTTAAATTCTTGGACTTTATCGCCTGTTCTTTTGTAGATGTTGCAATTAAAACAATGAAATTTCTTACTGCTGCATAAATATAAGCTTCAAATCCATTTAAATACTGGTAGAGATTTGTTATTCAAAACAGAAAATGGGAAGTGTTTGTTGATGATGGTAAACCTGGGTATCACAAGAAAGGAAGGTAAGTCAACATACACCCCATAAAGCACAAGCATAAAAACCGAGTAAAACAAATAAAAGGACCAACTTGCATTTAAGGATTATTCAGGGGAGACTATTCATAAATGTCTCTTATTGCACAGGCGCGTGTATCAAGCAGTCACTAAAACTAATTAATTTGTCATTTTACAATATTTGACTTTAAATCCAACTTATATTTTACCTATAATAAGTACTCATTTATATATATATATATATATATATATATATATATATATATATATATATATATATATATATATATATATATATATGTGTGTGTGTGTGTGTGTGTGTGTGTGTGTGTGTGTGTGTGTGTTTGAAATGTTTTGATCTTTAATTTGAAAAGCCAATCATATTGCCACATACTCAGCAGCAGTTAATGAAGTTCCTATTATATAGCTCCCAACATGATTTCAGCAGACTAAGATATTATATATCCAATACATTGCCAAGATCAAGGCCTATCTAGGAGATTATCTTTGCAATGTATTGGATATATACATTAGAGTTATTTAATGTATCCACCATATGAACCTGTCATAATTGTGCTGAATACCTTGATCTGGAGTCTCCACAAGACAAGATGCAATACAATCTCTAGTTATTGAGTTATTCAATAGCGAAAATCATTAATTATGAAAATAATAAATCTATTTGTTAGAAATAAAATAGTACTACTATTTACACTTGTTATTACATGTACTTTTCCTTTTCACTTCCTAAAATACAGTTTATTGATAGCAGTCATTTTATTATACTTCACTTTAGTTGTTTATTTATGTCTTAGTAAAACTATCCACCTTGTATAAGAATACTAGCCAAACCTTTAGTCTAAAGTACATGATGTATGGGGTTTTGTCTGTTTGTCTGTCTTTTTTTCTTTTTTTATGTTTTTCTTACTACTGAAGCGCTTGCTATATAATATTTAAAAAATGTAAACAGTTAAAGGTGTCAACACAAATTGACTCAATTAATTATTTTTATTATGTTACATCTCAAAGTTTAACCCCACATTGGTTGAAAATCATTCCATGATATGCATCTATATTCTTTTATGTAAAAGAAACATTAGTAGGGCTCTAGTTATTGTCTTAGTATTAAATATAAATGTACAGATATCAAAAATGAACAATGGTGTGGTATTGCTATACACTCATGGCAAAGCCAGCACCTCTGCTAACTATAATGTATGCTTTAATAGAATGAAATGTCTGAGAAACTAAATATTTACTGTATGAATGCCCAAGTCTTAGAGAAAAAAATAAACGTAAAGATGTCTTCAATTACCTCAAGAACAAAAACGGAAATATCTATTTCATACAAAATACACACTTTACTAACGATGATTTAAAGCAAGTACACCAAGAATTTGAATTCGATGTATATTTAAACAATGGCAGCAGCACGTCAAGAGGAGTTGCAATTTATATTGACAAAAAACTTGACTTTCAGCTTTAATCACAATTTTGTGACAAGGATGGCAACTTAATTATTCTCAGTTGTTTGATATTCAAGAGAAATATAACTCTGGTTAATTTATATGGGCCTAATCAAGACAAACCAGACTTTTACCAGGCACTCAAGATAAAATTAAAAGAATTTGATAATCCTTGCATAATAGCAGGAGATTTTAACTTAGTGCTTAATCCAGATATAGATTATTTTGATTACCTACATATAAACAACCCAAAGGCTAGAGATATCTTAACAGATATTATTATTGAACTTGATTTAATAGATTGCTGGAGAGACATGTATCAAGAAAAGAAACAATTTACATGGTTCAAAAAGAACTCTAATAAAAAGGCACGTCTAGACTTCTTCTTAATTACAAACTCCTTATTAGTGGATGTAAAGGCATGTCATATTTTACCAGGCCATAGGATGGATCACTCCTTAATAAAACTTAACATTGAATTCGGAAATTTCAAAAAAGGAATAATTCATTACTTAAAGATCTAGCCTATGTAAAACTCATTAAAGAAACAATAGAAGAAGTCAAACTACAATATGCCATTGAATGCATGACACAAAATAGATTAATAAATGATATTGACAATAAAAAATTGCAGCTCTCTATTGATGACCAACTCTTCTTTGAAACACTAATGTTTACCATTAGAGGTGCAACAATATCTTATGCTTCGAGAATTAAGAAAAAACAGATGACAAAGAAAAAGAACTCATACGAGAAATAGAATACATGTACTTGGAAAAACAGCTGCTTACAAATCATACACTTTTGAACACTAAAAAAAATGAACTTCTTAAGTTAAGAGATCATAAAATGGAAGGTGTAAAAATTCGATCCCGCGCTAAGTGGATAGAAGAAGGAGAAAAAAATAGTAAATTATTTTGTAATTTGGAGAATTATAACTTTGTGTCAAAATCAATGCAAAAATTAATAAATAGAAAGAATGAAATAATAGATAAACAGGAAGACATTATAGAAGAAGTCAGACAATATTACAAAAGTTTATACACCTATGTTGACACAAATGAGGTTAATTTAAAAAAATATACTGAAAAATAAAGACATTAAAACATTAAACAATCAGGAACGCAATCCCTGGAAGGAAATTTAACATACAAAGAATGTCTGGAAAGCCTCAGAAACATGAAAAATAATAAAAGCCCAGGCCTATCTGGTTTTACAGTTGAATTTTTTAAGTTCTTCTGGTCTGATATTGGACATTTTCTTGTCAGCTCTCAGTATCACAAAGACAAGGGGTAATAACATGCATCCCGAAAGGAGATAAAGATAAATTGCTACTTAAAAACTGGCGACCAATATCACTTCTTAATGTTTCTTATAAAATTGCCTCTTTAGCAATAGCAAATAGGCTAAAAAAGTTCTAAATGTGTTAATAAATGAAGATCAAACAGGATTTGTTCCAAATAGATATATTGGAGAGAATACCAGATTAGTCGATGACATAATGCATTTCACAGAACAAAAGAATATTCCTGGATTACTTCTCCAGATAGACTTTGAAAAAAAGCCTTCGATTCAATTTCGTGGTCTTTTATAAATAAAACGCTTGAACTATTTAACTTTGGTACAGTTTTTACGAGTTGGATAAATTTATTTTACAAAAATATAGAATCTTGCATTCTTATAAATGGGCATTGTTCAGAATGGTTCTATTTGCAAAGGGGTTGCCGTCAAGGTGACCCAATATCCCCTTATATATTTATCCTTTGTGCAGAGGTGTTGGCTTCGCTTAAACGTAAAAATGTAAATATAAAAGGCATCAAAATTAAAAATGTGGAATACAAAATATCACAGTATGCTGATGATACCACACTTATCCTGGATGGCACAGAAAAATCTCTTTTGTCAGCTATTAATATGTTAAAATTTTATGCTAATATTTCTGGCCTCTACATAAATGCAGAAAAAAACTAAAGCAGTTTGGATAGGTAGTAACAGATATAATGTAAATAAAATTTTACCAAATCAAAACTTATGCTGGGAAAAGCAATTCACATTGCTTGGAATAACATTCACCACAGACCTTAAAAATATAACTTGTTTAAATTATACTAAAAAAGTTAATGAGATAAAATGTTTGCTAAAACAATGGTCAAAAAGAAACTTAACCCTATTAGCAAAGATAACAGCAATAAAAACTCTTGCCCTTTCAAAGATTAACCACCTTATTTTATCATTACCAAATCCCACAAAAGAAATAATAAATGATCTAAAAATATATATTGTTCAATTTTTTTATGGGATGGAAAACCCGATCAAATAAAAAGAGAGATAATCTGTAAGGATTATGCAGAAGGAGGGTTAAGAATGGTAAACTTAGAGTATTTCATTAATGCCCTCAAAATATCTTGGATAAGGAAAATAATTCTTAATAACAAAAAATACATGCAGATAATAAATACTGAAATACCAGATTTTAAATTTATGCTTATTGTAGGTGCAGAGTGTATACAGAAACAATCAAAGATTATTTCAAACCCATTTTGGAGAGACGTATACTCAGCATATAGTCTTTTCTTGGGAAAACTTGTTCCAAAAACCCAGAAAGAAGCAAAAAGTGTTTTGGAAACAGGTATTTTACTAATGTTCTTAATACAATAATAATGCTAGCTAAGTACCACATTTTCAAAACAAAAGAAACAGTCAAACCTAGTAGTGAATTGTGCAAAAAACAATTAATAAATCAATACAGAGTTGACCAATACATTTCAAGGAAAAATCTAAAACAAGACATTAATGACAAATACTGGAGCCCACTAATAAATTTAATAACACATATTAACTAATTTCTAATTCACTAAGACTGACTAGACATGAGCATATATAACTTAAGTAACTAACTTATTTTATTTACATATGTTATTTAAAATGTTTATAGAAAGGACAAGTATAGAATTTTATTTTTTTTTAAATCACACTATTATACAAAAATAATATGCCAATCTGGATTTGTATAACTATATGTTTTTGTAATATTGGGTTAATAACTTTGTTAAGCCTAGTAGTGTGTATCTTTGTGCATGTAAATGTGTATCTATATGTTTGTGTGTATATATGTATAGGTATATATGTATGGGTATGTATGTATATGTATACACTAAGCCTTAGGTATGTCCATTACAGAAAAGACATGCATCAAATATTGAATTTTTAATAACAATAAAAATAATCAACCATGTATGACACAACTTAATGTATTGTATAATTGAATTAATCATTATTTCACGGTATTATCCTTTCTATAAATGTTTGCAGTATTTTGCTCTGTTTATCGATTACTGCAATATTGATCTTGACTAAAATCAATCTTTATCAAAGTCTTTTTTTTTTTTTTTTTTGTTGACTAATTAAAGTGAATACATATATTTTTGTTAAGACTGTTTCGAAATACATGTACGCCATTATAGTAAAAGTTTAGTATGCTTATGAGTCGGAACAACTGAAACAAGGATACAATTCAATATATAGAGGTAGAATTAAATGTATATTACAATTCTTTTTACATCGATAACACCATTACAATCCGTAAATCCCAACAGTACAAGGAAAAAGATACATACGTAATTTTCTTTTACCTTTCTTCATTCCTGCTATTATTTGTATTAAGACAACATTAACATATATAATAAACCCATAATACTATTCATGTATGTACTCCATTTGTTTTTCAAACCGACTCAACATATAACTTTATTATTGATATTTATGTCAAATCTTATATTTACTACACGTTGTAAAATTGAAACTGTATTTGTATAATCGAAACTCACAAATAAAAATTAAAAAAACAACAATATTATGGATAGAAAAATGTAAATGATATATACATACTTGTAGTATTCTCTGTTTGACTAAATTTTAGGACGATGTTCAAGAGGAAATAGTTGTTCCTACTGTGACTCCAAGGAACAATGTATACAAGGTAAGTAAATAATATCTTAAATTTTATTGTCTTAATAAATTATTTAAAAATAAATAAACTACCTTTTGATGTTTGCTCCTCTACTCAGTTATCAAATAATTTTATTTCAAGATAAACTATAACATGCAACTGCTTTATAATGATTTTGTTTTGAAAATTGAAAAACAATCTTATTTTTGTTAAGTTCTTTAAAATAAAATGAAAAACACAAAACCATATTATTCCACAGAAAATATTTACACTAAAAAATTTAAAGGTATGTCTTCTAAATTTTTGTCATGGTGAATATTAACCTGTGCTGTTTTAGGCTCAAGTCCAGAATGGAGAGTCGAAGGAGGTGTCTCGTGTTTCAAAGAGAAAGGTGAGCAAAATCTTTACTCAATATTTATCCTTATAATTAATTTTTCATATTGAACTAAGCAGACATCACTAACGTTTGAGCCTTTAAAATTTAAAAGGTTGAAGTGAGCAGGAATCACCATGTTGGTTGATCAGTAAATCTGTAGTCATAGTCACTGATTCTAAAAATAGATGGTCCCTGGAAGGACTTTACTTAAGTTTCAATACCTTGTCATAAGTGACACATCTTGACCAATTTCGGAACATTAAACAATGTCAGTTTTAAAGATAAAGGTTTATGTGATGTTTGGGGTGTGATGGGTCGGGTCAAGGATACTAAAATATATATTGTGTAAAAGAAGACTGTCTTTAAATAATTTTGTCATAATACCAATATTTTTACCAAATGTAGAACTTATATGTATATGCATTGTGTGAAGATAAACATTGCATTGTTTTGATCATATAGTTACTGCTTACTGGCCAACTTTTGAATATGCTTATTTTCTGTGACAAAACATAATTCTTGGGTATCATATAAATTTGTAACTGGCCATGTTTAAATAAAACTTTTGTGATAAATCTCATGTATTAATGTCTGTTCTGGTATATTCATTTTGTAAAACTTATCACTATTTAGTGTCATCTTCAAATAAATCTGATAAATGGCTATTAATTGATTATTAAACTTTAAATAATAATATAAACAAAAACAATTCTCAAATCCTTTTTAAGCTTCTAGATCACTGTTGGTCAGATTTGCCTCACATGCTGTTCTTTAAAAAAATGTCTTTAGTTTTGGATAACTAACAGCATTGCAACTTTTTGTCAATAAGAGCTGTTTTAATTTGCTTAGCAACCTACTATATCTGAGCTGCACCAGCAGTAATATATGGCATGTGTAAATATCTGGCATTAACAATATGCTGATTGGCTTAATAGTAACACACTTGTTGAAATTCTTATCATGTGCAGATATAATTGGTTCTTTATGTGATATACTTCGGCAAAGCTGTGGCCATGTTGCTTTAAAACTTTCAGGAAGAATATCATAATCTTGTTAATACTTAACTTGGTTACATACAAAATGTAGTGACTGTCATAAAAGAAGTTACAATTTATCCTTTATTGGTACTTCGTGAATATGTTTGTGTAAGAAGAATGAAAACATGTAATTATTCTCAGAATAGTAAAAACTATCATAAATTGCAGACTCCAGCTGTGATAATGCCCAAACATTACATGAGGGTCAAATTGGATATCATATTTGAATAGTAAATTTATAATTTGTATACTAAGTTGAAATACGGTATGACTATTTACCGGATATGAATTCAGTTGAAATCTAGTTGAAATATGACTTACTGTTACAAGTGTAATCTTACAAGGGTGTTTCTTAATTTTGTTTCACACTGATATTCGAAGTAATTATTGCAACTGTCAACAACAGTAGGTGGGGAGAAACCAACTTAGTACAGAAATAATTACGTATTAAAACAAGTCAGCTGGCAGACATTCTCACATATTTACATCTGTCTGAAGAAAACATAAAAAATAACTTTAAAAAGTAAACCACACAACCCACACATTTGAATAAATTCATCCATGTATTTACTGCATTACATTATATGTGTGAATAAACAATTTTGTGCACTTAATACATTATTCTGTTGGAAGAAATACAGAATGATGAATATTTATCACAACATCAAATTAATTTCACTTTGTTCTGCAGCAGATTCACATGTAGTTTAATCACAAAACTCTATAGCTTATTTGGTTGAGCTACGTGCTAGTATTGGGTTAGCGGTTTTAAAAGCCCAGTGGAGGCTCACTTGTTGTCCTCATGTTACATTAGTTGCCCACTACAGTAACCTGTTTTGATTGTTAATATGCAATTTTGCGGTAGAGTAGAAACTCTATGAGACTTATATTGAATCTCACTGTGTAAGGTATGAGTGTTACAGTTTCGCCGTATATAATACAAAGATGAATCATGACTGTAAATTATAGATTATTTTCAAAAGTGCTTCTGTCTCTAGTCTTCCAAAAAATAGTTCAACATATTTCCATAATATAATGCGAAACAATGTGCTAAGTTTTTCAGTTAAAATTCCATACCGGCACAAACTCATCATATGTTCACTTGAGTGTGTCCAGCCAGTTAATATTAGATCCAAATGCAGTTATAAATTAAAACACTTAATGCATTTTTATTTATTATTACAGAGTCACCATACACCTGAAACTGACAGTTTGGTTGAAATTAAAGCACATGTTCATCATCTCGGACCCCTTGTCAGCTGTAAGAAGGTCAAATGTTCATTGCTTATTCCGCGTAGATGACATATTTGTAATATAAATGTTACAAACTTGAAGGTTTGAGATTTGTTCTTTACATAATTATGTGTTAAATGTACTTACAAGTTTAAGAGCTAAGTCACATTTAAGGGTCAAATGTGGTGCATTTTAGTATTTCTAAAATACTTAAATAATGATTTATCATCAGGGTGTGTGTATGTATTGGTTCTTAATATTTCCATACTTACTTCCTATTTTATATTACAGTGTTCATACACACCTGGCAATGACAGTTGGGTTGAAATTGAACCATCTACTAAACATCTGGGACTCCCTGTCAGCTATAAGGAGGTAAAATGTACATTGCTTATCCTCAAAGATGACATTTGTAACATATTTTTATATGTATGCATATTTGTTAAGCATATGGATTTTTTGACAGGTGTAAAATGAATACCTTTTACTGTGACACTTAGGCTTATCTATTTTTTATATTGACCAGAGTAAAACTTTCTCTTTGCATGCATTTACTCCAAATTTTGAACTTCTCATTTATTTTAGTTGATATTTTAAAAACAATGCACTACTTCCATGAAATGATGTATTCAGAACTTTTAAATTTTGATTACGTTTATTTAAAGAAGGGTAGAATGCAGTGCTTATGACTTACAACTAATTTTGTTTAGAATTGATTTTTCCATGATCCATTAAAGATAAAGGAATTTGATAAATTATTGTCTCACTATTCTTATATCAACTGCTTGAATGCATAATACCTATAGGTAAGTTTTCTAAAAAAACATTCACCTTTTACAAGTAAAGTAAGGAAATGTTATTTATTTATTTATTTATTTATTGGGTTTATCGTCCCACCAACAGTATTTCAGTTATCTGGAGACGGTGTCCACTTAAAGCAGATATCATGCCGTGAACACCTGGCATGATACCACACCCAGTCACATTATCCTGACAACGGGCCAACCAGTCGTGGAACTACCCTTTTATTTGTTTGAGCGTTAGCAAGGGAGCTATACCACTACCATTTTTAACGACTTTGGTATGTCGCGGCCCGGGATCGAACCCGGCGCTCCCCGTACCGGGAGCCGACTCTCTACCGATTGCGCTACCAGGTCCGGTAAATGTTATTAAATCATCATTTGTTTTATATCTTCTGTTTCCTCCAAAAATTGAAAAAAATGTTCTTGTAATATTAAAGATAACGTCTTCTTATGTCCAAATAATACATTATATAAATTTGATATCTTAATTTATAGACATAAAGTAACATCAGTTTCATATGCAGTCTTTCTATAATTTATGTCTTTGAAACTGAATTCGAATTAATTTTACCAGTGTTATTTGTATAAGGTATTACTTTTATATTTAATAATTAATAATTTTTACTTAAATCAATATAAAATTCACACAAGTATGTTGTTTATTTAATATACATATGTTCTGACACAGGTGTTGGAGAAAAAACTTTGATGGGTAATAAAAAATGCAAAGTTTCATGTTTCATATGTGAAATGTTTTCATTTTTTTTTTATTGTTCAAGTTTTCAAACACTTTCACAGTTTTTCTTTTACACGATCTATATGCCTTAAGGTTTAATAATGTTAAAGCCATACTACTTTTCACAAATATTTTCACAAGTATAATTTAAATTGGACTGTAGACATGCTAGCTGGTAAAAAAATAAGAAAAAGACAAAAATGTAATACAAGCAAAAATTAAAAAAAGCTTTATTTTTGGCAATTGAACCTGGGACAACTTTATTAGCAATCCAGCAATTACAGACTGAGCTACAAAAACTTTATAAGTGCATGTTTTATGCAGTTTTATTATACATAACAACTTGCACAGTCTTTACGTACAGATTTCAACATAATCTATGTCAATATTTAAACAGTTTTTAGTCGCCACTGGTCAAATTATTTTTATAAAAGTTGGGTCCAAAAAGAGGTCAGTTGTTATTATTTTGGCCAGTCTTTTTGGAATTGTTTTATTCCATTTACATAGTTTAATGGAAGTAAGTATGGCTTTGAAGAATGTTTGTTTATTAAAAATACAGCTTTTTTATATAAAGTGAATGTTTAGAAAGAATCATTTCTGTTACATTTAGCCAATGAATATGTTTTAAGTGTAAATTAAGAAATACATTTATTTCATATGATCCACTTTAACACCATTTTGAATTTTTCTTTAATATTTAAATTCCTTTTATTACAAAAATTTACAAACATGATTACACCTTTTGAAACAAAAACACAAAACAGGTTAAAATTTCAGATGTAACACATCAGATCATCAACTTTTGTTGTTTTTTTATATTTTAATATATGCTAGAAGAATGTCATTTCCATTGGACGATTGTGACAACAACTGTATATACATCTTGTTTAAGGCCATTTTCCTGATGCCAGTACCTAGTATAATGAGTGCCTTCTACTGTTTCTGAAAGTGTACTTTATTTTAGCTCTACAGCTCACCAGAGCTTATGCTCAGTGTGAATTATTCTGACCAACCAGTGTCTGGCATCAGTCATCACTTGTATGTCAATATTTTCAAATGACATCTCCTCTGAAACCGCTGGTCCAAATTCCGCCAAGACAGAGGGAATAATAAATTGTTCAAATAATTTTGATCTGTCAAAACACGTGGCTGCCAGGGCGTGGCCATTTTCCATATAAAACTGTATTGGAAAACTTAGAAAATCTTCTTGTCAGAAACTGCAAGAGCTAGCTCCTTGATATTTGGAATACCTGGGACATGTTCTTTTGGTGGTCCTGTTTAAAAAATAGTTCAAAGAACTTTGATCTGTGAACAGACATAGCCAACAGGGGTGTGGCAATTGTTAGAAGAATTTGGAACCTTCCAAAACGTCTGCCAGGGGCATAGCCATATTCTATATATATACAGCTAAAAGGAAAAAAATTCTTGCAATAAGCTTCAAGAGCTGGAGCTTTGATATTTGTAATACATGGTCAAATAACTTTGGTCAATCAAAAACATTGCTGCCAGGGGCATAGCCATTTTCTGTATATACTTAATTAAGAAAATTTTAAAGAAAACGGCAGGACGTTATTTTTCTGCAGGCTCATAATGTGCTATGCCCCAACTACCATATTCTCCAGCACCTGTCCAATCAGAGAGGACAGCTCATAATGGTTCATGGTCATTTGTTTCTATTTGACAGCTTTGACCAATGACAAAAAAACTTGTTTTGGCTCAGTCATTTTACTGCACTATTTAAATTTGGAACTGTTTTAGCAGTTTATTAATCTTTCTACAAATCGTACTGTATGTAGATCTTGAATGATTTTTCAGTGCATAAAAAGAACTAATCTGAAATCACCATGATTGAAAATATGACATAATCTTTTCTTTTCAGAATGGTTGAAATTGTATGTGAGTCTGTACATGCCCTTATTAAACCAAGTGGCCTTGGTTATATGGTAGGTGCTTTTTCTTTTATTCTATTAATAATTCTTCTTTTGGGTGATGTATTATACATGAAAATTGTACACGGGCCCTGGTGTTTCAGTTGGTAAAATAAAAGTTTTTATCCCATTTCCCAGTACATAATCACCCAGGACAATGTTTTTCCTATATGTAAAAAACCCATTAATAAGAGATCAACAAACATGTTGTCTAATTCTTTACTTAATGTGAGATCCTTCTCATGCCATTATGTAGATATAAATGCGTCCCATTACTCCAACCTTTTTAATGTGTGTTTGTTATACCAAAGCATGGCTAAAATGGGACAAGACACCTGAAGTGTCAGAGAAGACACCGTTAAGATAAGAATGTTTGAGTTGAGTTATTATGTATGTATCTTATAACTTTAAGAACAATTCTCTCAAAACATAGATCTGATTACTCTGAAGATAGCCAATACTAAGAATACTGCTAAACTTAATACAAGTTTATATTGCATAAGAGGTCTCCTTTTAGACAAGATCAGATTGACAAACATTATAGTGGATTAGATGAAAATGTAACATATAAATTGAACATACTTAAGAATGTTTTATGCTTGGTTTAATTTAGCCTGGTAATGGACGTTAATATAAAAGTTTTGTTGGAGTTGTCATGTATGTGCCTGGTAATGGACGTTAATAGAACATTTTTGTTGGAGTTGTCATGTATGTGTCAAACAAATTAATACTCCTCAGATAAACTGCTATTCTGACAAATTGTAGAACTGATTTCTGTCAAAAGTACCAACTTAAGGATACCCCTGAACTTAAAAACTTTGAACCTGGAATTTGTGTCTGAAGACAGATAGATATAAAATTTTGTCATGCTCATACAGCATATTGGTGCACCATTCATTACACTTGTTTTGCAACTATTTGCTACATTCGACAAAACTAAATATATAAGAAGCATAACTTGTTACTGAAGGTCCACATAATTTAAGCAAAGCAACAAGTGACAGTTTGTGTTTACTGTTTATTTGCCATGATACGTATAGTATATTTTCCTGATCACAGCAATAACCGGGAAACATCCATATTTCCATACCTTTTTACAATTTGGTAGTGATATATTTATAGTATATATGTTAAATTATAAGGTTTGCAGCATAAGTTGACCTGGTGGCAGTTTAGTGTCATTGGGTGCAATTGTACATGTCAACTACATAGAGGTAATGTCTAGACTGTTTGTGCATGCATGCCTGATTGTTGACAACCAGCCAATTACTAATTATTAAATGACCATTTAGATGTTAGGTACAATCAAAGTTCCATTGCACATAATTGTACACCTCAACTTCTCTAAGCCTTTGACAGGTCAAATTCTCTCATTGATTCAGGTTCTAATATTAATTGAATCCGTTGTTTGGTGATAAGTGGACTGGAACCAACCTTTCTCTACTTTCCGGCAAAGATGTGTTTTAAAAAATGTAATTATATACTGTATGTACTTTTCATAAGAGAACATTTTCTGTAAATTGAATTGAAGTTAAGACTAAGATCTAAGGACATTTAGAACAGTCCAAAATGCACATTTATGAAAAAAAGAAATTTTTTATAAGTAAAACAAGATGACTAAGAAATCATGAGGATGTCAAAGAAAAGAAAGATATTTAAAAAATCATTTAGTTAAGGGCAGGGATGTTTGAGAAATGTACATGTAAGATTATATAAACTTATTTTATATATGCCTTAAGTGTGCGATATGCTCTCAGGGGTGAAGCCATTTTTAATCGGATCCTTAAGCTTAAACTATTGGAGATAGGGTATTTACTAGAGTAATGCTTTCTACACGTCAAATGTATGTTTTTGCATATATGTATTATTATGCTCTGGTTAGTTTTATCACTGATAACTGAGTGTGCATGACAATTATTCACTTATACAGTGCATACCATTAAAAGACATAAGTATGTGACTACATAAATCAGTTAAAATAGAAGTGATTCCTGCAATTAGTGAAAAAAGTTGTTCTTCATTAAAATTAGTTTCCACTATATAACAGTTACAATATATGCAATGTATCAATATTTTTCAGAAGTACCTAAAGTTGTTGTCTGGTGGTGGTCAAAAGCCAAGAGGAAAACAGAAGAAGATAAGTCTAACCAAAGGATTCCATAATTGGTCCTTCCTTATTAACAAGACAAATGAAAGAAATTTAAGTAAAGATTAAGGCTGTGGACAAGCAGCCAGTCTTCTTAAATGGAAAAATTCCAAAAAGAATAGGAAGCATCGCAAGACATTTTATCTAATGTAAAAATACACCCTAAATGATTACTACACAGTCCCCATCCACAATCGTTATTTCACAGTCTCCACCCACCATGGTTACTACACAGGCCTCATCCACAATAGTCACTTCACAGTCTCCACCCACCATGGTTACTACACAGGCCTCATCCACAATAGTCACTTCACAGTCTCCACCCACCATGGTTACTACACAGGCCTCATCCACAATAGTCACTTCACAGTCTCCACCCACCATGGTTACTACACAGGCCTACAGGCCTCATCCACAAGTCACTTCACAGTCTCCACCCACCATGGTTACTACACTGTCTCCATCCACCATGGTCACTACACTGCCTCCACGTCCCATGGTTACTACACAGTCTCCATCCACAATAGTCATTACACAGTCTCCACCTCATAAAACAATGAAATCCATAGCTTATTAAGAGCATATTCTGTTTTTTTCACCAGCATTAAACAGGTCAAATGACAACGGTATACATCTGTGCTCATCCTCTATCGCCCCATTGCAGTCCCTACCCCCATGGTCTCATTACAGTCATCGACACCTGTCCTCACACCTCAAAACAACGAAATCCATAGCCTATCACGAGCATATGTCATGACCGCATACTTATATTTAAATAAAACATATATTTCCATTTAATAATTAGTTCAATTGTAGTTAGAGGTCTATATAATTATTTCTGAATTAGTGTAGTGCCTCTTCAGTCAATTTTATAGTACATACACGAGAAATCCGTGCACGGCCTTTCCCGCCCTCGTCTGTTTCAGCCAATCGGTACAGAAAGATTAAATTGTTTAATGGTTTTGAACACCGGCCTGTCAATTCTCTGACAGCCGTAGACATATAAACATCTTAACGCCGATATATATATATATATATGTGTGTGTGTGTGTGTGTGTGTGTATTATAATTATATTATTTACAGGTAATAAGTCCGTTTATATTATTATTATTTCATTATAAAGCATAACTTCTGTGTAATACAAGTATATGGTTTTATTTTTGAATACTTGTTAAAAATTTTAATTGATAATCATTGTTCATCTTTACATCTAAGGTATATCAAAACCACATCCACCGCCATATTGTAATTCTATATTCATGTTTACATTATTGCCAATGTTTCATTATTAATATATTGTACATATTTTCTGTCATTCTTCTGACAACCGTTGACATCTTAACATCTTAACGCCGAAATATATATATCATGATTATATATATTGTTTACAGTTCATTCTTGACACCCTCCAAACAAACCCACAACCGTGACACATGTTCCGTTTTGTTTTTTTCGCGAGCATAACACTGGTCAAATGGCAATAGTATACATCCTCTATCGACCCAGTGCAGTCTCCACCAGCTGTGGTCTCATTATAGTTATCCCCCCCTGTCCTCACACCTCAAAATAACGAAATCCATAGCCTATCACGTTCACATTCTGTTTTTTCACCAGCATTACACCGGTCAAATGACAATGGTATACATCTGTCCTCATCCTCTATCTTCCCATTGCAGTCCCCACCCACCATGGTAATGTTATATTCCCAATCTCCTATGATCTCATTGCAGTTCCCATCTCCTGATGTTACATCACAGTCCCTGTCCACTATAGTCTCATCCCAGGTGTTGGCATAACATAGTCTGGATATCTCTTCTTCTAATACCTTCGGTCAATTAAATGAGAGGCTGGAAAGACAATTATTACTTTCAGCTTCCAACATTTTTACTAATACCATCCATTGTGCTGAAAAAATGCCAGTCTTTTGTTAATTTTGTTAAGCCATTTCAATGGCATTGTTAAAGAAATATGTGAAGTATGCTCTGATATTCTCATGTTTGCTCAAGAAACAGAGTTTAATCACTGTACAATTTTGAAAATAATTGATAAATAAATGTTCACTAAATTTGAAAAAAACAACAAAACATATTGATACTAAAGATAATTCTGAATGTCCTCAATTACACCCTTGAATAAGCAGTCTTACTAAACTGATTTCAATGTCTTTTCAGACATTGAACAGTGTCCCGAAAAAAATATCAAGATTTAGAACCTTTAGTTCCAGTTGATAATATCTCCCATGCATTTGGAATCCACATGGCTGTAGATTATTTTATGTATTCTCCACCAGTAGAAGTAGTTGCTTCCTTTAATCAAGAACTCTTTAAATCTTAAAAAAGATAACAGAAAAATCAATGTTTTAAGAAGGGAGCATGGGAGCAACCATTTCTTGAAATAATAAAAAAATAAACCCTTTTGTATTTTTAACTTAAAATATAATTTTGTTTCCTGTGCAACTAAATGGCCAGTATCTACAGAACATTCTTTATTCCATGCTAAAGCATCATGCAAATTTGTGGACAGTTCCTGTGATGTTTAAAAAAATGATTACTCCATCTACTGTTATTATAGATTATTAAGACCAAATCAAACAGTTATAAAGTGTTTCACCACAGGAAACTTTCTTTGGATGAAAGAAAGAAATATTTTAAATTATTTCAACATGGTGCTAAACCTTGGGATGGGATTGGGATTAGCCGGCATTTTAGCCGATACTGTGCAGCGACATTTCTATCATTACAGCACAGGGGCACTTATGAGGTGCCCAGGGACTGAACCCGGCCGGTCCATTATACTGACACCGACGAGTCAGGCGTAATGCTGTCCCCGTAGCCCCGAGCGTTAGGAGGGAAGCCACTACTACCAACTTTAAAGTCTTTGGTATGACCCGGCCGGGGTTCGAACCCACGACCTCCCGATCCGCAAGCCGACGCTCTACCATCTGAGCTATTGCGGCCGGTCTCTAAACATTGGTCAGTCCTTTTAGAGCAATTTAAGGACATGTCTTCCTCTGCTTTAGGTAATTTTGAAAATATTGGTTTTAATTTCAAGAAACTAGCTCAATTAGCATGTGAGGCCTCTGTGTTGACATACTTGATTCAGATTTACTAACTTGTTTCATTGTCGTTCCAAATTGTGATTAGTCTATGGTATTTATTTTAGCTGCATTAAAGGAATATAATTATGACACACTAGAGTTTTACTTACCCAGGTGTTGGAATATTGTAAATGGCAAGGCTAGTGATAATGATACCTGCTTCACAATTTTACATTCATGTTAAAAGTCATTTCTTTAATACTGTAAAACGTTATTTAAAAAAGATGGGTTCAAAACCATAATTCAGGTTTGTCTCTTTTAATGAAATGTGCATTTTAAAATGACGTAGAGGTATTGTTGTTTGATATCTGCATAGACTTGTCTTCTAAGACAATACATGAAGATAACAAACGTTATAGAAAAAGTCTTCTAACTAAAATAAACATGTTTGACTGTTCAACATATACAGAACTGCTAACAGATGATTCATCTGTTCAATCACAAACACATAACCCAAATTTATATACGGAAGAAGATGTTTTATTGTTAAAGTCGGTATCACCTTTTAAAAGCCTTGGATTAAAAATTTGTAATCTGGGTAGAGTTGATGTATTGTCTTCAAAGGTTAAACCTGTCCAAAACAATTCCCATTACTGTGATGTTTTCTTAATTATCTCCTTAATAACCTTATCCTTTGTATCCAGCATGGTCTTCCATTATGTATTTAAAGGAAAAATATGACAGATGCTCAAATTAAAGAAACTAACGGTAGCATTGAAAACCGTTTCAGAATGTTAAAACACATTAGCTTGAATAGTCGACCACATGTAAGACTACATGAATTTTCTGGACATATATAAAAATCACACTTTCAATATTCAAAAATAGTCAGGCAAGAAAACGAAAATACAAACCAGCAAATTCTTATGAAATACCAGAAGTATCAATCAAAATTAGAAAAAGGTAGGTGCTTGTCACTGAAAAATGGAATTAGAAAAGAACACAGCCTGTCACAAATTATTCAAAACAAGACAGGAAAATACCAAAAACCACACACAAACAAATTAAAATTGATTCTGATAATATCATTACAAATATAAATATATTTATGAAAGAACAACAAAAATACTCTGGCACAACAGATATGTTAACTTCATTTAATAAATTATGAATAATCTTTTTGCTTCTAGGGGCCAAGAGTAATGCCCAGTTTGGCTTGAATATTTTTGTCAGAAAATCTGCTAGAGACTATATCAATACTTAATATCAGCGCATGAAAACATACATATAATTATGTATCAGCGCATTTTTTCAAAGCGCACTATGAGAGCGCTTTCGAAAGTTGATGCAGCAGACGACATTTTCAGCAACTTGGCTGTGGTCTGTTGTTTTATTGCATACCAGAATGTCGCGTTTCAGCTGAATCACCCCAGAATGTAACAAGAAAAGCATTGATGCGAAGCATCAAAGGGCGACGCAGCAATGAAAATTAATATTCTATTATTATCGGCTTTTTAGCATAGGACGACAAGATCGTGTTCTAACTAATGTTATTAAGTTCCAATAACAACACACATATATAAGAGAACTAATTATAGATTTACAATGGAAGCTAGTATTAAAGAGGCAATCTGAACGTCAGTACATGTAACTTGTAATTAACTTTACCTAGTGAATAAGAACAAAGTCCTATGAGCAATGCAACATAAACCAAACTCCGAAAAGGCACAGACCAAAGGTTTTTCACATACAAGCCAAGCGAAAGGTAAGAACAGATTTGTGATGAGTCATTTAACGAAAAGAGCAAACCCGACAGTAACCGTCTTGGAACGAACGGTCAGTCGGCAATATGGATCGACTGGGGTGCTTAAACCGGTTTTACAGAGCTCTAACCTCGCACTTCCTGCCGAGTTTCTCAAATGCAAGCAATGATAAGAAAAACGATCTATTTAAAAACAAAATTTCCAAGCGCTGATATTTTCTATAAGTTATAACGAAAGTAGTGACGACATTAAAAAATAATGTCCTCAGTGTTAAGAAACGAATATGGTATTATTTCGATTTGAAAAACTACACAAAAATGGTTGACTATAAATAAAGTTAACTTTCTGAATCATGACCAGAGACGAATAAATGGTTGTAGCATCCTGTTCATGTGAAGATGGAATTGAAGAACCAAAGTCCAATGTCCATCAAAGGAAATTAACATAACAATCCTTATAGGATGAATTAAATAACAACATAGATTACATGCACGGGGAGATTTTTTACGACCGCCACACTGCACAAGCAATCTCATTAAAATCATATCCTAATTTCCCTCATCTACTGTCCGTGATTAGGATCTGACTACATCGCATAAGAGGTCGTGTCAAAATGACCTTTGTGTAATTGAATATGCATAGACAAGTGCCCGTATTTCGACCAATGCAATCGCTCCTTTCAAAACTACTATAGAATCCTTCCCGATACAGCAGTCAACACATACCACTTTTTAAACCGCTGAATCAGCCATCCTTTCTATTGGCATGCATTAATTTTTACACATTTTGTTCAATCAACAATTTATCTATCGGTATCTACCATAACATTTCATAATTCCATTTTTAAGTAGAATACGAAAGGATTTTCAACGCAACCCACTGCGAAAACGCTTTCGTTATCCGCCATGACAATTGCAGCGAGCGAGTTGTGAATGTATTTACCAGTGTTACTAAAATAAGGATTTCTAGTTCAAAACTTCTTTTTGTTGGATGGTTTATACATATTTGTAGAGGTTATATATGTCTCTTTTGAAATATGTAAAGTTAAGTTTAAGAATGTGTGTAGATTGCATGCAATCACGAGTTAAACGCGACCCTTTACCATTAAAACTTTATAGCGTGTAGAACGTTGCTCGCAGTATACCACAAGATTTTGTTGCCGAGAATTTCATTGGCTACTGAAAAGGTCAATTTGAGGTGAACCGTAATGGGAAGTCATCAGATCCTATTACGCGTAATACTGGAGCTGATTTTAATGAGATTGACTGCACAAGTAATATTGTTGTGATCATGAATAAGAATATATGAAAAAGTCCTATGAGCATTGCAACATATACCAAACGCCGAAAAGGCACAAAACAACGGTATTTCTCATGCAAGCCAAGCGAAAAGTAAGAACAAATTTGTGATGAGTCATTTAAAGCGACTCTTTCCGATATCGGTGAAAACGACTTTTTTGGAAAAAGGTCTTCAAATTCCCTTTCTTTTGTATTTTAATGAAAGCTTGCATTGATATCAGACTAATGATGATAAATGTAACGGAAAACATGCCTCGTAATTGTTGATAATGATGTTTTAATCCACCGATATAGCGAAAGCGTTAGTAACGCATTTTCGGCCGGGTCTTCTATATTTAGCGCGAGCTCTTTTGTCTGGGAACCCCAACTCCCTTTTGACACCTGCGCAGTTTGTAAACACGGTTCGTAAGAAGAAAACCGAAAGTGAAAAGAAGAGATTCAATGCTATAAGACAAAACAGGTTTCATAAAAAAGTTAATCTGGGAGAAGAAAATTGACAGATGAAATGCCATCAAGTCGGTTGTCACTGCAACATCGGATGCGGAAGTCGCTGCAGCATTGATTAACTGGTAAGTTCAAAGTCGATCTATGTCGGTATGGGTATTTTAGGGTCTTTCTCAAATTGTAAACAGAAACAAAATTAAATCTCCGGTGTTATCTTGGCGTACACTGCCTTGTTGAAAATTTTGAAGTCTGGGGCCTCGTTGCCTCATTGCATGTGGTTTTATAGACGTAATTGCATCGGCATAAAAATGGATAGATTTTATTTATTTATTTATTTGGATTTAACGGCACACCGACACTTAATAGGTCATACGGCGCCGAATACAAAGTTAAGTGTGAATAAAGCGTAATCAGGTTAAAAACCAAACTACGCATGTAAAATATAGAAAAATATAAAAACTATCAGGTAAAAAAATCAATAACAATTGAAAACAGGTCGACACATAAAACGGTTTAAAAAGTATGACGATTGGTTAATAAACAGTTTAAAAATTTATAACTTACTAAGAATACCAATGTCGTTCAAGAAGCAAACCAGTTTAGAATCCGACACTGTCCTAAATAGTTCGTACATGTTATGGACATTAAAATATTTCGACCGTATGTGGTCTGTGTCGATACACTGTAATAAAATATGGTTGACTGTCAGTGGTTCCTAGAAAGGAACACATACAGGTTGAACTTCTCTTTTCAAGAGATATGAATGAGTCAATCTAGTATGTCCAATGCGACAGCGGGTAAGAGCTACGTCTTCTCGTCGACTTTCTCTGCAAGCAGAGACATTGGCACCGACGTTAGGTTTAATTACGTGTAATTTGTTACAAACAATACTGTCCCAACTTGTTTGCCACTTGGTTAAAATATGTCGGTAAACAAGTGGTTTAAAATCAGTGTGTGGGATGCAAAGATCTGTCTCAGTGAGGGCTGAGGCAGATTTTGCACCCCTGTTGGCGTCTTCGTTTCCTCGGATGCCTACATGACTAGGAAGCCAACAGAAGGAGATTTCGTTAGTGTCGTATAAACTTTGAAGTTTAACAAGAACAGTGCGAACATGTGGATTTGAATAATTCAGTGAATTTATGCTTTGCAATACAGATAATGAGTCTGAAAATATAACATATTTTTCACCGGAATGTTCTGAAATGAAATCAAGGCTTAGATTTATAGCCCGGATTTCAGCGGTGAAGATAGACGAGTTGTAAGGAAGT
The DNA here is from genome assembly GCA_007844125.1 of Sinonovacula constricta. Lineage (NCBI taxonomy): Eukaryota > Metazoa > Mollusca > Bivalvia > Cardiida > Solecurtidae > Sinonovacula > Sinonovacula constricta. The sequence continues at coordinate 61,878,286 of CM017555.1, read as the reverse complement.
CTTTGTTTAATGCAGTGGCTATTACTTACGGAAGCACAGCCAACATGAGTGTCCGTCTTTGAACCATCAGTATATATGTGAAGGTGAGTACTTATTAAGGAGTTCGAGAAATTCAGATCGTAAAATCAAAGGATCTGTGTTCGACTTTTTATTTTTACAGAGTTCTAAATTCACATCAGGAGAACGGAGTTGCCATGGTGGATGTTCAATTGTGGGGTTTTCAGAAATGTTTTCGAGTTTAATACCTGATGTGTTTATGCTATCATTAAGCCTTAAACCAAGAGGTCTGAGGGCTTTAGGTGATCGATCATAAAGCTCCTCATGTTTAGGGTTGAAAACACAATTAAACGTTGGGTTATTGGGGTTAGACCCCAGTTTAATTATATACTGCAAAGAAAGTTTCTCGCGACGCAAGAATAAAGATGGTTCATTGGCTTCAACGTAAAGGCTCTGCACTGGTGAGGTCCTGAACGCTCCTAGAGCTAGACGAAGTCCCTGGTTGTGAACGACGTCCAGCATCTGGAGATAGGACCTCCTGGCAGAACCATAGACTATGCTTCCGTAATCTAATTTAGACCGAATTAGGGAACGGTACAGAAGTAACAATGATTTCCTATCGGCTCCCCAGTCTGTATGGGATAAATATTTAAGCAAGTTAAGAGCCTTGAGACATTTCTTCTTGATGTAATTGATATGTGGAAGAAAAGTCAGTTTCCTGTCAAAAATGACTCCAAGAAACTTAGTTTCCTGGACAACGGGAATGCGAACGTTATTTAAAAACAATTCGGGGTCAACATGAAGACCACGTTTCTGACAGAAATGTATACAGTTGGTTTTGGTTGGAGAAAATTTGAAACCGTTGGTGTTGCTCCATTTTTGCAACTTATTTAGACATTGTTGTAATTGTCTTTCAATTGTGCTCATATTTTTAGAGCGGTAACAAATAACGAAATCGTCCACAAAAAGTGAACAGTCAACCCCTTCATGAAGGGTTTTAACAATATTATTTATTTTAATGTTAAAAAGGGTAACAGATAGAATACTACCCTGGGGGACACCCTGTTCCTGTTTATGAACAGATGACAGGGTGGACCCAATCTTGACCTGAAAATTTCTGTCAGAAAGGAAGCTGTCAATGAAAATTGGTAAACGACCCCTGAGACCAAGGTCACCTAAATCCTTTAAAATCCCATGTTTCCAAGCGGTGTCATAAGCCTTTTCAAGATCGAAAAACACAGCTACAAGGTGTTCCTTCTTGATGAAGGCATCATGAATGAGTGTTTCTAAACGAACAAGATGATCGACTGTGCTACGTTGGTGTCTGAATCCACTTTGATATTCTGAAATTAAGTTGTTGGACTCAAGATACCAGACAAGTCTATTATTGATCATTCGTTCTAAGGTTTTACAAATACAGCTCGTCAAAGCAATAGGTCTATAGCTTTGAGGATCTGTTGGGTCTTTACCTTGTTTATGAAGTGGAATAATGAAGGCATTTTTCCAAGAATCGGGTACTTTACCGGATATCCAAATTTCATTAAAGATTGACAGAAGTAAGTTTAGAGATCGAATTGGTAAATGTTTTAAGAATTGATACGGTATGTCGTCTGGACCAGCAGCGGTATCATGCGATTTATTTAGAGCATCTTTAAGCTCTATCAAGGAAAAGGATTGATTGTAAGTTTCTTTATTATTAGATTTAAAATTAACCTTTTCCCTTTCGGCAGAGTGTTTAAAGGTTTGAAATTGAGGCGTGTAGTTAGCCGATGAGGAATTTTGGGCAAAATTTTCAGCCAGTGTGTTCGAAATGTTTTGTTTATCTGTTATTACGGTGCGATTTGCTTTAAGGTGGTTAACAGTTGAATATGATGGTTTACCGCTAATCTTTTTAATAGCAGACCAAACATTTTTTATGGAAGTCTTGCCATTTATTTTTAAAACATACTTTTGCCAAGATGATCTTTTGGCATGTTTAATAGTCCGGCGACTTTGAGCCCGTTCTTTTTTAAGGTTATTAAGATTTGTATCGGTAGGTCGAACATCAAATTGCTTTAATGCCGCCCTACGTTTACGAATAGATTTTTTACACTCTTCATTAAACCAAGGCTTATTACGTTTTGATTTAGTCGAGGTCTTAGGTATACACCTTTCTGCAATATTGTGCAAAGTGTTTGAAAATGCTACAATTTTGTCATCTACATTTTCTTCTGAAGTTGGGACAAGTTCTGCAGAACAAAGTGCTGAGAACAGGTCCCAGTTTGCTCTGTCCATCTTCCAACGAGGATTATCGTCGCCTATTGGCGAAGTACAGTTTGTAAGTATTATAGGAAAGTGATCACTTCCACAAAGGTCATCGTGTACATCCCAAGTGTAATCTAAATACACAGAGGGGTGACACAATGTTAAGTCTAACGATGAATAATGCCCAGTTGCGGGGTGCAAGTATGTTGGCTTTTTATTATTGGCCAGACATATGTCATTATGGGCAATAAAGTTTTCTATCGTCTTGCCCATATTATTGAAGTCACAACATCCCCATAGCGGGTTATGACCATTGAAGTCTCCAACGAGTATATATGGAGTAGGCAGCTGGTTAATAAGATTATCTAAATCATCTTTAGATACATTTGAATTCGGTGGAAGATAAACAGAGCAAATAGTTACAACTTTATGTAGGGTTACACGGATAGCAACAGCCTGTATGTTCGTGTCAAGTTCGACTTGAGAGTGTGGCAATTTGGAGTTGACAATTATTGTCGATCCTCCAGATGCCCTCTCGCAAGCTGTATGTATATGATTATAACAAGTATAACCCTTAAAATTGAATTTATCAGAGTCTTTAAGAAAGGTTTTCTGAAGACAAAGCACAGCAGGATTTAGTGTAGATAACAGAATGAGTATTTCATTGTAATTGGCCTTAAGACCTCGACAGTTCCACTGAATGATTCTATTATTCATGGGATTATTAAACTTAGTTCTTGTAGACTATATTTTCGGTGCTTTTACAGGTGACCTTGGTGGTTTTTTGGTGTCCGATGGAGCCTCCATTAGACACTCAAATTTGTTTTGATGGGTGTTTATCACCCGAGTGTTTGGAGCAGTGGGAGGACTATGTCCTCTCCTCCGCCCCGAAGGACCAGGTGTCTCCTTAGAGGAGACCTGGTCCTTGGCTGCAGGCTTGTTTTGTGCCTTTGTATTATTCTTTACAGAATCACTTGAAGAGGCAGTGTTTTTGATTGTGGAAGAAGTTTGAGTTTCAGAAGATTCCGATACCTTGTATTTGGAGGGAATGATAACTTTGTCAGAAATTTGGTCACCAGTCGGGACCTCATACTGGGTGAAATTGTCCTTGTGCACTGAGATGCTTTTTTTGGTTGCTGAGGCATATGTTGCACCACCAGCAGGATTTGCCTTGTCTTTTGCCAATTTTCTGGCTTCTGGAAAGGAAATGTTTTTGGTGTACTTTATTTTTAGTACTTCCTTTTCCAGTTTCCAGGCAGGGCAATCCCTGGATTTGGTCTCATGTGGTCCAGAACAATTAACACATTTAAGCGGGTTAGGACATATGTCTTCCCTGTGCTGGGCGGACTGTTCACCGCAACGTGGGCAACGGTCGTCCTCCTTGCACTGGGACTCGTGGTGGCCAAACTTCTGACAATGAAAACACCTAAGCGGATTGGGAATGTACACCTGCACTTTTACGTTGAGGTAACAGATTTTAATAGAAGTAGGGAGTGATGGGTTGGCGAAAGTTAAAACAAAAGTATTTGTTGGAACTCGCCGGCCGTCCCTCAGGAATGAAATCCTGCGGACGCCACACACCTCCTGTGGCGTGAGTTCCCTGAGGATATCCTCCTCAGAGACACCAGCAAGGTCAGGGCACCGAATTACGCCTTTCGACGAGTTCAGAGAAATGTGAGGGTATGTTTTTACTTTTAACGAACAGAAGTCAGTAAGTTTAAGAAGTTTGTCGGAGTAAGTTTTACAATCCGTTTCAATTAATAAGCAGTCATTTTTTAATTTTTTTACTGAAACAACACTGCCAATAAGGCCTTTGATGAATTTTTCTATCACAAAAGGGGATACTTCGGTAATCGGCTTTTTCTCTGTCGATTCGACAACAATAAAGTGAGGAAAGCACGTACTTGTAGGTGTATCGGTATCGGAATCTTCGGACGATAAAGTAGGGATCGGGTCCTTGCATTTACGTTTGCGTTCCATGAGAGATTTTTGCAATTATTCGGTAACCTGGCTCACCATCCACCACGGAGCCCAACAAGGGGGCGTCTTATGGGAGTGGATCTCCGACCTCCCAACGCCAGTGATACCAGGATACGATACTCCAACATAAAATATACTATAAAGCATACAAAATGATTGATCCGTTAAGGGGGTATCGACCGGCAGCTGGGTTATAGTTAATAGGGGAAAATATAAGAAAAGGAGTTTGCGGAACACGGTATATTTGAAGACAGAAAAAGGATAAAAGGAGTGGAAAGTCGGAGGCAAGAAAGTGGGATGAAAGGGAGTTAAAGCTAACCCAGCACCGGCCGAGGGGGTAGCCGATTGAGGATACAGGACCAGTACCCCGCCCGTCTACCCCACAACTTAGGGCCAAAGTAGTGTGTTGGTCAGGGTCGACTTATATGTCAATATCCTGACAAGCCAACAAAGACCTCAATCACCAGGATCCCCTCGTCGTGGAGATACAGGGTCGCCACCCACGGCAAACAGGTGGGCTACCTTTGGAGGGTTCTTACACCGCTACAGGTAGCGGCAGCCAGAGAATTCTAAGGCCCCTACCGGCAGGGCCGATGGATAGATATAAATATAAACAAAAACATTTGGAAATGTCACTCGACATGGACGGTCAGATGCTGGCTTATTAAAATTCCTACAGATCGATTGTTGGAGATCTGCTTTTGAATATATAGATCGACAGAAAAATATAACTTTACATGACTAAGCTAACATTGAGTAAGTAGGCTTGTTAAAAGAATCCATGCACTCATGAATACTGCCCAGTCATGTAAATCATTTATTTATATCAATAAGTTTAAAAAGTTTATGAAAACTGATAAGTTGTCACTGTTCTTTTTCGCATACAAACGTACTCAGCAACACATGAATGTTATGTAGTTGTTTGGGATTAGGGATTAGCCGGCATTTTAGCCGATACTGCGCAGCGACATTTCTATCATTATAGCACAGGGGCACTTATGAGGTGCCCAGGGACTGAACCCGGCCGGTCCATTATACTGACACCGACGAGTCAGGCGTAATGCTGTCCTCTTAGCCCCGAGCGTTAGGAGGGAAGTCACCACTACCAACTTTAAAGTCTTTAGTATGACCCGGCCGGGGATCAAACCCACGACCTCCCGATCCGCAAGCCGACGCTCTACCACCTGAGCTATTGCGGCCGGTCAGTTGTTTGGTAAGTTTACATCATTAGTAGAATTCACAACACATGATTATAGTGACTCTTTTGATATTAAACTAATCAGTCACAGACTTCACAAACTCTACTTTTATTTTATGGAAAGGGATTGAAAATGGGTTTGAAACATCTATATTGTTTTTTTTGTTGTTATTTTTTAGATACATTTGCAGCGACCAATTATGATCGTTATAACGACATCCAGCAGTTTTGGTGGAGAAAGACCCCTGACAAATATCTAGGTAGAACCATCACTGCACTGCATGTCAGCTAGATGGCCTTCCCACATATAGTCCTTCGCCCCAAATGGGACTCGAACCCATGCAGTTGGAGGCTAAGCAGTCAGAGGAGTTACAAATTGACAACTCTACCACGACACCACGGGTGCCCCCAAAACACCTATATAAACAAAAAAATGTGCATCTCTTATTGTACTTTCATGATGACCACCGAAGTCGATTCCGTGTAATCCCATTCTATAAATAGTGTTCTTCAACAAAACATACTATATATTATTCCAGTTTCCTGGAACAACTTACACAGGTGACACTTTCGGGCATTATTCCTCGAGACTAGGATATCCAACCCTTAAAAGATATTGGTATATCATCAGTGTCAGAGGAAAGTGGGGATGATGCAGCTATGAGAAAAGCTTTATCAAGGTATATATTATGTTCTTATTGACAGGAGGCCTGTATACACATGGCAAGCAGGATATTTTGTGAATACGATAAATCATTAGTTACTTTTAACAGACAATAATTTTACTTCCCAACTGTGATGATGTTGTATGCCTGTTGTTGTTTTTTTCTGCTGTTTTTCACTTCCAAATAATGGTATTAATATTAAACTCTATTCATTTATCTGATACTATCATAAACCATTTCACACTGCTCTGCTATAGTTTTATTGCTCAAATCTGATTAATGTATTGGTAAAACTACTGCCACATCATATTACGTTGAATTATCTCATTTCATGTTTCATTATTTTCTGTTTCCATAAGATGATAAAATTAAAATTGTTATAAAGAAATATTAATCACTGTTATTCTGCCACTTATTTTATACTGTATGTATGCATTTATCTGGTATTGCAATTTCCAAGATTCGCCAACACCAGGCCCATCGGGTATTGTACATTCTACTTCTGGCCAATTTGCTCATAAATTGAAAATCGAGGATGACACTCCAGTGGAAACCAAAATGTGAGTAAAAACCTTCATTGTTATACTGACACTATCAGATGCAAAGGAGACAACTTCATTTCAGAAGAAGTGTATTTTATTTATTTATGATTGCAGCCAAGAGATGTAAAAATATTGTGCTTTATATAATAAATATAAGAAGATCGTGCCTCAAATTAATGAGAACTAAAGTTCAAATTCAAGCAGAATTATTTTTTCTAAATTAAGAGTAATATTTATTGTTCAGTCAAGTTGTGCATGGAATCAAAAGTTAAACAGTATATTGTGCTTTCATTTCTTGTCAGAATGCCACTACCATGTCATAGTCTTAGATATAACAACTTCATCAGTGTCACTTTATGGTTCAGGTTTAGTTAACAAATCACTGTTCTCTGTTCCATTAGGATGATATTGATGAATGTGTCATTTAAAGGGTACAGTATTACTCTCTTGTCGAAAAACTGCTACTCATGTTTGCTTTTGTAAATGTTGACAATTTATTTGTTTCAGAGCTGCTTATCTTACAACTCATGTCAGAGTCAGGAAGAAGATTGAAAGGTACGGATCATTTTACATGATACAATTTTATAGAGCTCACACAGTCTTCAATTGTGACAATTTCAACGTAAACATGCTAATCACCAGCATTGCTTTTTCTTGATAATGTCCATGGCATAATAAGAATATGTGACAAAGTCCTATGAGTATTGCAACATATACCAAACTCCGAAAAGGCACAGAACAAAGGTATTTCACATGCAAGCCAAGCGAAAAGTAAGAACAAATTTGTGATGAGTCATTTAAGGAAAAGAGCAAACCCGACAGTTACCGCCTTTGAACGGTCAGTCGGCAATATGGACCGACTGGGGTGCTTAAACCGGTTTTACAGAGCTCTAACCTCGCAATTCCTGACGAGTTTCTCAAATGCAGTAACGAAAAAAAAGCGATTTGTTTGAAAACAAAATGTCCATGCGCTGATATTTTCTAAACGTTATGACGATGTAGTGACGTCATCGAAAAATAATGTCCACATAGTGTTCAGAAAAGGAATATGGTATTATTTCGATTTGAAAAACAACACAAAACGGTTGACCACAAATAAAATTAACTTTATGAATCATGAACAAACATGACCAGAGGCGAATAAATGGTTGTAGCATCCTGTTCATGTAAAGATGGAATTGAAGAACCAAAGTTCAATGTCCATCAAAGGAAATACACGTAACAATCCTTATAGGATGAATTAAATGACAATATATACCTAGCTATTTGGTAGGTCGGATATTAGGCCAAAGGTCATCTGACTGCTGTTGTGTGACTTGCTCATGAACTCACACATGTCGTGGTTAACATAAAATACATCAGTAACACAAAAATTCTTACCCATCTAGTCCCTCAGCTGTTTTATGTGGTAGCATGTTCATTATGTTATTTAAAAATGTTTTTTATATTATTTTTCAAATAACATTTGTTAAGATAATTGTTCTAAGCAACACACACTTGAATACAAACATTTGTAATATTTTGCAACTTATTAACTGACATGGTTCTTGTTGAGACTGGTCATCCAGTGAGATTTAATCCCTCTTGGATCAACCCAGATTATGATCCTGATTACCCTACCTTCCAGCCTACAGACTTTGATATTTCTATAGCATAGGTCATTTTTCTTTTTAAACAAACATTCTAATTTATATCTGCTTCAAATATGGTGTAGAGGTAGAGTCACCGACTTGTAACATCTCTGACTGCTTAGCCTCTCACAATGTGGGTTCTAGTCCCATTCTGGTGAAAGACTAAATGTGGGAACGTCCTCCACCTGAGCTGTGGTGGTTGTACCCAGTTAATTGTTTGGGGTCTTCCTCCACCAAATATAGCTGGACGTCCCTATAATGATCATAATTAGTCGCTGCGATGTATCTCAAAAAACAAAACAAATGTTAGGTTCTAAAGTACCTTCTTTGATAAGTATTAGGCAATATCATTTAAGTCTTAAGAACCTCACACAGTTATGTTTCTTTATTCTGTTTACTTTGTAGCATTTAGATACAATTAGATTAAGAGTACAAAAACTACATTAACTTGCCATTGACGCATTGGCCTATGATGAAAAGTGTTAATTTTGGATATTCTTTTCAGCCATGAATCATAGCATGATAAAGAAAACTGAAAAAAATATAATGTGTTTTTATTTTTGAAAGCAATAATACATTTTTATTGTCAAATATTTTTTAGCCAAAGTGACGATGACAGAAACTCAAACAAATCGGAGCATGGTCTTAAAGCGGATGTCTTCTACATTTTTTGATGGAGATGAGGAAGATATTGTTTTTATTGTGATTTATTTTGCAATTTGTGTTGTCCTACAATTGAGATATTGTTCAAAATTATATAAGCTGGTATTTTGAAAAAGACTTTATTCAGAAAATAAGCCTAAATATCTTAGAATCACTTTAAATCAGGGGTAACATTTTGTTACATGTATTTATATTGGCACACTGTTGAATACCACATTTAAAAGTGTAAATAGTTTGTTTTTATAGATAATGTTTTTATAGATTATTTCATGTATGTATATACAGACAGCGAAAAAGAGAGAGGGGGGGTGAAAGAACAAACAAGATGGAGAGACGTTTAATCTTTTTTTTTTCCATTTAAAATTCATGTACGTTTGTTTAAACAAAGATATGCACCTTTTTTAAAGTATTTTTTTTCTTTTGCAAAAACCGGTATAAAATGGTTGTAACTATAGAATCAGCATATCATCTTCTTTTGAACAGAACCTATCAATGTTACTGTCAGTTTTTATCAACGGTTTGTTCCGATTCTTGTATTTAAGAAAATGACAATGTTTTTAAAGTACAAGCCCGGATCATAAATCATTTTGCTAACATGTTTTTCTGTGTGTTTCGACTTCATTTCCACCATTTTAAGGATATTTTTCTTTAAATATTTGCTTCCTGTAAGCTGATGTTAATTCATACTTAAAAAAGACGACTTTGAAAAAAAGAAATGATTTAAATCTCAAAGTCATAATTATCCAACATCAGAATTAAGAATGGTCATACAAAACTTGTATGAAGATTAACCTATAAAAACAGTTATGTTGTATTTACGTTGTATGTAATAAAATAAATTTGATTTACCTACGGATGGCGTCACTTTTATGTATGACAAAAAAGTGAGCAAATGGCGAAAAAACTGTTCTAGTGTATATTAAAGAAAATAACAGTTCACCTGAGTTCAGTTGGATGCGATGATAAAACATTCTAATTTATAGTAATATATAGGTAAAAATGTGCACCTTAAAGATATGTTGTATGAAAAAGGAGGCCAAACATATCTTTATTTATTTTATAAATGTGGCTTTTTTCCTTACATTCATTTATTGTCAACTAAATACAATAGAAATCAACTGCCATCATTTTTACTAACTGCATAAAGGAAGCTTCTTAAGCTTGGAGAAGGTATATGACAATTAGAACTTCATGAGGTGCACTTCAGATATATTTTCAGTCCCCTACCGGTGTTCACACCGGAGGGGAACTATCGGTTTACCCTCCGTCAGTCAGTCTGTCTGTCTGTCCGCTAAAAATCTGGATCCTTTGATTACTTAAAAAATATTAAAGCTAGGCGCATGAAACTTGGTATGTTTATAGGTAGCAATGAGTACAATATGCACGCGCAAAATTTGGGTCGCTACCTTGAAGCAAAATCGTGTCCGGCCCATTACTTCGTTATTTGAAGTCGGATTTTAAAACTATTTCACAGAAATGATCACCATATTGAGATGACGTGTCGCGAGCAAGATTTGGGTCGCTACCTTGAAGGTCAAGGTCACAGCATTACCTTGCAGCAAAATCGTGTCCGCCCCATAACTTTGTTATTTGAAGTCAGATTTTACAACTATTTCACAGAAATGATCACCATATTGAGATGACGTGTCGCGAACAACATTTGGGTCGATACATTGAAGGTCAAGGTCACAGCATGACCTTGCAGCAAAATCGTGTCCGGCCCATAACTTTGTTATTTCAAGTCGGATTTTACAACTATTTCACAGAAATGATCATCATATTGAGATGATGTGTCGCGAACAACATTTGGGTCGCTACCTTGAAGGTCAAGGTCACAGTATGACCTTGCAGCAAAATCGTTTCTTTTTGGGGAATATTGATGGGTCCATTGAAAGCAGGTGTCTGCTGTTCTCAGGTGTCCCTTATCTCAGGCTGACTTGTATATGTATCTGTATATTTCCTTGTTTATTACTTCATTTTAAGCCATAATTATACAAATACAGACTTCAATCTCAAATTAATTATAAATGGCAATAAACAGGAGCGTATAACAATTAAAGAACTTTTTGAGGGACCGGTAGGGGACTACAGTATTGCCCGCAATACTATCAAATGTTTGTTATTATTGCATCACTATTGAGCCCATCGGTGTATTGTTTATGACTGGCATATACGCATGACCTATGTATGCATGCGTCCAATAGATGTACTGTTAGATGGTTGATTCCAGATTAAAAGTGTTGTAACACTTGATTTTTACAACCGTAAGAGAACACTCTTTTGGAGAACATTAATATATCCTGCTGGTTTTTGGAACGAAGTTTTAAATACAGATCGACAAACTCATACCAAGTCGATTTAAAATATAAATTTTCCAAAAATATTGATGCATACATTTTATTATGCAAAACCAAGACCAACAAATATGATAACATTAAAGGATTATCAGAGTGGAAGATAAAAAAATGTAACATTTGAATATTGTAATCACTCTTTTTCTGTCAATTTTTACATCATTTTAAACTTGTACATAAAAAGAAAGGAACACTTTCATTACACAAAATATTTTTAAAACAACATTCATCAACGAACAACAACATGGCCCACTGAACAATTCAGTTATCTGGAACTTCAGTTGTTTCTTAACGCTATTCTGCCAAGTTTTACTTTAAATAAATTAATGTTATGAAATTTAAGACAATATTGAGCATAACATAATAATTAATTAACTTGCCTTTTCAAAATACAGCCAGTAATAACATGAATTTGACTATATAAAACACAACCGATCAATAAAAAAGCTAATAGTTGCTGTGTTAGTAACCATCAATATTATACAATTTATTGGACTGTTTTTAAGCTGCATTTTTCTGTTATTCTTTAAATATTATTCACTATATTTAGTCAAATACAGAAGTGAAATTTAAAATCACATTAATACAAGTGAAACATAAAATCAGTACAAAACAAGAAGTAAAACAAATAGAAGACTGATCAAAACAAAAGCTTACGACCCCTCCTTGTGCCTGACTTGAAATTAAACTGATAAGCAACAATTCAAAACCAGTAAAAGCCATGTTATGATAGTGGGTATGTCAAAATTTTAATGTAAACATTGTGCCGGTCACCATTGGTCCTGAACTATATTACAAATGCATTTAAAAAAACTCTGTGACACAGCCATTACATTATAAGACAGATTCACAAGAGGTCCAGTATAAAGTTCATACATGAACCAAGAATGTTTTGCTTTTGCCAAATTACATCTTTGTGTTTCCTTTCTTTTTCACATATTTCATTTATTTAACCATTATTGCAGCACCTACATATAATTTGTCTTTGATTTCTTTTAAACAAAGATTATTTTAGACTGATTGGAATCAATTTGGATTAACGAAATAAAGTGGCTGCCAGTCAGTATGTCTTGGGCCGCGACATACCAGTTATAAAAAATGAAAGTGGTCTGTAATCTGTTTGACTATTGACATTTCTTAGATAAATAATATGACAAACTAACATTAAACCAATACAAAATAATCTATTTCTGCAAGCAAAAAAATGTGGTAGTTAATATTTAAGCACCACCATACAAGCTACACATAACTGTATTGTAGTTATATATTTTATATTCATAACACTGTGGATCCATGGGCGGCTAATGCTCCAGCAAATATAAGTGTAATTCCACGACTGGTTGGCCTGGTTTCTGGGTAATGTGAGATATCATGCCAGGTGTTCACAGCTTGCTATATCTGCTTCAAAAGTGGACACCGTCTGCAGATAACTGAAATACTGATGGTGGGACGATAAACCTAATACACAAACAAGCAAGATATTGACAGTTTGCTTACAAATCCTCAAAAGGTCCCCTAACATATCCCTGATAAGTTTCTGATGAACTTGGGAATTTATCCCTGATAAATTTGGGGCAGCATGCTGGGACCTGCTTCCTGGAACCTGCTTCCTGACACCTCGCCTCAGCCGCCTATGGATCCACAGTGTAAACTGTGTATATGCTAAATATCTGAAATTAGCATTAATTTCATCTTCTCCCTGTAGCGCCTCTTCAAGAACAAAAATGTCAATAAATAAAGCCTGTTGTAGGTGAAGAGCCATTGGATCTGTTATTACAAGATCCATTTCCTGAAATAGAACATGTTGTTTTTCAAACATATCTAGAGATATATATATATTTATATTTTATTGTTAAAATGCTGCACATTGACAAGTGGCATGTTTATACAAAATTGTGTTGATTTCTTCAGTGTTCACTCTTTGAAAGACATTTTTTTAATGTCACTTAACCTTTTTTCTTAAGCGACACTTTTTCACGAAAATGCATGATGAATCAGTGCATTATTTATCACAAAATTGTGTAACTATTTACATTTCTTAGATAAACAATATGAAAACTAACATTAAACCAATAGCAATCATCTATTTCAGCAAGCATGAAAAAGTATGTGTTAGTTAAAATTTAAGCACCACTATATCAGCTACACAAAACTGTATTATAGTAAGTTTATATAAGCATGATAACCATTTGGAACAATATTAAAGTTTCCTGATTTAAAGAAAACATCTTACTCGATAAATAGGGGTGACAAAATCGTTAAAGAATTTTTAATTGGATATGGTTTCCTTACTGGTCACAAATTTATGCAGAAGGCTGGCTGTATATTACAGCAGACACATTCAATCTGCGGATCCATCGGCGGGCACCTGCTACAAATACACCATGGCTGCAAACCATCCACTCCAGGCTAGGTGGCTCTGAGTCCCGCTGCAGATATGCAGCCACATCTAACACCATTGATGGCTGCTTGGCAGCTATTTCAATTAGCAGTTCCTTAGCCTGCTTTTCCGTCATTTTGTTGATAAGATTCTGATGAGAGAACAAAACATAATTCTATTAACTCGTAAACGTTTGGTCTTTTTAGGCTTACAGCATTTGTTAAATTGGCAGTCATGTCAAAGGAAGGTCTTCCAGACTCATGCTGTAAGTAGGTGGTTCTACCAATCAAATGTGTCAAGTATTTTTTCAGTAAAATAATTTCAGCTGGATAGTCCCATAATAACCATAACTGTTTCAAGATTTTCCTAATTTATCCAAACAGACCAAACACATTAATATGCCTAAGAATATTTTAGGAAAAGCGATAGCAGCGGTTAAGAAATCAGTAACCAGTTAAGCATGTCAAATGTTTGACCAGTAAACTGGATGATTATTACCATGCACTGGCTTAAAATTAGATATGCCTACATACTTATGCCTGTGCAATATAAAAAAGTGCAGAAGAAATTTCATCAATCACTTTCTTAAATATGATTTAACTGAAACAGGACTCATTATGACTTACTTTGTCATCTTCCTTTCTTTTTATTCTGAGTTATTGAAGCTTGTCCACCTCACTCTTCTTACAACCGGGCTTTAAGCACACGGCTCCTCCCTTTTCGTTTGGACGGCTTTATGACCTCAATGTCAGTTTCTGACTTCATTGGTTCCTATGGAAAAAAAAAAGCCAGAAATAACAGCAACAAAAAATCTTGTTTGAACAGGTGGTATTCTCAGAACTATATTTACTACAACTCCAACATTTCTGTATGAATGTGTCATACCCAGGCATAATACTTATTGCTTTTTAATATATAATAAATGGCTAAAATTGTTTTAAAATATGGACTTTTGTGCATTTATTATGATATAAGCATATGTTATTGACACTCTAACAACATCTTATAAAAAGCATTTAATACTGCAAATCACAAACAAACAAAATTATATTATGATTTTCTTACATAAATAACCAAGAGTTCACTCAAAACACAACATAAAGCAGAAAACCAATTTAAGAATAATAATTTAAGAATAATAGTCACATACATTTTCTGTCCCTAGTCTTTTTCTTGGAACAACATTGCCAATGACTGGTCTCTTTCCTTCTGCTTTGAAGAATCCTCAATCTCCCCCTCACTGACAACAGACTCCTACAGTTAAAAAGATCAATGGATAAACATAGATAAGATGCAGGTCTAAATGTACAAATAGCAGAAGAACAATGGTTAACACTATTTTGTTGTAGCAATACTTACAATAGAAATAACATTGCTACACACTAAAAAAATCAGCATAATGATATAGGTGATCATGTAAAATAAAAGTATAAACATGCTATAAATAAGTGTGCATATGTTTTGTGTGTGGCTGTTTTACAACAAATGCAGCACTATTGTGTTTTGGCAGGTGTGTCTATTAAAAAAAAAACACTTACTGTTTCCTCTTCAAAACCCCATAGTTTTCGTGGTACTGGACGCCTTTCACTTCGTCTCACTTTGCCCTGAAATAAACCCACATTCAGCAAGTTATTTTATCACTTATTTATTTTATATATTTTGATTTTCATTATGTTGAGCACAAAATATATATTTATGCTTCCAAACTAAAACCAAAAATAGTATTAAGTAAGGTGAAAATTTGGATAACGATAACTGTTTTTTTTAAAAAGTAGCAGCAAAATCGTCATTATGCTCTAACCTTACAGCACTATTTATATAAGTATTCTTATGTAGCTCTCGCCAGTACCACTGTTATTTGTAAGCTGTCTTTATATTTGATAACTAACGAAATGCAACTCAGCAATACGACTATTTCATTTCAAACACGGAATTAAGGTCCTATTTACTAGATCCATCGTTAAAATTGTATTGCACAATTGTATTACATGGAATTTCACAAAACTTACCATTTACTTGTTTGAAGTTGACGCTTCGGCCATATCGCCTCGTTTTGAAAATGACATAATCACCGGTCACGTGGTCTATCATTCTTAAAACAGAGAGCGCTATTTATAGAAAGGGATTCCAGGAAATTGACTTCGCTGGTCATCATAAAAGTACGAGTATGCATGCAAAGGCGCGCTGTTTTGTTAATATAAGTGTTTTCAATCGGTTTCTATAAAATATAAGTGGGGTTTGTGAATTCCATGCTAGATTAGTTTAATATCAGAAAGAGTCGCTTTAACGAAAAGAGCAAATTCGACAGTTACCGCCTTGGAACGGTCAGTCGGCAATATGGACCGACTGGGGTGCTTAAACCGGTTTTACAGAGCTCTAATCTCGCACTTCCTGACAAGTTTCTCAAGTGCAAGCAATGATAAGAAAAACGATCCATTTGAATACAAAATGTCCAAGCGCTGATATTTTCTATTAGTTATTACAAAAGTAGTGACGTCATTAAAAAAATGTCCAAATAGTGTTTAGAAAAGAATATGGTAATATTTATTTTGGTTTTAAGGCACGCCGACACTTAAGAGGTCATACGGCGCCGAATACAAAGTTAAATGTGAATAGAGCGTAATCAGGTTAAAACCAAACAACGCATGTAAATATAGAAAAACATAAAAACTATCAGGTAAAAAAAATAATTATAATTGAAAACAGGTCAACACATAAAACGGTTTAAAAAGTATGACGATTGGTTAATAAACAGTTTAAAAATTTATAACTTATAAAGAATACCAATCTCGTTCAAGAAGCAAACAAGTTTAGAATCCGACACTGTCCTAAATAGTTCGTACATGTTATGGACATTAAAATACTTCGACCGTATGTGGTCTGTGTCGATACACTGTAATAAAATATGGCTGACTGTCAGTGGTTCCTGGCAAGGAACACATACAGGTTGAACTTCTTTTTTTTAAAGATATGTATGAGTTAACCTAGTATGTCCAATGCGACAGCGGGTAAGAGCTACGTCTTCTCGTCGACTTTCTCTGCAATCAAGGACATTGACACCGACGTTAGGTTTAATTACGTGTAATTTGTTACAAACAATACTGTCCCAACTTGTTTGCCACTCGGTTAAAATATGTCGGTAAATAAGTGGTTTAAAATCAGTGTATGGGATGCAAAGATCTGTCTCAGTGATGACTAGGGCAGATTTTGTACCACTGTCAGCATCTTCGTTTCCTCGGAAGCCTACATGACTAGGAAGCCAACAGAAGGAGATTTCGTTAGTGTCGTATAAACTTTGAAGTTTGACAAGAACAGTGCGAACATGTGGAATTGAATAATTCAGTGAATTTATGTTTTGCAATACAGACAATGAGTCTGAAAATATAACATATTTTTCACCGGAATGTTCTGAAATGAAATCACGGCTTAGATTTATAGCCCGGATTTCAGCGGTGAAGATAGTCGAGTTGTTAGGAAGTCTTTGTTTAATGCAGTGGCTATTACTTACGGAAGCACAGCCAATATGAGTGTCCGTCTTTGAACTATCAGTATATATATGACGGACCTGCCGGTAAGGGCCATAGAATTCTCCGGCTGCCGCTACCTGAAGCGGGGTAAGAACCCCCAAAGGTAGCCCACCTGTTTGCCGTTGGTGGCGACCCTGTATCTCCACGACGAGGGGATCCTGGTGGTTGAGGTCTTTGTTGGCTTGTCAGGATATTGACATATAAGTCGACCATGACCAACACACTACTTTGGCCTTAAGTTATGGGGTAGACGGGCGGGGTACTGGTCTTGTATCCTCAATCGGCTAACCCCTCGGCCGGTGCTGGGTTAGCTTTAACTCCCTTTCGTCCCACTTTCTTGCCTTCGACTTTCCACTCCTTTTCTCCTTTTTTTGTCTTCAAATATACCGTGTTCCGTAAACTCCTTTTCTTTTATTTTCCCCTATTAACTATAACCCAGCTGTCGGTCGATTCCCCCTTAACGGATCAATCTGGCATTTTGTATGCTTTATAGTATATTTTATGTCGGAGTATCGTATCCTGGTATCACTGGCGTTAGGGGGTCGGAGATCCACTCCCATAAGACGCCCCCTTGTTGGGCTCTGTGGTGGGTGGTGAGCCAGGATACCGAATAATTACAAAAATCTCTCATAGAACGCAAACGTAAATGCAAGGATCCGATCCCTACTTTATCGTCAGAAGATTCCGATACAGATACACCTACAAGCACGTGCTTTCCTTACTTTATTGTTGTCGAATAGACAGAGAAAAAGCCGATAACCAAAGTATCCCCTTTTGTGATAGAAAAATCCATCAAAGGCCTTATTGGCAGTGTTGTTTCAGTAAAAAAAAACTAAAAAATGACTGCTTACGAATTAAAACGGATTGTAAAACTTACTCCGACAAACTTCTTAAACTAACTGACTTCTGTTCGTTAAAAGTAAAAACGTACCCTCACTCTTCTCTGAACTCGTCGAAAGGCGTTATTCGGTGCCCTGACCTTCCTGCTGTCTCTGAGGTGGATATCCTCAGGGAACTCACGCCACAGGAGGTGTGTGGCGGCGTCCGCATGATTTCATTCCTGAGGGACGGCCGGCGAGTTCCAACAAAAACTTTTGTTTTAACTTTCGCCAACCCATCACTCCCTACTTCTATTAAAATCGGTTACCTCAACGTAAAAGTGCAGGTGTACATTCCCAATCCTCTTAGGTGTTCTCATTGTCAGAAGTTTGGCCACCGCGAGTCCCAGTGCAAGGAGGACGACCGTTGCCCACGTTGCGGTGAACAGTCCGCCCAGCACAGGGAAGACGTATGTCCTAACCCGCTTAAATGCGTTAATTGTTCTGGACCACATGAGACCAAATCCAGGGATTGCCCTGCCTGGAAACTGGAAAAGGAAGTACTAAAAATAAAGTACACCAAAAACATCTCCTTTTCAGAAGCCAGAAAATTGGCAAAAGACAAGGCAACTCCTGCTGATTGTGCAACATATGCCTCAGCAACCAAAAGAGCATCTCAGTGCACAAGGACAATTACACCCAGTATGAGGCCCTAACTGGTGACCAAATTTCTGACAGTTATCATTCCCTCCAAATACATGGTATCGGAATCTTCTGAAACTCAAACTTCTTCCTCAATCAAAAACACTGCCCCTTTCAGTGATTCTGTAAAGAATAATGCAAAGGCACAAAACTAAGCCTGCAGCCAGGGACCAGGTCTCCTCTAAGGAGACACCTGGTCCTTCGGGGCGGAGGAGAGGACTTAGTCCTCCCACTGCTCCAAACACTCGGGTGATAAACACCCATCAAAATAAATTTAAGTGTCTAATGGAGGCTCCATCGGACACCAAAAAACCACCAAGGTCACCTGTTAAAGCACCGAAAATATAGTCTACAAGAACTTAGTCTAATAGTCCCATGAATAATAGAATAATTCAGTGGAACTGTCGAGGTCTTAAGGCCAATTACAATGAAATACTCATTCGTTATCTATACTAAATCTTGTTGTGCTTTGTCTTCAAGAAACCTTTCTTAAAGACTCTGATAAATTCAATTTTAAGGGTTACACTTGTTATAATCATATACATACAGCTTGCGAGAAGGCATCTGGAGGATCGACAATAATTGTCAACTCCAAATTGCCACACTCTCAAGTCGAACTTGACACAAACATACAAGCTGTTGCTATTCGTGTAACCCTACACAAAGTTGTAACTATTTGCTCTGTCTATCTTCCACCGAATTCAAATGTATCTAAGGATGATTTAGATAATCTTATCAACCAGTTGCCTACTCCATATATACTCGTTAGAGACTTCAATGGTCATAACCCGCTATGGGGATGTTGTGACTTCATAATATGGGCAAGACGATAGAAAACTTTATTGCCCACAATGACATATGTCTGGCCAATACTAAAAAGCCAACATACTTGCACCCCGCAACTAGGCATTATTCATCGTTAGACTTAACATTGTGTCACCCCTCTGTATATTTAGACTACACTTGGGATGTACACGATGACCTTTTGTGGAAGTGATTACTTTCCTATAATCCTTGCAAACTGTACTTCGCCAATAGGCGACGATAATCCTCGTTGGAACATGGATAGAGCAAACTGGGACCTGTTCTCAGGACTTTGTTCTGCAGAACTTGTCCCAACTTCAGAAGAAAATGTAGATGACAAAATTGTCGTATTTTCAAACACTTTGCACAATATTGCAGAAAGGTGTATACCTAAGACCTCGACTAAATCAAAACGTAATAAGCCTTGGTTTAATGAAGAGTGTAAAAAATCTATTCGTAAACGTAGGGCGGCATTGAAGCAATTTAATGTTCGACCTACCGATACAAATCTTAATAACCTTAAAAAAGAACGGGCTCAAAGTCGCCGGACTATTAAACAGGCCAAAAGATCATCTTGGCAAAAGTATGTTTCAGAAATAAATGGCAAGACTTCCATCAAGAACGTTTGGTCTGCTATTAAAAGGATTAGCGGTAAACCATCATATTTAACTGTTAACCACCTTAAAACAAATGGCACCGTAATAACAAATAAACACAACATTTCTAACACACTGGCTGAAAATTTTGCCCAAAATTCCTCATCGGCCAACTACACGCCTCAATTCCAAACCATTAAACAATCTGCTGAAAGGGAAAAGGTTAATTTTAAATCTAATAATACCGAAACTTACAATCAATCCTTTTCCTTGAAAGAGCTTGAGGATGCTCTTAATAAATCGCATGATACCGCTGCTAGTCGAGACGACATACCGTACCAATTCTTAAAAAATTTACCAATTCGATCTCTAAACTTACTTCTGTCAATCTTTAATGAAATTTGGATATCCGGTAAAGTACCCGATTCTTGGAAAAATGCCTTCATTATTCCACTTCATAAACAAGGTAAGGACCCAACAGATCCTTAAAGCTATAGACCTATTGCTTTGACGAGCTGTATTTGTAAAACTTTAGAACGAATGATCAGTAATAGACTTGTCCGGTATCTTGAGTCCAACAACTTAATTTCAGATTATCATAGTGGATTCAGACACCAACGTAGCCCAGTCGATCGTCTTGTTCGTTTAGAAACGCTCATTCGCGATGCCTTAATCAAAAAGGAACACCTTGTAGCTGTGTTTTTCGATCTTGAAAAGGCTTATGACACGACTTGGAAACATGGGATTTTAAAGGATTTAGGTGACCTTGGTCTCAGGGGTCGTTTACCAATTTCCATTGACAGCTTCCTTTCTGACAGAAATTTTCAGGTCAAGATTGGGTCCACCCTGTCATCTGTTCATAAACAGGAACAGGGTGTCCCCCAGGGTAGTATTCTATCTGTTACCCTTTTTAACATAAAAATAAATAATATTGTAAAAACCCTTCATGAAGGGGTTGACTGTTCACTTTTTGTGGACGATTTCGTTATTTGTTACCGCCAAAAAATATGAGCACAATTGAAAGACAATTACAACAATGTCTTAATAAGTTGCAAATATTGAACAACACCAACGGTTTTAAATTTTCTCCACCCAAAACCAACTGTATACATTTCTGTCAGAAACGTGGTCTTCACGTTGACCCCGAATTGTTTTTAAATAACGTTCGCATTCCCGTCGTCCAGGAAACTAAGTTTCTTGGAGTTATTTTTGACAGGAAACTGATTTTTCTTCCACATATCAAGAAGAAATGTCTCAAGGCTCTTAACTTGCTTAAATATTTATCCCATACAGACTGGGGAGCCGATAGGAAAACATTGTTACTTCTGTACCGTTCCCTATTTCGGTCTAAATTAGATTACGGAAGCATAGTCTATGGTTCTGCCAGGAGGTCCTATCTCCAGATGCTGGACGTCGTTCAAAACCAGGGACTTCGTCTAGCTCTAGGAGCGTTTAGGACCTCACTAGTGCGGAGCCTTTACGTTGAAGCCAATGAACCATCATTATTCTTGCGTCGCGAGAAACTTTCTTTGCAGAATATAATGAAACTAGTGTCTAACCCCGATAACCTAACGTTTAATTGTGTTTTGAACCCTAAACATGAGGAGCTTTATGATCGATCACCTGAAGCCCTCAGACTGTTTGGTTTAAGGCTTAAAGATAGCATAAACACATCAGGTATAAAACTCGAAAACATTTCTGAAAACCCCACAATTGAACATCCACCATGGCAACTTCGTTTCCTGATGTGAATTTAAAAATAAAAAGTCGAACACAGATCCTTTGATTTTACGATCTGAATTTCTCGAACTCCTTGACAAGTACTCTGATCACCTTCATATATATACTGATGGTTCAAAGACGGACACTCATGTTGGCTGTGCTTCCGTAAGTAATAGCCACTGAATTAAATAAAGACTTCCTAACAACTCGTCTATCGTCACCGCTGAAATCCAGGCTATAAATCTAAGCCTTGATTTCATTTCAGAACATTCCGGTGAAAAATATGTTATATTTTCAGACTCATTATCTGTATTGCAAAGCATAAATTCACTGAATTATTCAAATCCACATGTTCGCACTGTTCTTGTCAAACTTCAAAGTTTATACGACACTAACGAAATCTCCTTCTGTTGGCTTCCTAGTCATGTAGGCATCCGAGAAAACGAAGATGCTGACGGGGGTGCCCCAGCCCTCACTGAGACAGATCTTTGAATCCCAAACACTGATTTTAAACCACTTATTTACCGACATATTTTAACCAAGTGGCAAACATGTTGGGACAGTATTGTTTGTAACAAATTGCACGTAATTAAACCTAACGTCGGTGCCAATGTCTCTGCTTGCAGAGAAAGTCGACGAGAAGACGTAGCTCTTACCCGCTGTCGCATTGGACATACTAGGTTAACTCATTAATATCTTTTAAAAAGAGAAGTTCAGCCTGTATGTGTTCCTTGTCAGGAACCACTGACTCATTCATATCTCTTAACTAGAACTATCGCTGAATGCGTTTCATACGCCCACCAATGTCCTTGACAAAGCTGATACAAGGATAAGATGGGTTCTGCACATTGCCCAGTTGGGGTGAATATTTGAGTCAAGATTCCGACACCAACGTAGCACAGTCGATCATCTTGTTCGTTTAGAAACGCTCATTCGTGATGCCTTCATCAAGAAGGAACACCTTGTAGCTGTGTTTTTCGATCTTGAAAAGGCTTATGACACGGTTTGGAAACATGGGATTTTAAATGATTTAGGTGACCTTGGTCTCAGGGGTCATTTACCAATTTTCATTGATAGCTTCCTTTTTGACAGAAATTTTCAGGTCAAGATTGGGTCAACCCTGTCATCTGTTCATAAACAGGAACAGGGTGTCCCCCAGGGTTGTATTCTATGTGTTACCCTTTTTAACATAAAAATAAATAATACTGTAAAAACCCTTCATGAAGGGGTTGACTGTTCACTTTTTGTGGACGATTTCGTTATTTGTTACCGCTCTAAAAATATGAGCACAATTGAAAGACAATTACAACAATGTCTTAATAAGTTGCAAAAATGGAGCAACACGAACGGTTTTAAAGTTTCTCCAACCAAAACCAACTGTATACATTTCTGTCAGAAACGGTGACCCCGAATTGTTTTTAAATAACGTTCGCATTCCCGTCGTCCAGAAAACTATGTTTCTTGGAGTCATTTTTGACAGGAAACTGACTTTTCTTCCACATATTAATTACATCAAGAAGAAATGTCTCAAGGCTCTTAACTTGCTTAAATATTTATCCCATACAGACTGGGGAGCCGATAGGAAAACATTGTTACTTCTGTACCGTTCCTTAATTCGGTCTAAATTAGATTACGGAAGCATAGTCTATGGTTCTGCCAGGAGGTCCTATCTCCAGATGCTGGACGTCGTTCACAACCAGGGACTTCGTCTAGCTCTAGGAGCGTTCAGGACCTCACCAGTGCAGAGCCTTTACGTTGAAGCCAATGAACCATCATAATTCTTGTGTCCCGAGAAACTTTCTTTGCAGTATATAATTAAACTAGTGTCTAACCCAACGTTTAATTGTGTTTTCAACCCTTAACATGAGGAGCTTTATGATCGATCACCTAAAGCCCTCCGACCTCTTGGTTTAAGGCTTAAAGATAGCATAAACACATCAGGTATAAAACTCGAAAACATTTCTGAAAACCCCACAATTGAACATCCACCATGGCAACTCCGTTCTCCTGATGTGAATTTAGAACTCTGTAAAAATAAAAAGTCGAACACAGATCCTTTGATTTTACGATCTGAATTTCTCGAACTCCTTGACAAGTACTCTGATCACCTTCATATATATACTGATGGATCAAAGACGGACACTCATGTTGGATGTACTTCCGTAAGTAATAGCCACTGCATTAAACAAAGACTTCCTAACAACTCGTCTATCTTCACCGCTGAAATCCGGGCTATAAATCTAAGCCTTGATTTCATTTCAGAAAATTCCGGTGAAAAAAATGTTATATTTTCAGGCTCATTATCTGTATTGCAAAGCATAAATTCACTAAATTATTCAAATCCACATGTTCGCACTGTTCTTGTCAAACTTCAAAGTTTATACGACACTAACGAAATCTTCTTTTGTTGGCTTTCTAGTCATGTAGGCATCCGAGGAAACGAAGATGCTGACAGGGGTGCAAAATCTGCCTCAGCCCTCACTGAGACAGGCCTTTGCATCCCACACACTGATTTTAGACCACTTATTTACCGACATATATTAAATAAGTGGCAAACAAGTTGGGACAGTATTGTTTGTAACAAATTACACGTAATTAAACCTAACGTCGGTGTCAATGTTCTTGCTTGCAGAGAAAGTCGACGAGAAGACGTAGCTCTTACCCGCTGTCGCATTGGACATACTAGATTGACTCATTCATATCTCTTGAAAAGAGAAGTTTAACCTGTATGTGTTCCTTGCCAGGAACCACTGACAGTCAACCATATTTTATTACAGTGTATCGACACAGACCACATACGGTCGAAATATTTTAATGTCCATAACATGTACGAACTATTTAGGACAGTGTCGGATTCTAAACTTGTTTGCTTCTTGAACGAGATTGGTGTTCTTAGTAAGTTATACTTTTTTAAACTGTTTATTTACCAATCGTCATACTTTTTAAACCGTTTTATGTGTTGACCTGTTTTTAATTATTATTTATTTTTTTACCTGATAGTTTTTATATTTTTCTATATTTTACATGCGTAGTTTGGTTTTAACCTGATTACGCTCTATTCACATTTAACTTTGTATTCGGCGCCGTATGACCTGTTAAGTGTCGGTGTGCCGTAAAACCCAAATAAATAAATAAATTAAAAATGTTTTGCTTTCTTTTTGTTTTCAGCCAAAACTTAAGTACACAATAATCTAAACATTTGTGGCAAAAACAAACGTGTATATGGAATACATTTTTCTTTTCGTTTTGAACTAAATGTGATTGAACTAGCATAGTTTCTCCATACTAGCATAGTTTCTCCACATACTTTTGGGAGTTAAATTGATAATCAAGGGCCTCCAAGGACGAAAAAAATAAAATAATACCCTTGGCAATAATATTTTTATTTCTTTTATCAACAGTTTATTTCATACAAATTTTTAACAAGTTATGTCAAAGAAAAGAATACTGCATCTGTTCCAATATAAGAATTCGCTAGTTATTTTTTTTTAATTAAACTGCTTCATGATATGTTTGAAGTGCTTATTATACCAGTACTTTTACAAGAAAGAGTTAGGATGTGAGACGTCCATTGCGCCGTAAAGAACGTGTGCTTTAAACAAGAAGATGGCTATCCTTGGAACTAAATACTCTCTTCCATTGTTGATTAATTACATAAACAATTGAAAAAAACGCGAAATAACACTGACGGGAAGTAGAGTATTTTTGCTACTTTGTTTTCCTTGTTCTCTTCTACATCTGTATTTACAAGGTGCATTTCTTACATCGGTATACTCGGTTTCCTTTGTTAAACAAACTTTGCAAAACGGCTACGTTTTTATGCTACTTTTTATAATTACCAGCTACACTTTATTGTTGCAAGCTACCCTGTTAAAAACGGAACATTTGGTTCTTTTCTCTGAAAAGTGTCCCACGGAACGCCTCAGACATCGTGTTATTGACGGCTACTCTATCGTCCACATAAAAAATGCATTCCATAAGAGGCTCAAAGCGGCGCCAATAAGGGGTCATGACTCTTTAACTTCTCACATTGCAAGCTGATATTTCCCTTAGTATAAAGTTTTTGTTGAAATATTATAAATTTCTTATTTTTAAGTATAAATAACGTTTCAAATAACATTTACATAAAAACCTAATATAAACAAGAGGGCCATGATGGCCCTTAATCGCTCACCTGATGACACAGGCTTTAAGTAGGCTCAAATCTGGCATCAAGTAATTAAGAGTTATTTACTTTAAAAATCTTTGGTGAAGATTGGACCATTAGTGTGGCCACTGGGTTGATAACATTTTCTAGAATTTTACCAAGTAACCTACTGAATCCATATGACTCACTTCAAAACATATGTAAGATTTCATACTGGCAAACATGATGGTCAAGTTTGGTGAAGCCTGGGCCATCAATGTAGCCTCTTGAGTGTTTTCACAAGCTTTTTCTTAGATTTGACTTTGTGACCTACTTTTTTTACCCCACGTGACCCAGTTACGAACTCATCCGAGATTTCATGCAGACAAACATTCTGACCAAGTTTGGTGAAGATTGGGCTATAAATGTGGCCTTTAGTTTGTTCACAAGCTTTTTCTAAGATTTGACCTAGTGACCTACTTTTGACCCCACGTGACCCAGTTACGAACTTATTCAAGATTTTCATGCAGACAAACATCCTGACCAAGTTTGGTGAAGATTGGGCTATAAATGTGGTCTCTAGTGTGTTCACAAGCTTTTTCTAAGATTTGACCTAGTGACCTATTTTTTGGCCCACGTGACCCAGTTACGAACTCATTCAAGATTTAATGCAGACAAACATTCTGACTAAGTTTGGTGAAGATTGGGCTATAAATGTGGTCTCTAGTGTGTTCACAAGCATTTTCTAAGATTTGACCTATTATCCTATTTTTTAACCCCACGTGACCCAGTTACGAAATGATCCAAGATTTCATGCAGACAAAATTCTGACCAAGTTTGGTGACGATTGGGCTATAAATGTGGTCTCTAGTGTGTTCACAAGCTTTTTCTAAGATTTGACCTAGTGACCTATTTTTTGACCCCACGTGACCCAGTTACGAACTCATCCAACATTTGATGCAGACAAACATTCTGACTAAGTTTGGTAAAGATTGGGCTATAAATGTGGTCTCTAGTGTGTTCACAAGCTTTTTCTAGGATTTGACCTAGTGACCTACTTTTTGACTCCACGTAACCCAGTTACGAACTCATCCAAGATTTCATGCAGACAAACATTCTGACCAAGATTGGTGAAGATTGGGCCATAAATGTGGTCTCTAGTGTGTTCACAAGATTTTTCTAAGATTTGACCTAGTGAAGTACTTTTTAACCCCACGTGACCTAGTTACGAACTCATCCAAGATTTCATGTAGACAAACATTCTGATCAAGTTTGGTGAAGATCGGGCTATAAATGTGGTCTCTAGTGTGTTCACAAGTTTTTCCTAAAATTTGACCTTGTGACCTACTTTTTGACCCCAGGTGACCCAATAATGAACTCATCCAAGATTACATGCAGACAAACATTCTGACCAAGTTTCATAAAGATTGGATAAAAATTGTGGCCTCTAGTGTGTTCACAAAATAAATGTTGACGACGAACGAAGGACGCCGGACAAAGCGGTATTACAAAAGCTCCCCTTGAGCACGTTGTGCTCAGGTGAGCTAAAAATAAGATAAAGCATTTGAGTGTATAAGAACATATCTAGATAAAAAATAAAAATATCAGTATTTCAAATATAAAATATATGGAATAAATACCCGAAAGCTTATTTCTTATACATTTCATTTTGAAATTACAACATCCGACACCAGTTGTCATTTAATACAAGTATTTATTAAAGGAGTTCAGAAAGGTAATAGTAAACAAGCCTATGACAACTTATTATCGTTTTTCCTGGACGAGTTTTATAAATGTTTTTATTAAATGACAAAGTGTGTCAATTTTACGAAATTTTAATAACAATACTTGGTGAAATAGTGGTATGAGGCGATCTGCATTATGATGACGTCGATCTTCAGCTTAAACTTTGTACTGCCAAAAGTCAATACTGACTACATAAGGCAGGCGCAAGTCCTGAACATTGACAATTTAAGACTAATAATTTACTTGTGAAATAT
Organism: Sinonovacula constricta; assembly: GCA_007844125.1. NCBI lineage: Eukaryota > Metazoa > Mollusca > Bivalvia > Cardiida > Solecurtidae > Sinonovacula > Sinonovacula constricta. The sequence goes on along the minus strand of CM017555.1, from coordinate 61,850,337 downwards.
AATGAAAACGTAAAATAACTAAACTAAAATACCAATTAAAAAGCATAAAACTTGTTTAGGCCACTTGCAAATGCAGGTACAGTTGGGGCATCCTTAATCTCAGTCGGTAGTTTGTTCCAAAGTTGTATAGCCCGCGGAAAGAATGAGTTCATGTGGTGTTTTGTTTTTAAGTGGGGAATAAGGAATATGTTGTTCCGTGTAGTTGTGAGATAACTGTGATCGACATTGACCTGTTTGTTATGTATTTTGTGTAGCATAGTGAGACTGGCTTGATTTCTGCGTTACTCGAGAGTAGACCACTTTAACTCTCTGAGCATGTTAGTGACACTGCATGTTTATGTTTATTGGGTTTATCGTCCCACCAACAGTATTTCAGTTATCTGGAGATGGTGTCCACTTGAAGCAGATACAGTGCTGCCTTCACGGTGTATAGCATGCCGTGAACACCTGGCATGATACCACACCCAGTCACATTATCCTGACACCGGGCCAACCAGTCGTGGAACTACCCTTATATTTGCTTGAACGTTAGCAAGGGAGCTATACCACTACCATTTTTAACGACTTTGGTATGTCGCGGCCGGGATCAAACCCGGGGCCTCCCGTACCTGGAGCCGACGTAGTGTTTATGTGAGATGACCAATCGAGGTTACTACTGATAGTGACATCTAGATATTTTGCGTGTTCTGTTGTTCTGAGGGTGGTGTCATGAAGTGTGTATGGGAAGATAACCGGTTTCTTTTTTCTGTGTATTCTGAGAACTTCACAATTGTCGGGGTTAAATTCCATTGACCATTCTTTTTCCCAAAGTTCTAGATTGTGTAAGTCTTCCTGAAGACTTTGTGCAGATGCTGTGATTTTATTGTGAGGTAAACTATCGTGCCGTCTGCAAACAGACGCACACGACTCCTGACACTTCCTGGTAGGTAGTTAATGTAGGCTAAACTGGAATCGCATCGATGACGTCATCAATCAAAAAGCTATATTACACTAGAGTAATATAACAATATGTACTGGGTGTATTAAATAGAAAAAAGGAGAATCATGCGATAAATATGGAATTGTTTTGTAAATAGTACAGGTAAAAACTTAATATCATAAAACAATAAAACAGTGTTCAAATAATGTTGTACTTCCGGCGATAGAATGTTATGAACCCTGATATGGTAATACGACTACTAAAATCCATTCCAGTTTTATTGGAAATGTTTGCAAAAAAAAACAACATCTGCAGGGACTTTTTCAAAGGATTGAGCCTTAGCAAGGGAGGTATACCACTTCCATTTTTAATGACTTTAGTATGTCTTGACCCAGGATCGAACCCGGGGCCTCCCATTACCTGGAGCTGACACTCTACCGAATGCACTTCCAGGTCAGGTATGATGAATTTAATTTGGGAGAAAAGTATCCTTTAAATTCAACTAATAAAGCTTAGTCTTAGGTCCATAAAGAGTATGTTTATTACACATAAATCTAATCATAAAAAGTGCAACTTTACTGATAAGTGACAAAACAAAATAGACAAATGCTAAATACATGTACTGACTTGCACTAGGGCTAAAATGATTTACTGACATTTACATTACATTCTTATAATTTATAATTCACCTCATATTTATTAATATGCCAATTTTTCTGAAAAATTTATAATGGCTCAATTCCTGCTATGTTCATATTAAAGAAGACACCTGTAAAAAAGCACTAGCATAAGCTCTCAAAATCTTCATTCACTAGCATTTGGCATTTTAACAATTCAATCAGATGTTATTTTTACAATGGCTATTTACTTGAGCACAGAATAACCTTAAGCTTATAAAAGTGGTTCTTTTAAGTAAAAAGGTACAATGAGACATTAATGGGTAGTCTCCCCTGAATAATCCCTTTCTGTAAGTAGGTCCTTTCATTTGTTTTTCTTGGTTTTTATACTTGTGCTATTTGGAGTGCATGTTGACTTTCTTGCAATACACGGGTTAACCATCATCAACAAACACTTCCATTTTCTTTATAAAATAACAAATCTCTATAAGTATTTAAATGGATTTTAAGCTTACATTTATGCAAAAGTAAGAAATTTTACCTTTTGTAATTGCAATATCTACAAAAGAACAGGCTATTAAGTCCAAGAACTCCAACTAAATGGATCTACTGATTGTTTGGAATACTTTGGATATTAAGTAACAAGGAAGACAATTTCCATTTCACCGCTGTACCCATTTACAGTGTCAAACTTTAAGCCTGTTATTGTTTATAATGCTTAGCATTACTGCTTATTAATATGGCTTAGGCAAATAACAAACAAATGAAATCAGCCGACTCCTGCTCGGAGCTGTCTGATCAGGATATACATTATCTGCTTTTATGTCTTTAATCAATGTCTCATTACTTGTGTTTAAAATTGTAATTAAATAAAGAAAAATTAAAGATGAGAAATTAACAACTGTAGCATGCTAATTTTCGTCTACTTCAACAATGCTCTACGTAATGTGAACCAAAATTTCCATGCATCAAGTTAAAACAGTTCATCTGTAGTTTACACATATAAAAGTCAGCATAAAAAAACAAAGCACCTTTACTTATTCATTGTATACATGAATATTACAAACATGTTAAAGGTTGATTCTGGTCACCATGAAAGCATTTAAAATGTTTATTTCACAAAGACTAACAACCATAAAGTATGGAAAAAAAATCAACAACCAAATGTTTTCTGAAAGCAGGCACATGTAAAAGCTAGAGTATGATTAAAAAAAAAATGTTAATATCTAAAAGGTAAAATAAAAGTCAAACAATATATTCTTGTGTACATCAAAAATATACCTAAAATAGCACATTTGGTCTGGATTATGTAACACAAACTGCCACAGAACAGCATGCTAGGCAGTTTGAGTTCATAATGTAAGCTTGATGTTGTACTTGCGCAAGAAAATAAAACTTGCGAGTAATGTACAGGAACATGCAGCAAAACTGTCCAAGTACACAAAAGGGTCATAATTCTCAAGAAATCTAACTGGAAGCTGTCAAACATGGTAATTATGGAAGACATGTATGTTTGTTTATAAGGTTTATCGTCCCACCAACAGTATTTCAGTTATCTGGAGACAGTGTCCACTTGAAGCAGATATAGTGCTGTCTTCACTGTGTATAGCATGTCGTGAACCCCTGGCATGATACAACTTCCAGTCCCATTATCCTGACACCGGGCCAACCAGTCATGGAGCTACCCTTATATTTGCTTGAGCATTAGCAAGGGAGCTATACCACTATCATTTTTAACGACTTTGGTGTGTCTCGAGCCGGGACCGAACCCGGGGCCTTCTGTACCTGGAGCAGATGCTCTAACGATTGTGCTACAAGGTCCGCTCTGACATGATATCCAAGGAGAAAAAGTTTTATTACAATCTATGCACTGGTTACTGAGAGCTTGTAAGTACTGGCACGCAAAACTTTCCCCCGATGACATCGCATAGCAATGAAATAGCTTTCGATATTCATAGAATAGGTGAGCTTAAAAAATGTCTTCTTGAAGAACTGTTCACTTTCAGGAAAAAGGCCATAAATAGATAATAATTCATAAACAATTATTTTTAAAACCCAGCTGCTTTTATCTTTTGTGAAATAAGAATTTTTGCAACATAAAATGTGTTTTTCAATATGACAAATTAATAAATTTATTAACTATTATCATCTTGAAAATGATATCATATGTATATGACAATATAGCTATCAACATTAACTATTTAGCTATTAACTAATTAGCCATCAACATTAACTAATTTACATAATCTAATTCTTCTGAGACATGTGGTACCTTGATATGTAAAATACATGAGCAACTGCAACAATACAATTTAGGCAGATCAATGGCATTTACAACATATTATTTTTTAAATGTTACAAAAATAATGAACCATATGCACCTCCTTCAAACACTTTTTTGAAAGGCAAGTACATGGTTAATTCTTTCAATACGACACTTCATGTATATGAGACAGAATTAATATGAATTTTATTCATCAAACTAACAAACTGTAACATCAATGGAATAACAACAACCTCAAAAAGAAAAAAAGAACAACCCTGACTTTACATTAACAACAGTTCATAATTTTATGTTACTTACTAATCATGATTTGATTTTACTTACTGTACATGATTTAATGTTACAGTACATGATTCTGTTACAGTACATGATTTCATGTTACTCACTAACCATGATTTCATGTTACTGTGCATGATTTCATTTTACTTACTGTACATGATTTCATTTTACTTACTGTGCATGATTTCATTTTACTTACTGTACATGATTTCATTTTACTTACTGTGCATGATTTCATTTTACTTACTGTGCATGATTTTATTTTACTTACTAATCATGATTTCATTTTACTTACTGTACATGATTTCATGTTACTCACTAATCATGATTTCATTTTACTTACTGTACATGATTTCATGTTACTCACTAATCATGATCTTATTTTACTCACTTTTCATGCTTTCATGTTATTAACTCTGTTAATGATCTTATATTTTAATAACATTTGTATATAATTTGTGTGAAATTGCTGGACATTAATAATTTTTTTCAATGTACATCGACTCTCAATGTGGTGCTGTACATGATGTCTTATTTATTAACAATAATCTCTGTATATTTTTTATAAAATTTCACATTTTTACTGTTCATGAGTTTTCAAAATTCTACACAATTTATTAATCATCATTCACAATGTCAATGCTGTCACATCATAAATCTGTACATGAATTTCCTTTGCACAATAGCACATGATGATTTCCTGTATATATATATCTCACTGTACATGATTTTCTATGTAGCACTGTACATTATTTCATATTGTTCACTGTACATTACTTCTCATGTTAAGCTAACATTAGCATCACCACTAGCTGTCCTATGTAACTCTGATTTTATTGACTTCCGAGGATTGAATTCATTCCAGAGACGTTCAAATTCTGTGAGGTACTTGCGAACCGTTTCTCGATGGTTCAGAATTAGAAGATTTTCCTGGTTACCTGAGATGGCTTGCCGGGTCCAATTGAAGGAACCAGTAATCAAGAGCTGGTTATCGATGACGATAAACTTGTGGTGCATGAGATATGACGAGTGATCAGTCCGTACACTTATACCTGCAACAAGATTAATGACATTTGAAAAGTACATAAATGGTAATTTATCTAAGACTTACAGAAACTGGTAAAGTAGCTTAAGTTGTAAGAGGGATGGGATGGGATGGGATTTGCCGGCATTTTTTGCTGACACAGTGCAGCAACATTTCTATCATTATAGCACAGGGGCACTTATGAGGTGCCCAGGGACTGAACCCGGCCGGTCCATTATACCGACACAGACGAGTCAGACCTAATGCTGCTCCCTTAGCCCAGAGAGATAGGAGGGAAGCCACTACTACCAACTTTAAAGTCTTTGGATTGACCCGACCGGGGTTTGAACCCGCGACCGCAAGATCCGCCAGCAGACGCTCTACCAACTGAGCTATTGCAGCCGGTAGTTGTAAGAGGAAAAGTGAATTTACAGAATGAGACAGGTAGTACAATGTACAAATATAACTACTATATATAGCAATCTGAAACAAAGGTGGTGTAACTATAAATGTATTATTTAATTTCATTTCAATATAATTTTATGATTCAAATGTAGATTCACAGTCAGCCCTTTTGATTTTTGAAAATCAAACACATGTTAAGATTATAAGATAGCAATTGAGTGTAGGTCCGATTTCATGAAAAAAGTGGTTAGTTGGAACAAAGACCTATACACAAAAGAATGGACTAACAAAACGTAAGTAAAACCAATATTTATTACAATTTTACTTTATGAGAAATATGGTAAGCTGCATTCGCAGTTATTTTGCAGCAATGTCAGTGGAGGTAAGCTGGATCAAAGGATATATACAGGGCATTCCCATCATTTGACTGCCACAAAGTCTGAATGAGTGCTCAAAACATTTTGCTTATATGCCACAAGGAATCTACACAATTTAGTGACTGATTAAATAATCCTTTTTTTGTGCCAAATTGTGTTGATATATTCTAATACATTTAAATGTCAAGTGCCCTCCTTAAATTAATTGAGTTTGATAAATTGCATATTAGGTATTTAGTCATAAAGGTACTCAATGTATTCAGTCTGAGTCATAATTTTAATTTTTGTTGGGGGGAGTTGGGAGGGGGGGGGGGGCGCTGGGGTGGGGGGGGGAAGGGGTGCAATAGATAGTTTCCACATCAGTCATTATCTTGGCAGCCATCTTTGGTGATAACTACAAGGGATTTTCAGATGAATGGTAAAGGATTGTAAATTTTCTTTTCTTGTAATTTCTTCAAAAATTAAAGGCTATACACCATTGAACAGCTCTTTAAATTCATATTTTTAAAATACAATAAATGCACAAAGAATTAATACATGGAAATTATTAAAATTATTGGCTCATCCTTAAACAAACTGAACAGTGTATCGAGAATCCCAGTTGGTTGCAACTTTTTTACCTTTTAAACTATCAAAATATAGTTTTGATATTTAAAATATTTTATAAAAGCTGTTAAATTTGATATCAAATTCAGTAAAACAGACCGAAAAATAACAACACAGTGGTGAGTTTTATAACATATTATTACCAATAAAATACAAGATTTAATAGTAAAACACAATTATCTAGTTTCAAAAATATCTCGACACAACATTGTGGGTTCAGTTCAGGTAGGTGTTCACTTTGTCCCTAATTATTTCCATATTTTAACATTCCACTGCGTCTTTTCATAATTCTGCAATTTAAACTTGCCACTATACTTTAGTTTTACCTTAAACACATGCCGGATTTGGAAAGCTTCTACCAAGAAATCAAATTGTGGACAAAGTGATGGCCAAACAGTGAACAAGAACACTTAACTATCAGTGAAACATTAAGTTAAATGTGTGAAAGCATATATCCAAACATGACAAAGATATTAACTCATTGTTACTAACGTCCATTACAGCAGCCAGCTGCAAATGCTCAACCTCCTCTCTGAGATCTATTGAAAATTCTCACAGAAGCACGATGGAACAGCAGCGTTTTAACGCACTGATGCTACTGTTCTGTCACCATGACATTAAACAGTACATTGGTCAAATCATTGACAGTTATGCAAGGAAGTATCCTCGGCGTATGCTTCTCATGGACCCGTTGTCAGAATGAAAATATTACTAGTCTTTGTTTTGTAATACCATAATTGCTTATGTTTGCCCACCATGCAATTATTGTTTAAATATAACATTGAAATATTGAACATTCAAAATGTCTTCCAAATATAGCAAAATAACTTAGGAAAGTAATAAAATAAGCATTTATCAATGTTGGTAGCTCTGGTTAACAAAACATGATGAAAAATTCATGCCCCCCGCCCCACCCGACCCCACAGCCAGAAATCCTGGATCTGCCACTGGGATTAAACCAGTGGCACACCACTGGCAAGCTGGAAAACCTGGCCACATGACTTGAAACCATGTGGTAAGGGGCTGGGGTTTGGTTACTCTAACTGCTCAGCCACAGTTGCCCACATTGTAAATCTTTGTCATTATTATGTGGGGGAAAAAAAACACCAACAAAACAATAACTCTGCCATAACTCTGCCATGTGTATAGTTACCTTCCTTGCGAAGTGGCCAGATCTGAGAACCTGTAATATCAACCTGCTCATCATCACAGATGATTCGCACCTTGATGTCCTTTCTGTGCAGCTGTACCAAGATGTCTGCTAGATCTTGGCAACAAATCACAAACACACACACGTCCACCGACTCGACAGCCCCTGCGAGATAGCCATACAACCTGCTTAAAGAGTTTGGTTTGTGTGTAAATCGACATTTTGGATTATAGCATCCATCTTCACCAACAAAGTAATCCTTACACGCAATGTCTTTATCAGGAAAAAATAGCACTTCGTGCGTCTCACGTCTACTTTCGGTTTTGGGCCAAACACGTGACCTTCGGTTTCGAATCCATTTGTAGGTCTGATATACAATTTCAGACGCAATGCCGAAAGTTGCGATGGCTGCGACCGTTTTAACAGTTGCACTGACCATCTTGTCTTACACTAATGTCCATATTCTTATAGAAAAGTAAAGATTTACAACATCGTCCTTGGACTTCTTTTGGAAGGACACCATTAACAAAGACAGCCGACAGTTACGTTATTAGTATTGGCTGTGTGCTGAGCTAATACAATCCAGCCAACACTAAGGACCGTTATCTAGCGCATGGGTTTGGCGTGGTGATTTCGTGTTGGTTTTGTTGTTGTTGTTGTTGTTGTTGTTTTGTTATTTCGTAAAATTTGATAGTTTTAGACATATTGTAGTGTCTGCCATAGAATTGATTACGAAATATTTTTAACATGGTACATTGTGACAAAAATGTTAAACCACAGTTAAAACAATAACACTTTTATTTAAGCTATTGTTGCGTTATGTAACATCTATGCATACCATGATATTATGCAATAATATAATGCAATGTCATTAAAGATCATTGTTGTTGTTATCTAATTATCCCTGATGACCACAGATTTGATATCTTAACATCGTAGATTATATTTTATAGCTGCGCTTAACCACATTTTAAAGAGTTTGTACTTGGGTAAATTGCATTATCATAATAGTACTGCCTCTGCATCCCTACTGTTGAATATTCAAATGTAAAAACAACAACAACAACAAAACAAATAAACGAAAACAAAAAAGCAAAAACAAAACAACAACAAAAAACAGAAACAATATACCCCCGCCCCACCACCACACACATACACACACATATTTGGAAAGCCGTTTGACACCCCCACCCCCCACCCCACCGCATTTGTTTATGTTTTTTTTGTGTGTGTGTGTGTGTTGTTGTGTTTGTTGTTTTTGTTGTTGTCGTGTTTGTGTTTTTGTTGTTGGTGTGCTTGTTGCTGTTTTTTTTGTTTTGTTGTTGCTTTGTTGCTGTTTTTTTTTTATGTTTTATATGAAAATGTCACATGTCGTATCTCACTTTTACGATCGTGTTGAGTCTTTCTTTGAAACATATCCACCCCAAACATTAGAAACTAAAGTAAACATTATAAATATGCACCCGAATATTGTAAATAATACCCTGAGCCTAATTTTCATATAAAATCGCCTCCTGTAAAGTAAAACCTGGATCCGTTCCTGTAACCCCCCCCCCCCCCCCCCGCATTCCTGTTCCCATCAGTTCAAAATGTTTTTTTACCCCCGTTTCAAAATGCTATTCTAAGACGAAAATTGACCATAATTCTTGGTATTTTAATGGTATCAGCAGGAATGTTTCTTGTGATAACCATTGGGAACTAGCTATACAGGCTCTACTCTGTAAAGTCCGTAGTTATTATTGATGCCTGGTTCCATGAGAGTAAGAGGCTATAAGATACAGACTGTAGTTAGTTAATTCTTGCCTACAAAAAAGGTTAAAGAGGGGATGAGTGTAATGGAAATGGTCTCACAAATGCTGTTTAGTCATTTTTGTTTTTTCTTTACTTCACACCACTTTGTAAATTATAAAACCCCATTATACCACTGTTAGACAACAATGTAGATCCCAAGGTGTTAACATCTACACAATGAAACAACACACCAGGTAGGACAGGTAAAAATCACCACCACTCACCATGCCTTTAGACCGTACCCAGTACACACGATTTGCACGTGGTGTTATTGTGACACAGGTAATTTTGACAGAGTTTACGAGAAGAAAAAAATGGCTGGTGGTGGATGTTTGGTTGTTGAATCGAGAGTTCAAAGCGATAGTTTAAAAAATATGTTTAACACGACCTCCTCACACAGACTTTGATACTCATGTAAGTTATCTGTTTCTTCATTTCATACATTTTAAAAGCATTCTGGGACGGGCATTTTTATGGGCTCCCGTATTCGGTGATGTTGACACTAGAATGCAGACATTTTGAATGTACTAAAAAGCATACAAATCGTGTACGGCTTTCTTGTTTCGTATTCCTGGATAGCTTGGCACCTTTATATCTTATTTTGATGGTATTATAGCTTTCAAATTGTATTAAGCCTGACCTCTGTTAAAAAAAATTTGTAAAATAAATTGCTTAAAGTCAATTGCGGTATATGGCGAGTTTTGCCTGTGTTTTATGATATTTTAAAATATAAATATTAAAGCCGATCAATCAATATTACTCGTATTTTTAAATTATGATCTGAAAGTCTTTTTTATTTATATGTCAAATTTTTTTGCTTTTTAATATAAAAAAGTTGTTTATTGTATACAACCAGGGTTGTCTGCTTATAAGGGTTTGTCGATATATAAAAATACCAGAAGCAAAATCTTTATGACCCGGTTTGTTTGTTTTAAGAGCCTTTTAAATTATAAATTTTAAAATCTTTTAATTTATATGACTAGCTTTGTCTTCTTTTTAGTACATTTTAAAATATTTTTAAGGAGTGTAATGTATAACAGCCTGCTTTGTATTTAACGTATTGATACTAAAGTATTGTTATGTGTAAGACTAAGTTTGTCGGCTTTTTAGTGTTTCATAAAGAAGTTTAAATCCAGATATTTAAGTATTTTAATACATTGGGCCAGGTTTGTCTACTTTTGAGTGATTTCAAATATTGATATTAAAGTATTTTAATCCATTAGACCAGTTTTGTCTGCTTTTTAGTTATTTTAAATACTGATATTACAGTATTTTAATCCATTAGGCCAGTTTTGTCTGCTGTTTAATGATTTAAAATATTGATATTAAAAGTATTTCAATACATTAAACCAGTTTTGTCTGTTATTTAGTGATATTAAATACTGGTATTAAAGTATTTTAATATAATAGACCAGGTTTGTCTGTTTTCAGTGATTTAAAATATTGATATTAAAGTATTTCAATACTTTAAACTAGGTTGTCTGCTGTTTAGTGATTTTAAATACTTATAATTAAGTAGTTTAATGGATATGGTCAGATTTATCTGCTTTTTAGTGTGTTTTTAATATAACAACGGTAAAAGCTGTTTATTGCAAATTACAAGGTTTATCTGCTTTTAAGTGCTTTTTTACTATTTTACTATATGTCCAAAATGGGCATCAAGTTGTTAATAGGTCAAGTGTTTATGTCAGACATAAACAATACCTGATTGACAAATGATCCAATAATGTATATAGATATGAAGTGTCTAGTTCTGTTTAACAACTGTTTACGAGGCACTATGAGTATTACAACATATTCATTAAACTTGGGGGAAAAAGGCACAGGACAAAGGTATTCACATGCCAGTTAAATGTAAAAGTTACAACAAAACTGTCACTGTATAAAATAGAGAAAATATATGTCATGTAACTTTGAAAAAGTGTGATTAAGTCGCTTTAATGAAAATACTCATGTTTTGTATGTTTTATTTGACCTTTTTAGAGCTTTTAATCTATAGTTTTATGTAGAATTTTAAATTGTACAAGTCAGTATTTGATACAATCTGTTTAATGACACTTTTTCTGCATATAATCATGAATTGATAAAAGCAAATTATTTTTTGATAGTCAGTGACAATGCTTTTTTTTAATGAGTTTAGCTTTCCATCCATTTTAGGGCATACTTTATCACTTATTGCTGTAGTCTTGGGTTAAGGTATACTTTTGATACAAAACAACCAAAGAAACTTTAAAAACATGTTTTAAAAGTCATCTTCTTTGTAAAGTTGTTTAGGCTTAAATGATAAGATCATTTTAATAGCCCAAAATAGTTTTTTTGTGCATTTTAATCCGAAAGAGAGATAAAGAGTTATTAAAAAAATCAACAAACTTTTCTGATGCGTAATAAGGTGCGAATCAAACAATACCAATAGTAACTTTCAAACAATTTAACAAATTATTATCTGGACAGTGCAAAAACGCAACAACTGATTAGTGGGCTAAAACATCGGCCATGAATTAAGTCATAAACAAGGATAGTAAAGAGTGTTTGTAATATAACAATAAAACAAAACACATTTTCTGGAAAGAGTAGACAAAACTGGCCTCAGACATAAAATTTATATAAAGCACATAAAATGATCTTATAACAGAAAATGATCATAACAATAGTTAAATAAATTGGAAACAAAAGAGACGAAAGTGGTTGATTTGAATTGTACATCTGATAACTAGATTAAAATTAAGTAAAGATGTTATCTTTCAAAAGATTGCATTTAATTTAGGTATGGAGAATGAAAACCGTTGCTATAGTTTTCAGTTAATTTAGTTTTCTATTATATTCTATCCATTTGAAGCCCAAAAGTAAAGAACAGGTCTGAACAATGCAAAAGTACAAGTAATGTGAATCTACGCCTCATGTATTTATGCTTAATTACTTTGATCTAGTCAGTTAAAAAAATTAGGACAAGATGGCATGGTTCTGCTAAACAGTTGTTTAAAGAAGAGAAAAGCAGAAAAGCATGCTAGAGTTTGTAAAAGTCTTTAAATTTTAAAACTGCAAAACTATGTTTACTCATAAAAAATCATTATATTCATTAAAAGACAAACCTAGTAAGCAACATTAAATCACCTTAAAATATTTTTTTCTGAAAAAAAAGAAGCCAATAGCAGAAAATGCCATAAAAACATACCCAAAACACAACAGGATATATATATTTATGATTATCAAATAGGCATACAAAATGATACCTCATACAATTTCTTTCTTGACATAAAAATTTTAAACATTTTCTAAAAGTGTACTTAAAGGCAGGCAAAACTAAGCATGCAATGAAAGAAATTTGACTTTCTGTTGCATGAAAGAGAAGATACATCTTGCCAGGGATGGTTAATGAATTTAAACTTCGTAATATTAAATATAAATATGGTAAAATAATAATAATTTAATAATTAATGCACTAAAAAGCAGGCAAAACTATTCAGGTAGATTGAAGGGCTTTAAAAACTATGTACAACCATATTACTATGAACTAAAGGAATATTAAACTACCTTGTACTTAAAAATCAATTAAACAACACATTATTAGACTTAAAACTCTAAAATTCTGTCTAAATATGTATTTTAATCCTGAAAATCAGACGAAACTAGACAGGTATAATAAATGTGCTACAACACAATTATTTTTAAAAAAGCTCTGAAAAGCTTACAAAACTAGCTAGATACATTGAGGACTATACAATTTATTATATGGTTAAAGGCCATTTAACAATCAATATTAGCCAGGTTAATATAAGGACTATAAAGTGTATATTTAAAAATGCACTAAAAGCAGACAAAACGCGTGATTTAAAGGGCTATGAATTTATATAAATATATTAAAAAATCAATCAAATTAATCCAGGTTCATTAAGGTCTCTACAATGTAATATATATTTTAAACAAAATCTAAAAGGCAGCCAAAATTAGACGTATACGTTAGATGCTATATAATTAAATTTATATTTTAAAAATGCACAAAAATGCAGACTATGTTTTAACGCTACCCAGCAAAAATTTTACTTAACTGGAATAATGCCTTGTATTTTTTTATTAAACTGGATAATGTGCATTTTAAAAGCAAAATTGCACGAAATATATGTACAGTAGGTGATTTCATAGTAATTCAACCACAGAAAGCATACATATTTACCTCAAAATGTACGTTTTTGCGTTAAATGTATGTGTCAGCATTTGGTGAAATTAGGCCATCGTTTGCTATTTATTGCTAACCATTGAGTGATTGAACTACGTCTTGTCTTTCTACCGCAAATTAGCACTTATGAATATTCATACATTTTAATGAGATTCTTAAAATAGACATTATTTTTGAAAAGTTGATTTGATTCTTAATTTTCAAACAAACTCAATAGTTTTTCTTCCAGTTATATACATACCACAACTTGTCTAACACATGTTGGTCGAAGTTTCTTGTGATTTGGTTGATTTTGCGATTTTGTTTTACGATTTTTTTTAATTTATTTTCATCCAAATTTTGCTTTTTCAATCTTAATTCATAATTTTACTTCACCCCACTTTGTAAATTATAAAGCCCTTTAGACCACAATCACAACAATGTAGATCCCAAGGTGTTAACATCTACACAATGAAACAACACACCAGGTAGGACAGGTAAAAATGACCACACTCACCAAGCCTTTAGACCGTACCCAGTACACACGATCTGCACGTGGTGTTATTGTGACACAGGTAATTTTGATAAAGTTTACGAGAAGGGAAAAAATGGCTGGTGGTGGATGTTTGGCTGTTGAATCGAGACTTCAAAGCGATAGTTTAAAAAATTATTTTTAACACGACCTCCTCACACAAACTTTGATACTGATGTAAGTTATCTGTTTCTTCATTTCATACATTTTAAAAGCATGCTGGGACGGGCATTTTTATGGGCTCCCGTATTCGGTGATGTTGACATTAGAATGCAAACATTTGAATGTACCAAAAAAGTAAACAAATCGTGTACGGCTTTCTTGTTTTTTATTCCTGAATAGGTTAGCACTTTAATATCTTATTTTGGTGGTATTATAGCTTACAAACTGGATTAAAATTAAAAACTGTTGAAAATTTTGTAAAATAAATTGCTTGATGTAGTTTTTTATGGTTTTTAATTCACTTAAACTTTGGTTGTTGACTTACTCCGCGTGTAAAGCTGGATGTCATACATCAACATGTGTAATTATTTGTCTACTCTTTAGAACATTGCAAACTTAAAAGTATAATTTCTTTTAATGTATATGCTTATTATGGTGTTGTTGTTGCTTTCAGTGCAATTTAAAATATTTTAAAGTTGTTTATTGTAACTTGCCTGTTCGTCTGCTTTTATTACAATTTAAATATAAATTTTAAAGTCAATTAGGTTATATGGCCAGTTTTGCCTGTGTTTTATGATATTTAAATAAATAAATACTAAAGTTGATTAAACAATATGACTCGGTTTGTCTGCTTTTCAAAATTATGATCTTAAAAGTTTTTTTTATTTATATGTCAAAGTTTGTTTGCTTTTTAATATAAAAAGTTGTTTATTGTATACAACCAGGGTTGTCTGCTTATAAGGGTTCTTCGATATATAAAAACACCTAAAGCGAAATCTTTATGACACGGTTTGTTTGTTTTAAGAGCCTTTTAAATTATAAATTTTAAAATCTTTTAATTTATATGACCAGCTTTATCTGCTTTTTAGTACATTTAAAATATTTTTAAGTAGTTTAATGTATAATGCTGTGCCTTGTCTTTAAGGTATTGATACTTTGTTTGCTTTTTAGTGTCTAATAAAGATTTGAAATTCTGATATTAAAGTATTTTAACATAAGGCCAAATTTGTCTGTTTTTAGTGTGTTTAGATACTGATATTAAAGTATTTTAATGCATTAGGCCAGGTTTGTCTGCTGTATAGTGATTTTAAATACTGATATTTAAATATTTTAATACATTAGGCCTGATTTGTCTGGCTTTTAGCGATTTTAAATACTGACATTAAAATTTTTATTACATTAGGCCAGGTTTGTCTACTTTTATGCAGAGTTTTAAATTGTACAAAATTTCAACAATCTATTCTTCTTTATTAAGTTGGATTATGTGCATTTTAAAAGCAAAACTGCATGAAATTTATGTACAGTAGGTGATTTCAAAGTAATTCAACCACAGAAAGTATACATATTTCCCTCAAAATGTACATTTTTTGCGTTAAATGTATCTTTGTCAACTTTTGGTGAAATTAGGCCATTGTCTACTATCTAGTGCTAACCATTGAGTGATTGAACTACATATTGTCTTTCTACCGCAAATTAGCACTTATGAATATTCATAAATTTTCATGAGAATCTTAAAATAGACTTCATTTTTGAAAAGTTGATTATATTCTTTTTATTTAAAAGCAATTTTCAAACAAACTCAACAGTTTCTAAAGTTATATACATACCCCTACTAGTGTAAT
The DNA here is from genome assembly GCA_007844125.1 of Sinonovacula constricta. Lineage (NCBI taxonomy): Eukaryota > Metazoa > Mollusca > Bivalvia > Cardiida > Solecurtidae > Sinonovacula > Sinonovacula constricta. Next base: position 61,834,416 of record CM017555.1, on the reverse strand, counting down.
ACCTGTTGGTCTAAGTTTCATATAATTTGGTTCATTTGGTGATTTTTTATATTTTTTTTTAATTTTCATCCAGATTTTGCTCATTCAATCTTAATGCCCAATTTGGTTAGAAGTCTGCTTATAGCTACATGTAGTCATAACGTTGAAGAATAGTTTTTATATCATTATTTTTATTAGCCAACATGAATATTCATACATATTACTGAGAATCTAATAATAGGTGGAGAACACGATTCTGTATGAGATCAAGGATGATGATGAGAAGGAGGGCTGTTGTATCCCTTGATATGCAGGATAATTAAATAAGTATGAATTATACTGACATATTTGCAATCTATATTGCTCTCAGAGGCTGCTCTTTTAGTTTCCTTTTCTTAAATATTTGCTCTTCTGGTCCTGGGAGCTGTGTGAATAGGTCTTTGTAAAACTTGGTTTATTTCTTTTCTCCAGTGGCCGGGAGATCAAGACCCTGTTACAGAAGGTGGAGGACATGATTCTGTATGAGATCGAGGATAATGTTGAGAAGGAGGAGGAGAAGGAGGAGACACCAGGCATGAACTTCATGGAGCTGTTCAAGAAACCAGACAAGAAGGAGGATGGAGAGGAGAAGAAGAAAGAGGAGGTTAAAGTTAAGGACCCCAACAAGTAAGTAGTATTTGTTATAATGTGAAGATTGTGTGTTTATTGGAACTCATAAAGAGGGGAATAGGGGCACCCTTGGAGTAGTGGTAGAGTCATTGATTTGTAACCCCTCTGACTGCTGCATGGGTTCGAGTCTTGCTCGGAGCGAAGGACTTATTGTGGAAAGGTCTTCCAGCTGAATTGCAGTGCACCGGTGGTTCTACCCAGATATTTGTCTGGGGCCTTTCTCCACCAAATAGCTAGACATCGCTATGATGATCATAATTGGTTGCTGCCATGTATTTTCAAAAATAAATAAACAAATAAATGAAGAGGAGCTCAAGCCCAACTGGATAGAGTTGCCGACTTGTAACACCTCAGCCCCTTCAGCAGTTTGAGTCCCAGATGTAATGAAAACTTTATGTGGAGAGATCATAATGTTAACCTGCAAAACACCAATGGTTCTACTCAGACATTTAACTGGGGGCCTGCTTCATCCAATACTAGCAGGGCGTCACCATCATGATCTTAATTGTGTGGAAGTGATGTATCTAAACCCAAAACTAGTAGTTTAAGTGATACATCCAGTGAGTACTAATAGATCTTTTAGTAAAACTGAACTAACTGCTTGATTCTATTTAAAATGTTGTAAGTTATACAATAATTGGTTCAAATTATTTAATAATTCCACGTCTTATAAATGATTTCTTTATTGTCTAATGGTAATTTTGATGGAATCCAGTTAAGAGACTCAGGTGGTAGAGCATCGGCTTGCAGATCGGGAGGTTGTGGGTTCAAATCCCGGCCGGGTCAAATCAAAGTCTGTAAAGTTGGTAGTAGTGGCTTCCCTCCTAAAGCTCGGGGCTAAGGAGACAGCATTATGCCTGACTTGTTGGTGTCAGTATAATGGACCGGTGCACCTGTGCTTTAATAGAAATATAATAGAAATGTCGCTGCAAAGTATCGGCAAAAATGCTGGCTAATCCATCCAATCCATCCAGTTAAGAGAGTCTTTGAGTTCGAACCCCATACCAACCACTAGATATTAGCCATTAAAAAAAAACAATTTATTGTACATTGCTTAAATAAGATACTATCTCAGTTCTGGTTTTACCCAGGAAGTAGGCAGTCAAGGGAGATAACAAAGGAAGGAAAAGTTTTCTAATCGATTATATAAACACATGTTCGAAGATATCTGTATATATAACTACTTACGTATATGTTCCACTCCAGACGTGTCCAGATTCAGAAGCTAGATGACCATGGCCGCGCTGCAGTGACCGCCCACAGTCTGGCAGCATATGTATCATGTCTCAATGATGACCACCTGCATCGCTTCACATCCAAGATCACGGCAGATTGCCAACTATGGCTCGACAAGATGTTTAGGTAATGACAGATATTATTTAAATGGCCTGGTCTCTTTAAGGTTATTATAGGTGTGATTAGTAAAATTAATTTAATTTAGTATATCATTACCAGGTTATACAAGGCTCAAATTTACAATTATATGCAATATACAATATATATGTTTTCTTTTAAAACTCAGACATGAGACCAAAAACTAGTCATTAATAAAATCAAATGTATTAACACCATCTTGAATATGAGTTAAAAATTATCATTTAAACATCTGACTTACTTGTGCTTATATATTTTATACAGAAAATAGAAATTTTGCTTCTTTTACCTCAGTCATTAAATATTTAGATGAATTATATCACAGACAATAACACCAGTACTGAAAAGCTCCTGTGTTTAAAATCACCATGTAATAACAGTTCCCGGATTGATCAGTTTTAACCTGTATCAAGAACATGTATCTGGGATGGAATCGTTAAGAATTTCTTATAAAATCTAAATGATTACTTATGTTAAACAGGTTTGGCGAGAGTGGAACATTCTACCATGATGAGGTCAAGGAGGGGCTGATACGTGTGTGTCGACTGGCCCTGCACCAGAAGTACCCTAAGTATGTGACAGAGGGGTTTGAGGCGCTCTACTCCCGGCCACCAGTGATCTACCTGAGTGCTGCCACCCCACCTGGTCTACCACACTACATCTGTCTAGAGGTGAGAGAGCCCTTTTTACATAGCAGCAACAGAATTATAGTCATAAAAGAGATGTCCAGATATTTTTGGTGGAGAAGGGCCCTCTGACAATCATCTTTACACAACCACTGTGTGCTGAAAGACTGCCTCTTCTCTCTAACAGTGACTTGAACCCATACTTTGGCAAACTTAGGGGCCCTCGAGTCAGAAGAGTTACAATTCTAGAACCCTAAGG
>CM017555.1:61688412-61831409 GCA_007844125.1 Sinonovacula constricta | reverse complement strand
ATTTATCATTCTTATGTATTAATGCACTGCTACATAAAATAAATATTACTTACCATTTACAGTTATCCCTAGTTTTCCACTGACAGTGAAATAATCCATGAGTACACCAACTTCACTTAACACCTGCACACCACCCTACACTTTTCAACATAATTTCTTCCACAAAACTTCACACATTTCACATCTTTCCCCACAGAATGAATTGCAGCACTCTGCTCACAATTTTCCCAAAATCCTGAATGATTATCAACACTTCATTGTAATTGTATATTGAAGTCGAATATTGACTTAAACTTGGTATCTGAAGAAAATGCAAACAATGCAAATTTTACATTAAAATATTACTAAAATCTGCTTGTTGTCTTGTCACATCACAAGATTGATTTCAATGGGGTAAATCCTTTCTCTGTTGATGCAGAATAGTTAGCTTTTAAGAACCAGCCACCCAAAGTTCTTAAGGTGTGACAAAATAACAGCAATGCCCCACTATTATATTATATATAATATTATAATTCTCAAACACACAAAGCCAATGGCTTGCTGTCATTACAAATAAAAAGGGTGTAGTTGCTATATGTGAAATAGTGAATTAAAGGTGGTGTCCAACAGTCTGCCTTAGTCAAATGCATGTAACATTATTTCCCCACTGTTTTAGGGAAATTAGGAATAATTTCTGCATGAGCTCATACTTTATTCTAAGAAAAGATGATATTAAATTTCCTTAAATGTTAAACAGTACAAAACGTTTTACAATTCACTCTAGGAAGTTCTGCTAAAAATGGTTATCAATGTCAGAGCAAATAACCCAGATGATATGATGTGATCTCAAAAGTAAGTTTTCATGTGGTTTTCTTAGTTTAAAAATAGTTAACTCTGCAGAGTGGCTCAGATAGGCAATACCTGTTTGCAATGAGTGAATGACAAGTGCTGATTTATGCTGCACTGTTCACACAGATCTAGGGCATAAATGGAAATTATTTTGCAGGACCTATTCAGGTAACAATGAATTATTTGGTCTTTTGTTGAAAAAAAAAATGTTTGGTGCAAACTGACAGATACCACCATAATTCGATGACGTCACTTATAGAACACACAACAACATGGTTTAATTCATAAAGGCTAAGAACACTTTTCTACTCCATGTCAACTTGAAGAAACAATGCAGAACTAAACAATAGTATATCACTTCACCTGCAGCATATTCGCACAAATTATAGAGTGTTGCAGAATCAGAAAATAAACTCACAAAAAATGCAAAACAACTCATGCAGTTTTGTAAGCCAAATAACCACAAACTCAAAGGATCCCGAAACATGTCTTTCCGGTAAGATTTGATTCCGGCGAGCATTTTTTTAATGTGCTGTAAATGCATTACTTTTTCCTTTAAACCAGTAAATTAAGATTATTAAAATAAAATTTAAATGAAAATCCAAAGTGTAGAAAAAAAAAGTTTTGCGGCTGACATTTTTGTTGGTTTGTTAACCGGAAGTGAACAAAGTTTTAAAATGGCGTCGGCATTGAAAAACGATCTCTGAAATCCATTTGTTTCGCTATATTTGCCATTCTAGCCATAAATTATCAGTTGTATCACATATAGAAGTTGAAGCCGACAACTGCTTTATATGTATAGATTGACTGAAAGCTTCTATGATGAATTGAATTACTAATAGTAAGTACTAAGTATTCTGTTTAGACATGATTTCGTCAATTTAAGAGCTAAAACTTCATCAGACTTTTCTCCAGTTGAACTGTGAATTACGTGTCCTGCTACTAAGTATCTATGTAAACAATAGCAAGCACTAAATTTGAACACAATACTGTCAATAGTAATAAACAAAAATTGACTGCTTTCATCAAGTAGTCATGTCTAGAGAAAAATGTGTTTTGAAATACATCCGTTATTTGATTAATTTCTGTATTTCACATTCACAATAAATCATGTACCTAAATGTTTACCAATTCAATCACTCAACCCTGTGCTTTGAACCCATGGTTCCCACGCTAATGGGAAATTTTAAAATTCCATTCCCAATCTTGAAATGCCCTGATCAGGAATTGAGGAAAAGTATGAATAGATTTGGGTACGAAATCAGCAATTTGTTATCATGATGTGTACATAAAATGGGAATGTTTTGCAAGCATTTATTTGATCTTGTTTCACGATGTCTGCTGCATTTTTATGAAGCCTTTTTAGTCATGAAATTGGCATCAGTTCGCTGAAATTTAATGTAAATACGCTGTCAATAAGGGATGTGAATATTAATTATAGTGATCTATGCAACTCATTTGCAAAGCCTGACTTTGAAGTCAAAATACGTTTTAAAGTGCCATTCCTTGGCTGGATAAACTTGGAATTTAACTTAAAAAACTTAAAAAAGTCTGGAATTTTACCATAAAAAATTTGTGGGAACCTTGTTTGAAATATATACTATAAACCTGAAAGAAGAGACCACAGAGACACAACAAATGATTGACATAATCAATAGTGTAGCAATTCTAAGTTGATGTTATTTAAACTGATGTTTTTTAAACTGGTATATTTTCAATTTAATTTTTTTTTTCTTTCTTTTGGTTGCTCATGTAAACCTTCCTCAAGATAAATACCATTTCCAAGCTAATTGAGTAAAAATTGGACAGATCTAGTTAAAAAGCATTCATGATGTCATTAGAATTCTCAAAGCTATGAGAAGTGAGTATAATATTTATTTCTAGTAAAAAGCCATCAATTATCTTCCTTGACTTTGGCCATTGATGTTCTGTACTTTCTGCCATTGATGCTCTGTACTTTCTTACTCGAGTCATGTTTATTCTCATAACCAAGTGAAGATATTTAACTGTTCCCTTAGTTTCTTATTAATTTTCTTCAGTTTTGCTTGAAAAATATTTGGATTTAGCTACCTCGTTTATTTATAAAAAACACAGTCCCAATTTTCATTTGAAAAGCTATTTGCAGTATCTGTTATGTTATAGTACTTAATAGATGTTTTTTGGACAATGTAGTGTAAATAAATTGGACATTCACTTTATATTTCCATAAAACTGTGTACATACATTTAGAAACCAGTTTTGGAAGTTAAAAACACCCTTCCTAAATTGTTACTAGACTTTATGCATCAAATACGATAAAACAAGCCTACCTTTTAATTGTTTTTGTCAATTTTCTGGCTACGTGACCAACAAGTGGGCTGGACCATGATATGTATTGTTTTCAAATTGAAATTAATAAATGGGTAAATCATTATCACAAATAAATATTTTCCCATATATAAAACTTATCAAAATGTTAACCAAACCTTTCCTATAATAACAATTTTGTTTAATTCAATATAAGATTTAAGATTTAAAAAAAAAATGTATAAGCATTTAATTTGTCCTTCAGGAACCAAGTGTTATGCTGCAGTGTGACAATAGATGAGTCTAGTTCTATTGCCTTCAGTCTGATTGCTGAACATTTCGCCAACCTTTTTTTTTTCAAGGTGAGTTTAAGGAAAATTAATCATTAATTCTACGAACTTAAGCTAAGAGTTGACCTTTGTGATTAAAATTAACTTTTTGAGTTTTAAAAGAGGAGGATTATCAGATAAAAATTAAAGTGACTTATTTTTTTTATATAAAAATGAATTTGAAATGGCATTGAATTTAAAGCTTCCTTGTTAGTTGGTTGGTTTGTATGTTTGGTTTTATTATGTCATAATAAAGTATTGGTCGTATTGCCAACATCAATCCAGTTATTGGTGGGGGGGGGACCCCAGACATGTCTGGGTAGGACCACCGGCACACCTCAGGTTAGCTAGAAAGATTATTCAACCATTAATCTTCCAGTTATTATTCTGAGACTGTTCCTTTGAAGCAAACATAGAGCCAGTACTTTGATAAATAAATAATTCAAATGCCAAGTTCTGTGAGGGTCTAGGCATATTTATTTTAAAAAAGACAAATGGTTTTACAGATAAAAATAGTAAAAATATACAAAGTTTTTATTCAAAATTGTAGACAAGAGTCACTTAAATTCATTGAAGTTTTTTGTTGTTGCTCTTACACAATTTAGGTCATATTGGCAACTTTGGCTATTATTGGAAGACAAAGAATCCCGACACATTTCCAGGTCAAACTATCAGTGGTATAAAAGTTTGTGCCCGGACTGGAACTCAAACCCACACAGTAAGGAGCTGAGGTCTGACAAGTAAGACCATAAAGGATGTCTCACTACTTATTGGGACACTTTTTAAAGAATATATTTTATATAAATCTATTTTTTTAAGTGTCACAAAACTTAGAGTGTAAACAGTATTTTAAATATGGGCAGTGACAACTTCTGATTAATCATCCCAAGTTGTTGTGTTGCAGAAATTGCTGTGGTATCCACGAGTATGAAGCCACATAGAACTGTCCAGAGGATTTTACCCAGGTCATTGTCAATCCAAATATGTTGTCTGACCACCTACCTACCTGATGACATAATGCTGGACTTAGACCAGCTCAATGAAAGCGATCACTCTCATGTCTGAAGATGCTAAGATGGGCTTCAAACCAGCTCAGAGACAAAGTTCACTGTCCAGTCCAAAGATGCTATGATAGACTCTAGACCAGCTCAAAGACGAGTCGTGGCTACAACCTCATGTCACCTGTTTGAGATCAGCCATGTTGCAAACTGTCTTGATTAAGGCTATTTCGAAGTATCATTGCAACAGATTTTAATTCTGGTTAGGTGGACCTTACCTAGGTCTGTTGCAGGACTTTTTTATGGATATCATCCCTTATGTATTATCATTATCCTTTATTTAACAAAAAATATTTTTTTAAAGGTTCAGTGGGCAAAAGGAATACAATAAATATATTGTAATAAAAAATTAATACACAATTCATTTGTATATGCATAAAACAATGAATTTTGCTAATTAGTTACATACATAATATGTTAAATACTGATTTGGGTATGATGTTGAGATGAAAAATGGTGAAAATATTTTTAAAACATTGCCATGCTTTTTGTTCTCTTAACCTCTTTCCCTCCTTTTTGTTTTTTGTTTTGTTTTAACCAGTGCTTAAGGTAATGATTTGTTCACAAGGCAGTGCCTTAGACAGCTCAACCACCAATGTTGGTATATATTCTAGGTCATGAAATAGTAGCTTAACAACATAGTATATCACCGGACCTGGTAGCGCAATCGGTAGAGCGTCGGCTCCAGGTACGAGAGGCCCCGGGTTCGATCCCGGGCTGCGACATACCAAAGTCGTTAAAAATGGTAGTGGCATAGCTCCCTTGTTAATGCTCAAGCAAATATAAGGGTAGTTCCACGACTGGTTGGCCGGTGTCAGGATAATGTGACTGGGTGTGGTATCATGCCAGGTGTTCACGGCATGCTATACACAGTGAAGGCAGCACTATATCTGCTTCAAGTGGACACCATCTCCAGATAACTGAAATACTGTTGGTGGGACGATAAACCCAATAAACAAACAAACGTAGTAAAATAATAGAACCATGCAATTTTATACTATTTTCTGACTAACTTTTTACAACTGAAACATTCACAACAAAGCAGCTTAAGTTGTAATGATCTTGCTTCCCATGTTTTTGAAAGACACTTAACATGACTTCCAGCTTGCTAAAATTAAACTCGTATTTTCCAGCCTTAATATATGTTTATTTTTATAGGATATGATCAAATAAGTTATTTGTTGTTTTTTATTGCACTTGTGAAAGTTGTATGGATCATTGATGTCTTCCAATTGATTGATATTTATGTATTTAAGGCAGTGTTATATGGGTTTATGTAGGTATTGATTGGACCAATTCTGTTTTTATTACTCACCCTATTGTCAGTTTTCAGATTATAAGTATATATGTTATGTTACCAAAGTAAAGAACAATGTGAAATGAATATGCTTATATATTTGTTTATTTAAAGTTCATAATAAGTGTTATTTGTATAATATCTTAGGTCCCTGATTTACATATATGACAAGAAGGCTGTTTAATGTTTTGACAAGTTTTAGTTTCTTTTAATAATCAAACATGTAATTTCATCCATCATTTTTAACGTATCTGTCATTTAAAGCATGTGTAATATGCAGCCTTAGCTGTACACTATATTTTGTAATGTTTGCAGTATTCAAGTATTTTTTAAGCCATAAATATTATTTAATAAAATGTGTGTGCTTAATCTGCCATCTTTTGAATATGTGTTAATCTGGGAATCTTATTGTTTTTGACATTATAATTTGGTTTGATGTTACATGATTCTGTTAAAATAAACTGACATAATTATTTTTCAAGACAGAGTTTTGTGTACAAAGCAAACTTAAGCAGTTACCCAAGTCAGTTTACAATAGACATTACAAATCTTTATAAGAGAAAATATCTTTCCATAGACAGTGCATACATGTATATGAAAACATTGTCAAATAATTTAACATGCACTGGCTATTGTCTGATAATAGAAAAGATAGACATATGAGCATTGAGTAAGTTTATAGGTTTTGCATTGTATGTCAACAAAGAGGTGAGAAAACTGAAAGATGAACTGCACTTTCTACTTATCTGCCTCTTAATGAAATAATGAGACAAGAGTTGTTCCCCTTACATTAGACTAGAAAACCTGTGCAATCTTTTCCCAAACCTTTCGCAGTATTATGTCAGAGGCAAGTGTAAAAAGCCTGTTCTTATTTTGGATGTCCTTATGCAAAGGATTTGAGTTGATGACAGTTAATATTCCAAAGTACATGTAAATACTGCTGTTGTATTCCTACTCTATTTGTTTTGTTTTTTAAATATACACCACAGCGACCAAATATGATCATTATAGTGACATCTGTTATGTTGGTGGAGAAAGACCCCAGACAAATGGGTAGAACCACTAGCACAAGACAGATCAGCTGGAAAACCTTCCAACATTAAGTCCATTGTCCCAAACAGGTCTCAAATCCACACAGTGAGAGGCTTAAGCAGTCCAAGGAGTTACAAGACACCCCACTCCTATCATTCCTGTTTAATTTTTGTACCTAAATGTGTTTTGGACTGCAACAAACTATCAATAAAGATAAATACTCCTACTATCTGCTATTACATCATTATTAATTGATATTAATTGATATTTTGGTAGGTTATTTCCATATAATTTCATTTAACTTTTTTTAACATACCCTTTTATTTTATACATTTATGTCTGTTGGTAAATTTTAAAACTTATATAATATAATATATATATATAATTGATAGATGTGTATTATGATTTTTTGTCTGTACTTCTTTTGGGGCTTAGCCTCTCACTGCGTAGGTTCGAGTAATGTTTGGGGTGCCGTGGCGTAGTGGTAGTCTCCGATTTGTAACTCCTCTGCATGCTTAGCCTCTCACTGCGTGGGTTCAAGTCACTGCGTGGGTTCAAGTCATATTCTAGGCAAAGGACCAAATAGCTATAATGATCATAATTTGTTGCTGTAATATATTTCAAAAACAAAACTACTTCTTTGTACCTTCTGGTCACTGTGTATTGTTGTTCTACCCAGACATTTCTCTGCATCCTTCCACCACCAATAACAGCAAAACATTGCTAAAATTATTAAAATGATTGTGTGACTGCAGTTTTTTTGCAAACAAACTTACCAACGCTGCTGTTTATAGGTTTTTATATGTTTTGAGTTTGTTTAGTTTAAGTATGCACCTACAGTGTCTTAGTTTTGTAACAACACTAAAACATTGATATGAATGGTGAATGTATGTGATTAAGTTTAATTGATGGAGATTTTCTGTGTAACATCATCTGTATGGTGTTTTTAACAATTTGTAAAATTGTATTTGTTCTTTGTTGATTTCAAATAAATATTTTTGTATAAAACTCAGTGTTTCAATTGTTTGTTCTTTCCAGATTTACACTGATAATTTCAATATTCACATTTGTAACAAAGAATGAATATATACATATAAAAGAAATAAACCCAACAAACACTTCAAATAATGTATGGTCTATTTCTACCACAATGACTATTGTGTATTGAGAAAAAAGATATATTTGGATAATCTGCTGGAAATAAACACTTAAGGACAATATTGATTTTATTGTGGTCTCCAGGCTGCTCTTTGGGCACCGTTTAAATACAATTTTGGGGCGTAGTGGTAGAGTCGCCGGTTTGTAACTCCTCTGAATGCTTAGCCTCTCACTGCATGGGTTCGAGTCCAGTTTGGGACGAAGGACTTAATGTGATGTCTTCCAGCTGACTTGCGGTGCGCCGTTGGTTCTACATTTAAACATTGTTAATTTTGGGATACCATGCCGTGGCCATGTGACATGATACAACATACAGATGTACAATTCTGGCACAGAGTCCACAAGAAATAATTGCTTGTTTGTGTATTTTAGAGCTGTGCCACATCCGTTTTCTGTCTGGAATGTCTGGGGTCGTATTCATAAAAAATCTTAGTTATTTTTTCGTACTTAAACTAAGAAATTGTTGTAAATCTTGAAATATTTCCTATTTTCTTAAATTTTATTAGTACAATCATTTAATCTAAGAAATTTCTTAGGATTTTTTCAAATTTCTTGGTTTAAATGAGGTAAAATAACTAAGATTATGAATCCCTGGCCGTCTACAGTAACTGGTTAGAGTATGTTAGTGAGAACATTACTACCAATGGAAGTTCAGTTGGAAAACCTTCCCACATGAAAGTTATCAACCTGACTGGGTCTTGAACCTATGTGGTTAGGGGCTGAGCAGTCGGTGACTCTATCTGCAAAGCCACGTTTGCCCCCTTCAAAACATTTACAAAATATTTAACACAAATAACAGTTTCTGGCATCCAGATTATTTGTCTGTTTAGTCTATGATTGTTTTTAAGTGCCCATATTTTATAAACAAAAAAATATATCAAACTGATGATTTCGTTGTGGACCTCTATTTCTAAAAAACAACTGAAACATTTATTATCAAAACGGATTGCTTCATCAATTGCAAACAAAATTGGCATGATATCTTGATTGTATTCTGGTATGAAAATGGCTCTTATGTTTCACGTGAACAAATAAAGGGAAATAACTCATTTATTCAAATATTAAAAGTATTGTATATAGTTACATCCCTTCCTCATTTTGCCCGCAATTTAAATCAAAGCGCTTAAAGTGCCTTTTGGGCCGTGAACGCTTCCAAAATTCAGCTTTCTCATAACTCACAAGCGACACCGCACAAAAACAACATGGAACAATTACCTGACATTAACAAATAAATTTATTTGTAGTATCTTGTGCCAATGTTTGTTGTCATCCAAGATTGGAGGTACTCCTTCACCCACACTAGCATCATATCGGGCTTGGGTACAATCTTACCGCTAAGTAACTAGATAAATGCTTATAACTGTTAAAGTTGCACTCCTGTTTAAAAGCAGAATTTACAATGAAAGTTTATAAACTTCTTGTGTTTTTTCTTTAGTGATTTATTTCCAGTTTACATATATTGAATGTGTTGTTGTTTTCTTTGTTCATTAACCGATAAAAATATAGTTATATTTATGGAATACAGAACAGCCAAGACATCTGTTCTGTCCTCCTGGCATTGGGCTTAAACGTTTCTCAGACCGTCGTTGAAACATTGACACACTGAGTCGCCATCTTGCCCGCATGTTCAAACAGTCAGTATAACCTCACTATTAATAATCTCTCCTTGAAAGGTTCTCTGGAAGAGAGCTGATTTTTTGCTCTCCCCTACAAAGTGTATCTGAAAGGTGCACACTATTAAAATTTACAGATATCATTAACAAATTGACAATACCTAGGCCTATAACACCTATAAAATAGTATCTTAAGGTTAAAATCATCAAATTTATGTCTAGTCAAATAATCTTTGAAAGGTGCACACCATTTACTGTATTTTGTTATTCCAATCAACAATAGAAATTCCGCCTCACTAGCACAGCTTTAAAGTATAACTTCGAACACCGATCGAATTACAGTAACCACTTTAAAGCAACTATATCATGAAAATTTTGAAATAAGATTTAAAAATAGTAAAACGACAAATATAGATATATGCACATTCTGAATCTCTGTTGTTGTTTACATAGAATATGCAACCTAAAATCTCGCTCTGAAATAGGGTGACAACAATACGAGTATCATCCGTTGCTATTGCTGCAAGTTTATATATGTACTTCAAAAAAGATGCCTTGCAAATCGAAATTCAACTCATGTCATTGCATCCCGTCTTGAAATAAACTTTCTGTCATGCTTAACATATGATTCTAATCAAGATATTTTAAAATCACATCATCCAGGCATACATGTAACAATTATTTGTATTTCAGGGATTGCGTATTTACGAGTTTGTTAAATTATTGCTGACGAATATCCATGTTGTCTTTTGGAAACACAACCTTTTTTACAGCACATTAAGCACAAGTTCATGTATATGTCGATATACGATTCCCTGTAGTAATTAAGTACTAATTGAAAGATGTATTTAAAATTGTTGCAATAAGATAGGAATTTTATATTCGCATCTCGTATCATTTTTCTAAAATTTGCAAAACTTTTCGCATTAGTTTATCATTTCAGAACGGATTAGACGTAAGTTATTAATACAGCCCATGTCCTCTCGTCCTGTTTGGAACTCAGTCAATGTGTATATATACAATTTAAAGTACATGCCGTAAATTATAATGACAACAAAACAAAATACAACAAAAGTGCAGGACCTGATCGTTGATATACACAGTTCTTCTTTGCGTTTAATAATAAACCAATAACGAGTGAAGGCAGCACGATATTTACTTCATAAAAACAGAGTCTTCGTCTCCAGATGAATGAAAGACTGTTGAAGGAACATTTTTAAAAGACACTCGGCAGAATTTGGCTGCAATTTGCTATTTAAGGGAGACAAATAGAGATTTATAAATGTAGAAAGATCTGGCTGTCTCCTTGTTCTATATTTGGGCTTCTCTTTTTAAATTGTTGCAATTTAAATTACAACATCCTGCGCTAAACGAGACGATCTGTTTGTTGTTTGTGTCATCTTTATTGCAGTTGCTGTTGTTGATTTTTGTTGGTGGTGATTTTCGTCTTTCTTCTTCGTTTTCTTCTTTTTGTTATTTTCTTCTGTCTCTTCTTCTGGCCTTCCTCGATGTTATATACCTATAGTATGTCTTGGTTTCAAACTTTATTTGTAATAGTTTTTTAAAACTTTTTATTCCTTCTACATCGTAAGCTTTGTGTTTCTTATTTATAATAAAGCTTACGATGTAGAAGGAATAAAAAGTTAAAAAAAACTATTACAAATAAACAATTTGTTTGTCCTATGCAAAAAATAAATCTTCTATGCGTTATCCCAGGCAGTTGCAATCAGAGCATTGGTTCTACCTAAACAGTGGACAGTCTGGTTTTATTTTTATTAATGTATATGAACAAAGGAATTTGGCACGTACACAAAAAACGGTTTTGATAATTTGTGAAATGAACTTTAAACATACACAAACAATGATGGTGTCCCGTTGGAAGTGGATTTGGTCAAACCCTCCGTTATTGAGCACATATATATCAAAGTTCTACAATATCTGAAAGCTTAATTTATGTATGATAGATACACATAGTTGGTATATGCAATGATTTCAAACGACTTGGTCAAAGTTGAACAAATTTCTGACGTTTTTATTTTAATATTTTGATCAACACTTCACTGGCATTTAATTTTTTGTACCCCTGTCAATTTGCAAATTGTCGAAACAATATCTCTATTACTGGTATAAAGGTAAAAAAAATGTTGACTTTAAAAAAAATTCCGTTTTTGCAGTTGACTTAACTTTTATACGAGAGCAGACAACTCTATTTAACACTCAATTGAAACATTAACATTTTAATGTATGATCTCTGGCCTAAAAATAAATATGAAAAAGGTAGCCTGGGTTTGATGCAATAGAAAATGATACACTTACGTTAGATATAAACATAAATGTATGTCAGGATAATACATTTCATGTCCTAGGTACACTTTTCCACAAAACTAACAAATATAGTGGATAGGAAATGACATAAAATAAAACAAATAAAAGATCTTTCACATTGGTAAAAACTATAACTTAACCCAATTGGAAAAAACAAAACATCCCATGTTCTCATTAACTAAGCCATTTAAAACAATGACTAAAGAACTGCATACCTTATTTATATAAATTCATGTGGGATAAATAACCAAAAAACCCAACTTATCAGGACTGCTTAACAGGAGGATTAAGGATGATTAACATTAATACATTTGTAACAGCTATTTAAGCATCACTGGTTGAAACTGGATAAATTAGGTGTTCATGATAGAATTTATGCGTGAACAGCGGAAATAAATATTTTACAAATAAAATTTACTTTAGCACAATATTGAATATTTAAAAAAAACGACAAAACAAAAAACATAAAATGAATGCTTTTAAAAAACAACAAATTGCAATTTAAAATTACCAACTTGAAGAATTGCCTTGATCAGATGTTTGTGTGTGTTGTTGTTTTGAATGTTTTCCTTCCCGCTTTTTTTCTTTTTATTTAATTTTTGCACTTTTCGACCTCACTTTATTTTTGCGGTACAGAAATTTGATAGGCAATGAAAACCAAGCAGCTAAAAAGGTTTGTCTGCTGTTTTATTTGGGAAATAAACGCTGTTGTTTATTGTTGTTTAACCTCCCTTGACAATATCAGGATATATAACCATGTATGTACGGAATTGTTTCGGTAGCCTCCCTTGGCAATATCAAGATAGGTTACCGTGTATATACGATATTATTTTGGTAGCCTCCCTTGGCAATATCAGGATAGGTAACCGTGTATGTATGGTATTGTTTGGGTCGCTACCCTTGGCAATATCAAGATATTAACTGTGTATGGACTATACTGTTTGGGTAGCCTCCCTTCGCACATTCAGGCTATGTAACCATGTATGTACGGAATTGTTTTGGTAGCCTCCCTTTGCAACATCAGGATAAGTAACTGTGTAGGTATGGTATTGCTTAGGTACCTTCCCTTGGAAATATCAAGATATGTAACTATGTATATACGATATTGTATTGGTAGCCTCCCTTGGAAATATCAAGATAGGTAACCGTGTATGAACGGTATTGCTTATGTAGCTTCCCTTGGTAATATCAGGATAGGTAATCGTGTGTGTACGATATTGTTTCGATAGCCTCCCTTGGCAATAACAGGATACGTAACCGTGTATGTGCTGTATTGCTTAGGTAGCTTCCCTTGGCAATATCAGGATATGTAACTGTGTATGGACTATACTGTTTGGGTAGCCTCCCTTCGTACAGTCAGGCTATGTAACCATGTATATACGGAATTGTTTCGGTAGCCTCCCTTGGCAATATCATGATAGGTAACCGTGTATGAACGGTATTGTTTGATTAGCCTCCCTTGGCAACATCAGGATATGTAACTGTGTAGGTATGGAATGGATTGGGTAACTTCCCTTAGCCAAATTAGGATACGTAACCCTGGATAACAGGATTGTTTGGGTAGCTTCCCTTGGCAATATCAAGATATGTAACTGTGTATATACGATATTGTACTGGTAGCCTCCCTTGGCAATATCAGGATAGGTAACCGTGTATGTATGGTATTGTTTGGGTCGCTTCCCTTGGCAATATCAAGATATGTTACTGTGTATGGACTATACTGTTTGGGTAGCCTCCCTTCGCACATTCAGGCTATGTAACCAAGTATGTACGGAATTGTTTTGGTAGCCTCCCTTTGCAACATCAGGATAAGTAACTGTGTAGGTATGGTATTGCTTAGGTACCTTCCCTTGGAAATATCAAGATATGTGACTATGTATATACGATATTGTATTGGTAGCCTCCCTTGAAAATATCAGGATAGGTAACCGTGTATGAACGGTATTGCTTATGTAGCTTCCCTTGGTAATATCAGGATAGGTAATCGTGTGTGTACAATATTGTTTCGATAGCCTCCCTTGGCAATTACAGGATACGTAACCGTGTATGTAGCTTCCCTTGGCAATATCAGGATATGTAACTGTGTGTGAACTATACTGTTTGGGTAGCCTCCCTTCGCACAGTCAGGCTATGTAACCATGTATATACGGAATTGTTTCGGTAGCCTCCCTTGGCAATATCATGATAGGTAACCGTGTATGAACGGTATTGTTTGATTAGCCTCCCTTGGCAACATCAGGATATGTAACTGTGTAGGTATGGAATGGATTGGGTAACTTCCCTTAGCCAAATTAGGATACGTAACCCTGGATAACAGGATTGTTTGGGTAGCTTCCCTTGGCAATATCAAGATATGTAACTGTGTATATACGATATTGTACTGGTAGCCTCCCTTGGCAATATCAGGATAGGTAACCGTGTATGAACGGCATTGTTTGGGTACCTTCTCTTGGCAATATCAGGATACGTAACCCTATTTAAACGTTATTGTTTGGGTAACCTCCCTTGGCAACATCAGGTTCTGAAACTGTGTAGGTATTGCTTGGGTACATTCCCTTGACAATATCAAGATAGGTAACTGGGTCTTTACAGTATTGTTTCGAAAGCCTCTCTTGGCAATATCGGGATGCATAATCCTGAATGTCCGGTTTGTATGGTTTGGATTGCTTCACTTGGCAATTTAGAATATGCACTTTTGTATGTAAGTTACTGTTTGGGTAACTTCCCATCGCAATATCAGAATATATAACTGTGTATGTACAAAACTGTGTATGTACAAAACTGTTTTGGTAGCCTCCCTTTGCACTGCCACCTAGTAATGGGCTACGGGCTCGCAACAATATGAACAGTACCCTCTTCCACATTTAATTACCTAGTTATGTAGTGTGACATGTAATATTTCACATTAATTTCCTAAACTTCCGGTGTGTTCATGTTTATGTGTAGGTGTTGTTAATTTTGACTAACATAGCAGTGTAATTGGGGTCCCTAACATGATTTGGAAATATATTTAAGATCATTTTTTCTATCTTAATGATTTTTACAGCCTTAATTGGCGCATTCTTCGTAAAAATGTCATAGAATCCGAATAGGTATATAACTACGTTGTATTCTGCAATTTTCTATTTTTATAGTATGTTTCAAAATGTTGGCGATAGTATTGCTTTAAAGAGGTTATTGTTAACCGATCGGCGCGAAATTTAAATCTACAAATACGGTCGCGATGTACTATGTGTAGCAGACGTTTCGAATATCTATTTTAAAGTTATACTAGGGATTCAATATTTGTTACTGAAAATTTGTAACAAAAAGTTATAAAAATATGTTTAAGTTGAGAAGTCAATTAAAATTCAGTAAATTAGACGTTTTAAATATAATGCATTCGTTGTAAGCACGCGAATAGTGTTGTTTTGATTGATTTTACTTTTTTATTTTGCAGTTGAGTGGCTGTTTCAATTATTAAAAGTCCCATATCTAATAAAAGACTAAGGAACTGGATACCTTATTTAGATAAATTCTTGTGGGAATAATAACCAAAACCCCAACTTATCAGGACTGCATGACAGGAGGATCAAGAATGGTTAACATTAATACATTTGTAACAGCTATTAAAGCATCATTGGTTTAAAGTAATTAAACAACTATTATAAATACCGAGCAATCTTTAAAATAAAGTCTAGAATGTTCAAATTAACTATCAGAAATAATATTAACCCTTTCTTGAAAGACGACATTAAAACATATTATTTCTACTGCATGACATAACATCTTAGAGAGTCGATATATATCAATATAATGAATATACTCCACAATAAGAACATAAAGGTAGGAGGTTCTTACATTAAAAATAAAGAAAATATTGATTTTTTTATGTGAAAATGATCTTTTGGATTTAGATGGCTCTATCTTGAAATATAAATATTATAACAAATATACATGTATATGATAGCAGAATTTTCTGGCGTATAAAAGTAACACCTCAGAAAGCACAACATACCTTAAACGATTAAATCATATCAAAAGATCATAAGATCCCCTGAACCAAACATTCAGCCTGCTTTCTCAGTACTAATATAATAAAAAGAGAAGTCGAATCATTTATAACAAATTTATGCAGAGTAAATGCAAAACTCCATCATCTGTGGCACAAAAAAGTTCAGTCTAAACATTTTGAAACATTCAAAACTTTCTTTAAAATCAAATAATGATTAAACTTTGCAATGGCTCCAAAAAGAATCAATCATAATATTCTTGGAACAAATTATTTTCTTGAGTAAATAGAAATTAAAAACAACAAAATTTGCTCATATAGTCAAAGGGAGCCAAATTATTTATACATTTATCCAACGATATATATATATATATATAACTGATATAGAAATCTTTATTTAACAACATTTTTTAGGTTATATTTTAATGAAGTTACGATATTTACTTAGCATAATGCTAAATATTTAAAGAACAAAGACAAAACATAAAACCTTAATATAAAGGCTTTAAAAAAACTGATGCAATTTATAGTAAACAGATAGCAATTAAATTTAAGACAGACAAGTTTAGCAAAAGTAATCTCAAAAACATATACGAGAAAGAGTGAGGGTGTGTGGGTGGGGGGCGGGGGTTGGTTGATAATTGACATCTTCAGAGAAAATCATGTTATTGTAAACTAGTTTTTCAACTTAAAATCTGGCAACATCAATTGTTTAGCAGGGAAATAATAAAACCGAAATGACTACGTCAGCCCTAAATGCAAGAGGGAAATTAATTCAGTTGAGAAATAATTTAAAAAATGCCAATTCCTCTTCGAAAATATATTTCAAGATCATACATTATGTAAATAAAATGTGCAAAAAGAAAAAAATATAAGTTTTCTTCACTGTTAATTTTTGCTTGGCAACTGCGGGGTTCGAACCAGCGAGACAGTTGTTTATGTTTTCACAGCGTAACGCCGCAGCCCACTCGACCACCGGGCCCGCCATAGGTTTAAGGATAAAAGTTCAATCTTATATCTGATGTTTCATATGTCTGAGGAAAATGTAAACACAAACGTAAATTTGGAATGAAAAACTTTGTTACTTTAAACACACATTTTTTAATCGGCATAAACAAACAGGTTAACCATGGGCTACACCTTCTACGATGAGAGGATTATGACAATAGAAACACTTGGTTTTCTTCGAGAAACATGTTGTTAGTTTATGTGTGTTATTTTATACAACGTGCCTTAAAGATGGTTACCGACAGTTTGGACCAAACTTTTCTTCTTAATTAACCAAAATAAGTCATTGTTACCTGGAAAGACATTGCAAAATGCTGCTCATTGATGCTCTAGATCAGTATGAACAGTGAAACCTAAATCCCCACTCCTTATTGCAAACAGGTATTTCCTGTCTGAGCCACTATGCAGAGATAGCTATTTTTATTACGAAAACCATGCGGCAACTCACTTTTGAGATAACATTTTTTGGGTAATCCTCTCTGACATCGTTATATATTTTAAAGGACATCAGAATCGAGCTTATTTATAGATTTGGAACTAATGAATATTTAGCGTTTTTATCTCAACTTGTACTGTCTAACAATATAAGTAGTGTTCGAAACCGTCTCTACTTATACATATACTAAAGATTGAGTTTATGCAAAAATTGTGACCAAATTCCTCAAAACAGTGGTAAGGTATTGTTTCATGAATTTGATATGGGCAAACTGTCGGATGCCACCTTCAATATATTGTATATTATGTAATTTGTAATTTGACGTATAAGCTGTTCTATTCTACTTTAACACTTTGCATATCATGGAACTGAGAGGTATAGTCTGGCCTGTTACAACGGCGGTATGCTTACTTTAAACATCAAAGCCTACATGCAACTGAACACACGTTAGAACTTTATTATTTAAAGATGGTATCCGACAGTTTGGACCAAAAATATTTTCATTAAACAGCTTATTAAATTATTGGTACCTGAACATATCTCGGAAATGTTGTTTACTGATGTCCTACACCTGTCTGGAAAGTGTTCCATAAAGCCGCAATCGTCATAACAAACATGTATTTCCTATCTGAGCCACGCTGCACAGTTAGCTATTTTTAAACAAAGACAACCACGTGACCACTTATATTTTAGCTCATCCACGTCATCCTCTGTGACGTTGATGTCTATTTTTAGCAGAAATCCCAATCGTTCTTATTTATAGATTTGAAAAGAATGAACATTTTAAGTGTTTATTAACGAGTTTTACTGCCCCAAAATTGAGATACTGTTGAAAATCGACAAAGCTTAGACTAAAGCATGATGTTTTTCTTCAGAAATTATGCACCAATACCCCAAACAGAGGTCAGATATTGTTACATATATTAGATATAGGCAAACTGTCGGATACCTCCTTTAACATAGCTAAACGGTAACGTTATCTTAATAAACATGATGTCGCTGTAAAAGTTTGATCAGACTTTTGCAAAAGAAAAAATGTAAAATCGATACAGACCAGCAGGCTCCCGCTGCTAATTGCCAAAACTATAAAATTAGTTAAGGTAAGTGAAAAAATATAGCATCATAAGGAATAGTGAAAATATATAGCATCATAAGGAATAGTGAAAATATATAGCATCATAAGGAATAGTGAAAATATATAGCATCATAAGGAATAGTGAAAATATATAGCATCATAAGGAATAGTGAAAATATATAGCATCATAAGGAATAGTGAAAATATATAGCATCATAAGGAATAGTGAAAATATATAGCATCATAAGGAATAGTGAAAATATATAGCATCATAAGGTATAGCAACCAGTAAGTGTTTACGTCATTAAGTTAGCAACACAGTGTTAAACATTCAATTGTAGCGCTTGTAAAATATTACAATGATACAATTGAATACACATTAGTGACACAGCAATCTTTAGAAACAATTGATTACATAAATATTTTGCACTGATGCTGATTTTTTTTTTAAAGATTAAGACCTGAAGGAATATTTGGTGGTCCTTTGATCTGTTTTAAACGGTCATAGTGACTAATTAATGAGATAATTAAAAGAAAGGATAACACAGAAAACGAAAGTGTACATGTTAAAAATGTTCACATATAGAGTAAATTCATATAAATATCACATGTACGTTTATTAAAGTTAATTGTGGTAATTCACTTAGAGGTTCTAACGAACATCGTTATTAAAGTCATCGTCATCGTCGTTGTCATCATCATCATCATCATCATCATCATCATCATCATCATCATCATCATCATCATCATCAGCAGCAGCAGCAGCAGCAGCAGCAGCGGCAGCAGCAACAGGCAGCAAATTCGATTAATTAAATATGGTTTGTAATAAAGTTGTGGGTTGTGATTGTAATAACGACCCGAGCTGTGTTAATGTTTTTGTTTCTAGATTAAAGTAGTTAGTTTTGATGATTCAAAATCGTCAGTGGAGGCCTTATTTTGGGATGCTACAACTAAATTAAAAAAAGTGTCTGTCTATTTAGTGTACATAGAAGAAATTAAATTAAAGAAAACAAGCACAGCTTCACGTTATTTTTATCAATGCTAGTGTCATACAAGCCACGTGATGAAGATGGGAAAAAGAAATAACCCATGCAACCATCCGATGAAGTCAGACGTTGGTAATTTAAAACATTTCACACTGCTGACGGTATCTGAAGCGATTTTATGTATCAATTTGACATTTTTCTTGTTCATTTGAAGTGTAAAACAAATAGAGTGACCCCGTGTTAATTTGACCTACAATAATTCTAAAACAGACATATGAAAGACACATTTGCATCGCAAAGTTTCATAACTTAAAATAGAACAGTATAACGATTTTACCAACCATGGCTTAGTTATTCCAATCGCTTCTGCTGAAAACCCCAAGCACAGTTAATAGCGGTTGATGCAGTCTTTATTTTCTGTTGCGACGTGCGTGGATGCAAACCACAGTTACCGCTACCACAAACACATTCTTCGGTCTCCTTCCGACTGCCTCTACTTGTCCTTCCGACCGCAAACCGCCACTTCTTTCCCTCTGGCATCGGGAGTTTGAGATCAGAAGATTCCGCATCAGCATTGATCTGTAGTAGATTCCGCTCATCTAGACCCGCCATTGGTGTAAATATAGTCAGTGTATTCTCGCGACTCCTTGACCTCATCTTCTGCACCGTCTGCATCTTCCAACTAACACGTCGGAAGCTTGACGAAGGGGAGTAAGAGCTCCGGATAGTCAATTTCGAAGCAGATCTCTCCGACGTTGGAGTTCTAGATGGCCGCCTTTCCTCTTCAAAACGCGGCGTCCTTCTACCTAGACTGGATGAAGTCAATCCGCGCGATAGTGGCAAACTTAACTGTGAGCTCTCCTTGTCCAAACTTCGCAGCTCGTCATTTGGCGATCCCTTTGCTTCGGTCATGATTGTAGACTTCAGCTTAATCCCTTTGTTAGCATCTTTGTTTTCATTGGTACTTTCTGAGAGTCTTTCTAGTACAATCGCCTTTTTGATAAAAGAACACTCCATTCGAAGTCTTGCCACTCTATTACACGTGACGCGCTGGAAGCGTGCTCGGAATTCGTTAAGTTTCCGTCGGAAATCTTCATCTCTCTCTTTACGCTGCGTCCTTCGCTGTAGAATCTCCTCAGCAATCGAGTCTAATTTGTGACTAAACCTGGGAAACTCTCTGTCATACATTGCATACATGTGACAATTTTTTGCCTGGATTTTTTTTACAATAAATAAAGTTATTTATCTGAAAAAGCACTCATTTTTAACTTGCTGAATTTTTTGCACACGAACATGCGTAATCAACGAAATAAAATGTTCACGGAATAATATTTTTACGTTGTTTTTATTATTGCTTATAGCTTAACAGCTTCTTAGTAGTAGAAAGCAAGACACCCAGGTTGTATCTAAACTGAAGGAAACAGCGTGTCATGCATTTTTGTCATCTGTACTGTAGTTAATCCTTTTATTTTCGAAAACAGTCTAACATCATCCTCTTTAACATCAAAACCACAATCATCTCGAATTAACATAAGCTAAATTAGTGTTTAAGACATAATTATGTATCCATCTTGAAGGTGAGTTGAAACTAGATTGGCGTTTTCAAGGTTAAATGTTAACACGGTTGGTGACAAAGTTATAACGAAGTTGCCTTATGTATAATTCCTTCCTGAAAATAAAGAGTCCAAGAGCACGCCCACTATGGCCATATTTGAAACTGATTTAAATATCCTATTACAAACATTGTTATAAATATATATTCCTTTTGGAATAATAAAGATCCAAATTGCATACAAACATACATGTATCCCCTACAGTCAGTCTACTGACGTAGGCCCTCACTGTCTACAGAAATCTTTAAAGATTTTGAAATCTCATTCTTATATGAACGCAGTTTATTTGCTCATACGGACTACTGTTTCAATATCGGGAGAGCCATTAAACACTGGGTGGTTCCAGTGAAATGTTGAACGTGTTGACATTTCCCGCTGATAGGCATAAAGTTAAAACTACACTCTGGAAATTACCGACAGGTTCCCGATTTGTCAATATATTGAACTTTACACCCCGCTTAAACGTTGATTGGTCCGTTTTTAGAAACAATAAGAATATCACGCTTTGAAAGCGCTCTGGTTTTTAACTTATATATTAATGTATTTTTTTCCAAAATATTACGCATGCGTCTTTGTTTACTTTTCAGTAGATTATTAGCTAACACTATCGGAGAAAATAAAGCAATGCTAGCGCTAAGCTGTTTTTTTTCGAATTCTATTTAGTGATCCGCAAAATGCGCTCATTATTTTGATTATTGTGGCGAATGTGTTGATTGTGTTAATTTAATACTTTCTAAATGAGTACAATTAGTTTTTACTTTTATCTAGTCTTTGCTGTTACCAATCTAAAAAAACACAAAGTTTTCCGGGGGAGTATGCCCCAGGACCCCTCTAGCGGCCATGCGTACACATCATATCCTGCCTAGCTACGCCCCTGATATATATGGTCTAATTAAGATGCCGTATCTTGCATATTATTAATAAAACTAATTGATTTAAATTCTAGACAGCTTAAAATCTACGTAGATCGAGTTACTGTCACGTGCAGTGAAATTCATCTGAGATATTATAAGATATTATAATCTCTATGTTGGAAGTCAATATTTCTAACTGTTTTGTTTTTATGTTCCATACAAAGAGGAAGGCCGACGGACAATGCAGCGACTATAATGTTCCATAGTTTTAAATAAAAACAATTGATTTTATCATAGAAATGCAAACAGTCTTAAAATATATGTCTTTGTTAAATATTATTTTGTATCATATTGATTTGTAGTCTTACGACGTCTACTCCCTTTACCACTGACCTCTTTAAACAAAGGAAATCTTGACATGTTTAGACAAGTTGACATACATCTATTTGCGGAAGCCAAAGCCAGCTTGATTTGTCATGACGTTCTTAATGCTTGTTAACGATTTGAAAGTCTGCGGGGGTAAAGAAAATAGTCATCCGGATCAATGACACTTCTAAATAAATGACACGTCCGGATCAATGACAAATCCGGATCAACGGCACGTGCGGATTAATGACACATCCGGACCAACGACACTGACGGCATATCTCCTATCATACTGCATTTGCCATTTACCGTAACTCAATTCGTAGAACTTTATCTTTCGAAAATTGCACGTACGTGTTTTGAAGACATATTTATATATTCTGATCAGAAGTCGGTATAGATCCTGTCAAATATCATGTTATTTGTCTGTCTTAATGACAACATGATACGAGCATCTCATAATTGGTTTGTTTGAAATCTCATACAAACACATTCTTCAAGACTTAGTTAAATGCAGTGCTGGCACATTCAACATGACATTCAAGACTTAGTCTGAATGTTTTCTTGGCTCAATATTCCTCAACATTCGACACGACATTCAGCTCGATATTCAACGTGACTTAGTGTCAATGATATCCTGGCTCAACATTCCACACGACATTCAGCTCGATATTCAACGTGACTTAGTATCAATGATATTCTGGCTCAACATTCCACACGACATTCAGCTCGATATTCAACGTGACTTAGTGTCAATGATTTTCTGGCTCAACATTCCACACGACATTCAGCTCGATATTCAACGTGACGTAGTGTCAATGATTTTCTGGCTCAACATTCCACACGACATTCAGCTCGATATTCAACGTGACTTAGTGTCAATGATTTTCTGGCTCAACATTCCACACGACATTCAGCTCGATATTCAACGTGACTTAGTGTCAATGATATCCTGGCTCAACATTCCACACGACATTCAGCTCGATATTCAACGTGACTTAGTGTCAATGATTTTCTGGCTCAACATTCCACACGACATTCAGCTCGATATTCAACGTGACTTAGTGTCAATGATTTTCTGGCTCAACATTCCACACGACATTCAGCTCGATATTCAACGTGACTTAGTGTCAATGATTTTCTGACTCAACATTCCACACGACATTCAGCTCGATATTCAACGTGACTTAGTGTCAATGATATCCTGGCTCAACATTCCACACGACATTCAGCTCGATATTCAACGTGACTTAGTGTCAATGAATTTCTGGCTCAACATTCCACACGACATTCAGCTCGATATTCAACGTGACTTAGTGGTCAATGATTTTCTGGCTCAACATTCCACACGACATTCAGCTCGATATTCAACGTGACTTAGTGTCAATGATTCTGGCTCAACATTCCACACGACATTCAGCTCGATATTCAACGTGACTTAGTGTCAATGATTTTCTGGCTCAACATTCCACACGACATTCAGCTCGATATTCAACGTGACGTAGTGTCAATGATTTTCTGGCTCAACATTCCACACGACATTCAGCTCGATATTCAACGTGACTAAGTGTCAATGATATTCTGGCTCAACATTCCACACGACATTCAGCTCGATATTCAACGTGACTTAGTGTCAATGATTTTCTGGCTCAACATTCCACACGACATTCAGCTCGATATTCAACGTGACGTAGTGTCAATGATTTTCTGGCTCAACATTCCACACGACATTCAGCTCGATATTCAACGTGACTTAGTGTTAATGATTTTCTGGCTCAACATTCCACACGACATTCAGCTCGATATTCAACGTGACTTAGTGTTAATGATTTTCTGGCTCAACATTCCACACGACATTCAGCTCGATATTCAACGTGACTTAGTGTCAATGATTTTCTGGCTCAACATTCCACACGACATTCAGCTCGATATTCAACGTGACGTAGTGTCAATGATTTTCTGGCTCAACATTCCACACGACATTCAGCTCGATATTCAACGTGACTTAGTGTCAATTATTTTCTGGCTCAACATTCCACACGACATTCAGCTCGATATTCAACGTGACTTAGTGTCAATGATTTCCTGGCTCAACATTCCACACGACATTCAGCTCGATATTCAACGTGACTTAGTGTCAATGATATCCTGGGTCAACATTCCACACGACATTCAGCTCGATATTCAACGTGACTTAGTGTCAATGATTTTCTGACTCAACATTCCACACGACATTCAGCTCGATATTCAACGTGACTTAGTGTCAATGATATTCTGGCTCAACATTCCACACGACATTCAGCTCGATATTCAACGTGACTTAGTGTCAATGATTTTCTGACTCAACATTCCACACGACATTCAGCTCGATATTCAACGTGACTTAGTGTCAATGATATCCTGGCTCAACATTCCACACGACATTCAGCTCGATATTCAACGTGACTTAGTGTCAATGATATCCTGGGTCAACATTCCACACGACATTCAGCTCGATATTCAACGTGACTTAGTGTCAATGATATTCTGGCTCAACATTCCACACGACATTCAGCTCGATATTCAACGTGACTTAGTGTCAATGATTTCCTGGCTCAACATTCCACACGACATTCAGCTCGATATTCAACGTGACTTAGTGTCAATGATATCCTGGCTCAACATTCCACACGACATTCAGCTCGATATTCAACGTGACTTAGTGTCAATGATTTCCTGGCTCAACATTCCACACGACATTCAGCTCGATATTCAACGTGACTTAGTGTCAATGATATCCTGGCTCAACATTCCACACGACATTCAGCTCGATATTCAACGTGACTTAGTGTCAATGATATCCTGGCTCAACATTCCACACGACATTCAGCTCGATATTCAACGTGACTTAGTGTCAATGACTTCCTGGCTCAACATTCCACACGACATTCAGCTCGATATTCAACGTGACTTAGTGTCAATGATATCCTGGGTCAACATTCCACACGACATTCAGCTCGATATTCAACGTGACTTAGTGTCAATGATTTCCTGGCTCAACATTCCACACGACATTCAGCTCGATATTCAACGTGACTTAGTGTCAATGATTTCCTGGCTCAACATTCCACACGACATTCAGCTCGATATTCAACGTGACTTAGTGTCAATGATTTTCTGACTCAACATTCCACACGACATTCAGCTCGATATTCAACGTGACTTAGTGTCAATGATTTTCTGACTCAACATTCCACACGACATTCAGCTCGATATTCAACGTGACTTAGTGTCAATGATTTCCTGGCTCAACATTCCACACGACATTCAGCTCGATATTCAACGTGACTTAGTTTCAATGATTTCCTGGGTCAACATTCCACACGACATTCAGCTCGATATTCAACGTGACTTAGTGTCAATGATATCCTGGCTCAACATTCCACACGACATTCAGCTCGATATTCAACGTGACTTAGTGTCAATGATTTTCTGGCTCAACATTCCACACGACATTCAGCTCGATATTCAACGTGACTTAGTGTCAATGATATCCTGGCTCAACATTCCACACGACATTCAGCTCGATATTCAACGTGACTTAGTGTCAATGATTTTGATTTCTGGCTCAACATTCCACACGACATTCAGCTCGATATTCAACGTGACTTAGTGTCAATGATATCCTGGCTCAACATTCCACACGACATTCAGCTCGATATTCAACGTGACTTAGTGTCAATGATTTCCTGGCTCAACATTCCACACGACATTCAGTTCGATATTCAACGTGACTTAGTGTCAATGATTTTCTGGCTCAACATTCCACACGACATTCAGCTCGATATTCAACGTGACTTAGTGTCAATGATATCCTGGGTCAACATTCCACACGACATTCAGCTCGATATTTAACGTGACTTAGTGTCAATGATATCCTGGCTCAACATTCCACACGACATTCAGCTCGATATTCAACGTGACTTAGTGTCAATGATTTTCTGGCTCAACAATCCACACGACATTCAGCTCGATATTCAACGTGACTTAGTGTCAATGATATCCTGGGTCAACATTCCACACGACATTCAGCTCGATATTCAACGTGACTTAGTGTCAATGATATCCTGGGTCAACATTCCACACGACATTCAGCTCGATATTCAACGTGACTTAGTGTCAATGATATCCTGGCTCAACATTCCACACGACATTCAGCTCGATATTCAACGTGACTTAGTGTCAATGATTTTCTGACTCAACATTCCACACGACATTCAGCTCGATATTCAACGTGACTTAGTGTAAATGTTTTTCTGGCTCAACATTCGGCACAACAATCAGCTCAACATTTAAAGTGAATTTGTCTGAATGCCGAGTGTCTCCAGTAACCAAATAAGTCATCGTTACCGGAAAAGTTCCTGCTAAATGCTGTTCACTGAGGTCCTAGATCTGTGTGTAGAGTCAAGCATAAATCACAACTTGTCATTGCAAATAGGTATTTCCTATCCGAGTCACGCTGCAGAGATAGATATTTTTAAACTTAGAAAACCACATGACCACTTACCTTTGAGATAACGTTATAGTCATCCGGGTAAATCGATCTGACGTCGATATCTTTTTTTTTAGCAGAGACTACGATTGAGCTTTTTATACTGTCGAATATTTTTTATATTGAAAGTGATCTTTTTTTTCAGTTAGTTCTGTTTAACAAATCAGTTAGTGTTCAAAATCGCAATTATTAAGACTAAGATATAGGTTTATAAAAACTATGCCCAAATTCGCAAAAGCAGTGGTTTGATATATTTATATGCATTTGATATAGGCAAACTGTCGGATAACACATTCGAAATTACTTAATTTACAGTTAATCTCTAGTTTTTAGGTCTATAACATTTTATTGATCTCATGTCATATCATCATATAAATAAATGTTGTAAAGAATAATTGCTAAACATGTTTAATATATGTCTTTAATGTAATTGGTAAAACGACGTAATTCAATCACCATATTGATAATTATCATATCGATATGCACTTTAAAACGGATCGTTATGTACAAAGATAAGACTTCTACTGATGATTTCTAGTTGCCCTATAATAATTAACTTTATAATATGAATTTTTCGCTAAACTAGGCTGCCTACCTGAAAGTACTTAATATGTGTCGTGAAGTATTTAGGTAACTGTCATGTGGGAACATCTTCAAGATAAGATGTATTGAACCTGTGGTTCTACACAAACGTTTGTATGTGTGTGGATCTTTCATTCACATATAATAGATCAGCGTCGTCAACAACATTATAATTTTTGTGTCTAAATCCCCCAAACAACTCATTGTTTCACTTACACTGAGGAATTATAAAACGACGGCTACCCCCACCGCACGGGATATTTCGGGGAAAGCAGAAAAACTTCCGTTTATTTCCGCAAAGGTGGACCTTCCCCACCTTGCTTCAACTGGTTTTTAACTGGTTTCCACAGTAACATGTAAGTCGTCTTAATATTGTCACAATAAGACAACTTCGAGCGATGTTTGGTTTTATTAATTTACAGGGTCAGGGAGTTTTTCCAACTGCACCACTACCCGTACACTCGGGTGTCCTTTAAACATGCGCACAGATTTCACATAAATAAAAGACGCCGATTCGACGCTGGAAGGAACTAGCATGTACATTAGCATCATTTAAGACAGATCCGCGGCGCTATTTTCCAAGATGGCTGGGCACAGCAACACCATTAACTTTGTAGTAGTCTTTACCTATTTAGTAATAAACTGTCAAACGTGTTTCGATACATGTTTACTGTTTTTGTTTCCATTAAGTTTTGCATGCACACTCGTAGGAATTGAATGCGAAAAAAATGGTTGGGGTTTGTATATAAATATTAACTAAAACCTTTATAATTTGTCATACCGGGCTGTATCTTATGTTGGTTAATATTTTGTACTGTACTCCTTCGTACCATGCTATACATGCAATATGATACTATAACATTATATTGTAAATATGTTCTTTTTAGTCTTGAAAAATAAAAGAAATTGAAATAAGTCATGATTCATTCTATAGAACCGACTGAAACAACTGCCGCTTTGTACTGGGTTTGTAGTGGTCACTTTGTCATTTTTCATTTTTCATGCACCACCTCTTTAATTCATATGCTAAAACTAGTTAAAAATAAAACAAAAACAAACAAAACAACCAAATTTGCAAAAAAATCAACAAAAAAATGTGTAAAGGGACATAACCTTGGTGTTTATCATTTATTGAAGTAAATGATTTGTGTCCCTTTAGCAGCTCTGCCATTGATGATGTCTTATTTCTATAAATAACGCCATTTTAATTGTTGGTTTTAATATTAATATCCCTGTCTTAGAATGATTGTGGGGCGATTCAATAAAATTTATTCTCTTAGTGTTAAAGCATCGTTCCTCATATTCCTTCTATTTAAATCATAACATATATATGTATATATATTCTGGAAGCACCCATGGACGATAGTTTAGTCACAAATAAATACTTCACCTTTAAACATGGAACTAATATCATTATATTTTTGGTGAGCTTGGGGTATTCGGTAGTCTGAGGCACTGAGATGTGAACTAACGGGGAAGCAGTCCTCGCTGGTTCAAACACAGGAACCTCTAAGCAAGCAAACAAACCAAAGCATAGGAGAAAGTGTACACAATATGTTTGCATGTTTTACTCATCAGATAAATGATAAAACAATAAACTGCATGTGGTCAAATTTAATTTTTATTTTAAAATTACTGATTTTTTAAATAATTTGCGGATGCGTGATACTGCGTTTATGAATTTAGTAAAAATGTTCAGCGTGCGTTCGAGTTTATGTTAAAAAGACGAAAGAGAGACACATTAAAACAAATTCTAGACCGTCTCCAGATAACTGAAAATACTGTTGGCGGGACGATAAATCCAACAAACAAACAAATTCTAGTTTGGAACATAATTCTTTATACCAATACGTAAGCAATTACAATATAGTTTCAGGTTAGTGTAAATGTTTTTAAAATAACATATTTTCTACAATCCTGTGCCAATTTCTTTTAAATGAGTTTTATCTGACCAACCAACAAATTCTGTACTTAAAGAGTTTTATTCCTGGCCTTCTTTTCATATATTGACCAGCTTTAGGCAAAAAGTCGAGATCCAATGTATGCCAGTGTGTATCTTATGTTAACTCGTGCTTTGTATTATTTTGACTGTTGAATAATGAAGGATCGACAACTATGAATCATCTGTGTAATGTAAATATATGTATTATCTCCCTTTCCAGTGCACTATTTGTGTATACGTTCCTAACTGATATTGAAATTAAAATACAAAAAGATCAAAATATAAGTATGGAATTCTGGTTAGTATTGGGAACCATGCATTATTCAAAATCGAAATGGAAATAAAAATGGCGATAGTTCCGCTGGGGCTTGAACCCAGGACAATCGCTTGATGTCGTCATGAACCCAAGGACGTGCTAAGAATAAAGCGTGATAAAATAACCCGACCCTGTTTGTATTCCTTTGAAACATGTACATATACAGTAAAATTAACGCGCTAGACTGAAAACAGGCTGGTTTTGCGAGACATACCCCATTATTGTGCATATTTTTGTGTGTAGTTGCTTTGAAACTAATCACGAAGACCTTCGTATTTCGTGATAAAATTACTGCATATTTAAACACAACAAGGTGAATGGTTTTGCTTATGTAAAAAAACCAACAACTTTTTTTTCAAATAATATTTTGAATAATGTTGATAAAAGGCAAATCATATAACACGATCGAAGTACATGTATCTGTTTTTTACGAATTTACTCTAAACGTATATATGTATTTTATTTTTCTTATCATGAAGCATTTAACCACATAAGCAAAGTCGGAAAATATCAACTTAGACGTTGTCCGCACTACAAATTCTTCCCAATAAACAAAAACAACAACAAAAAAGATGGTTCTGCTGGGGCTCGAACCCAGGACCTCTCGCGTGTGAAGCGAGCGTGATAACCACTACACTACGGAACCGTTACTTCCTATTCATCTTACAAATTATATTCCAATATATCAAGCTTATATTATGCTTTCAAATCGCTAGTTTACACATTGTTCGCTTGGTGATTGTTTTTTATACCTGACAAATATATCAAACCATGATCGTCAAATTTGACTTCAGGTGCATTTTAAATGAGATAAAATATAAAATTTAAATCAACAAGTATGAACTTAAACAATTTCATTTTATTCTATACACTACGTGTATGTTATGAAACTATTGACAATGTAGACATTTCTTATTTTATGATTTTATCATACATTAACCTGTCATTTTACCATATCAAAATTAGCACTTACAAAAGCATGGTTAAAAGCATTTATCTCTCGTCAGTGTAACGTGGTATAAAACTTTCGTCGTATTTTATGCTTGCTCATAAACGAATAAAGCTTCCCGGCAGCTTGGGTCGTAAGAAAACAATGCCCTAATCTCACAGCTCGTTGTATTTGTTAGGTGATAACGAACAGAGCTCTCGGGAGCTTTGTACCTTAACAACATATACTAGCTTTAAAAGAGAATTTTCGCTTCGACGAATTGAGCTCCCCATGCTGAATTGTTGTAATAATTATACAAACGACCACGTCGGCCACAAAAAAAAATCGAGCGGTCATCTAACATATTATATTCAGGTTAGGTATTACTGCTTCGAACTTAAACTGACCACTACAGTCGGAACTCCTCGCGACAATCATCCCTCGGATGTATCTGGAGCAATGATACTTACTGAAATCACGATCGTTTTGTTCGCCGGAAGTCGGAAGAAGGATATGCCTAAAATGTAGTTCGCACAAAACATAAACAATGCCATCGTTCGACAGCTGCGTGTCTGCTGCGCTGGGTAAATTAAAATTGGATGATTTAAATTTGAAGCCGTTACAAATTGAAGTTTTACAGGCATCGAACTGTAGTGAGCTGTCACCCGAGCTGCCATCTTTGTTTTGACTTCTGTCTAAAAAATAGCCCCATTCAGTGAAATGGCCGAGGTGATCCGACTACCTACATACATCCGAGAGATGATTCGTGAATTATCCGAGGTGTTCCGATTGTGACCACAAGGGATACAAAGATTAACATGTTCAGACACTCACTGACCACTTACTGGCCTTTTGTCATCGTCATCGAAACGCAATTTTAACATGTTCACGCGGCAAATTAAAGTGTCATAATCGACTTTGACCATTTTGAACAGTTGCTGACCACTAACTGACTTCTTAATATTGTGATTTAACACAGTTTTACTTGTTTTAACAGATAGTATAACTACCGTAGTCAGTGTTGACAACCTACCAACAGCACCCGGTCCACCACCAGCATCAGCATAAGCATCAGTAGTACCAGGACCAGGTCAGCCACAAGCAACAACACCAGCATCACTAGCACCAGGACCAGCACCAGGTCAACCACAAGCAACAATACCAGCATCACTAGCACCAGGACCAGCACCAGGTCAACCAACAGCAACAGCATAACTAGCACAAGGACCAGCAACAGGTCAACACAAGCAACAACACCAGCATCACTAGCACCAGGACCAGCACCACGTCAACCACCAGCAATAGCACCAGCATCACTAGCACCAGGACCAGCACCAGGCCAACCACAAGCATCAGCATCACTAGCACCAGGGCCAGCACCAGGTCAACCAACAGCAACAACATCACTAGCACCAGGACCAGCACCAGGTCAACCACCAGCAACAACACCAGCATCACTAGCACCAGGGCCAGCACCAGGTCAACCAACAGCAACAGCATCACTAACACCAGGACCGGCAACAGGTCAACCACCAGCAACAGCACCAGCATCACTAGCACCAGGACCAGCACCAGGTCAACCACCAGCAATAGCACCAGCATCACTAGCACCAGGACCAGCACCAGGTCAACCACAAGCAACAACACCAGCATCACTAGCACCAGGGCCATCACCAGGTCAACCAACAGCAACAGCATCACTAACACCAGGACCGACACCAGGTCAACCACAAGCAACAGCACCAGCATCACTAGCACCAGGACCAGCACCAGGTCAACCACCAGCAATAGCACCAGCATCACTAGCACCAGGACCAGCACCAGGCCAACCACAAGCAACAACACCAGTATCACTAGCACCAGGACCAGCACCAGGTCAACCACAAGCAGCAGCACCAGCATCACTAGCACCAGGACCAGCACCAGGTCAACCACAAGCACCAGCACCAACATCACTAGCACCAGGACCAGCACGAGGTTAACCACCAGCAACAGCAACAGCATCACGAGCACCAGGATCAGGACTAGGTCAACCACTAGCATCAGCACCAACATCACTTACACCAGAATCAGCACCAGGTCAACAACCAGCATCAGCACCAGCATCACTAGCACCAGGACCAGCACCAGGTCAACAACCAGCATCAGCACCAGCATCACCAGCACCAGGACCAGCACCAGGTCAACCACCAGCAACAGCAACAGCATTACTAGCAAGAGCCATAGCACCACGGCCAGATCCAGCACCAGCACAGCACCAGCACCATTATCACCATCATCTACACCATCACCACCATCACCACTATTACCATACCCACTATCATCAGACAGTGCACATCGACTTATTAGCATAAAAAAAAGCTTAGAATGACATGCAGTCGAAAATGTTAACATCAACTTTTCTGCTGCTGGCATATCCACTGCTGAATATATACTTTTAGTTACGTTCGCAGTCTTTAAAGCGGGTTTGCAAATAGTCTTGGCTAGGTTTCTAAATCTTGCATTAGACAAGAGACAGGACAGATATTTTGTGTAAAATGATTAACCTGAACTGGATTCTAGTGTCTGAGTGTTTACATTACTACTACCTACTTTTATTCCCAGTGTATGTTGTGGGATACTTAAATTAATGCGCCAAAAGAAATAGAAATAACGAATTTATTGCAATACTAGGGACATGATAATAGGAGTCTAGACGCAGCAATTTTCTTCGCCTATCTGCTCCTAACAATTCCGCCGAACAACAGACTCACTTATATATGAAGGGACATATTATTTCACACACGATTAGTTTTACTATACTTCTGTTCCTGCAAGGACATAACATTCCGACGAATTATGTTCGTCTGATGAAAGCTAATAAATAACAAAAACGAAAAAATACGTAATATGAAAAGTAAACCGATTTTTTTAAGGAAATGCATTTTATATAACTAGTTAAAGGAATAAAAACAATACAGCAACATTGTAATTACATGCATATGTTTATCCCATTCCTAAATGTTAAAGTCTACCTGGCGATGACACAATGAATACAATTCGTTATGTAATATTATCATTAAAAGATAATTAGAAACGCTAAAATTCATCTTGCATTTATGTTTATAAGGTTTATAGTCCTACCAACAGTATTTCAATTATCTGTAGACGGTACATCATGTATGTAGTTTAAGAAGTAAGTCAGTTGCTATCATTTAACTCTGTCGGTGTGATACAAGCTAGGCCGTCGTCGC
This sequence comes from Sinonovacula constricta, assembly GCA_007844125.1. NCBI lineage: Eukaryota > Metazoa > Mollusca > Bivalvia > Cardiida > Solecurtidae > Sinonovacula > Sinonovacula constricta. Next base: position 61,797,622 of record CM017555.1, on the reverse strand, counting down.
CGGCACGTCCCTACTAATAATCTATCTGTTATAAGTAATCTTTGTTACATGTATTTGATATAGGCAAACTGCTGTATACCACCTTTAATGTGTTCTGAACCAACGTGTTCATAGTGCGCTGGCGACATATTGTCCCATATCGCAATCCCAATGTACACGTATGCTTTGCGAAAAATAAACATATGCAGCAAAAGAAATAGACATAACGAATATAATTACCCATGGGGACAAGATATTACCTGTCTAGCTGTAGAAGTCTTCCACCTATATCTGCTCACAGCAATTACATAGACCAGCGGTGTCAGCTATACGTCAGAAGTCATATTATTTCACACAAGATTAGTTTTACTGCCTCTCTTTTCCTTCAAGAATAAATAACATATTGAAGAATTTATGTTCATCGTATGACAGCTTAATGAAAATACATGGTTGTTTATATGAATAGAAAAAGGAAATATAAAAGGAATTATTTACCAGATATCAACATAAAATTCTGACTGGGACATGGCTCCATGAATAAGTAACATTATCTCCTAAGAGATAACTCGAAACACCAAAAGTACATGGTACAGTTCAAGGTGGTATCTGACAGTTTGCCTATGTCAGATATATATAACAATACCTGACCTCTGTTTGGGGTATTCGTGCATAGTTTCTGCAGAAAGATAATACCTTCAGTCTAGCTTAGACGATTTTCAACAGTATCTCAATTTAGGGTGATTAAAACTCGTTAATCAGTTCTAAAAATGTTCTTACATTTCATAAAGCATAAACACGAACGCTTGGAATTCCTGCTAAAATAGACATGGACGTCAGAGCGGATGACGTGAATGAATGGTCACGCGGTTTTCTTAGTTTAAAAATAGCTAACTGTGCAGCGTGGCTCAGATAGGAAGTATATTTCTGAAATGACGATTGTGTCGTCATGGTTTACTTTTCATAGAAGTGTAGGACATCAATAAACATTATTTCGCGATATCTGTTCAGGTAGCTGTCATTTATTTGGTTGTTAAAGAAAATAATTTTGGTACAAACTGTAAGATACAAGCCTTTAACGTAATAAGGCGATGACATACATGTAATTAGTACCTAGCTTTCTGTTTGTTTTGTTTAATGCTACATGGCACAGGCACAAATATGGTCATATTGGCGATGTCCAGCTAATTATTGGCGGAGGAAGACTCCAGACTTATGTCTGGGCAGAACCACCGGCGCACCACAGGTTAGCTCGAAAACCTTCTCGCATGAATGTTCTCGACTGCCGCGTTGAAGGGTTTAATATTTACAAGTCAGCGACATTAACCGCTCGGCTACGGACTATCCCTGTACTCTTGCAAGAAAGAGCTAAAATAATGACAAATTTTGTACATGGATATTAGTGTCGCTATGATGAAGGAAAGCAGATTTACACAAGCAGTAGAGAAAATCAGACAAGTGAGATATCGATATGAGCATAAGATGCAACATAAGGTATCCTAATATGAGGATAAATCTTTGATTCTCGACGAGTGCTTCACGACTAATTAAGCTAACATTATATGTAATTTAAATGTAATAAAGAGAAGAAAATCGATATAACAAGTAGATATTTCGGTATTAATTAATGTTTATGTTTATTAGGTGTATCGTCCCATCAACAGTATTTCAGTTATCTGAAGACGGTGTCTACTTGAAGCAGATATAATGCTGCCTTCACTGTGTATACCATGCCGTGAACACCTGGGATGATACAACACCCAGTCACAATATCATGACATGGGGCCAACGAGTCCTGGAACTACCCTTATATTTGCTTGATAATGACGATTCCGAATCGTGTCGCTGTACCACTACCATTTTTAACGACTTTGGTATGTCGCTGCCCGGGATCGAACCCAGGGCCTTCCGTACCTAGTCTTTGGCTTAATTGCGGAAATAAAATTTCAATAAAACATGGCCGGATATACTTTGGTTGTGAAACTTAATGACCAGTATGTCTTATAAAATAAATGAAAAAAATCCTCATTACCATCATTTATGTTGAGGCCAATGTTCTGTTATGCCATAATGACCAAACAACTTTCATTACCATTAGAGTTAAAATATATAATAAACACATCTTTTATTCCATCATTTATTTTGGACAAAATATAACCAAATATTTTAAGAACGTCAGTGGAGACATCTTTTTAGCTTATCTACAGTGAGAAACGGTCTGTAGATATTATTAGGAACTGTTCAAGAATGTTTCGTTACTTTGGGAATAAATAGTATTTTTTTTTCTGATAAAACACGCAAATGATTTCAGTAGCATAGCTGACTTTCAAACAAAAGTCCTGGTCCATAAGACTTCTAGCTTTAGGCTTGTATTCACCAACCATTCTAGAGCCTAAGACATGACTTAAGCCCAAGTCATAATTTTAATACCAATAAAAATAAGCTTAATTATGAAGTTTCAATGTGATTTTAAGCTTAAAGTAGCCAATTTAATGTGTCATGCTCCCACCCCCACCCCCACCCCCACCCACACACACCAACCCCCACTCCCCAGACATGTAGCTACATTCATAATGAAGATATTGTGGGTGAAATTCATGACTTGAGCAAAACTTACTTAAGATTGGTTGATTAATTCGGGCCTTAGACATTAGGCGTTCTTAATTCATGATATAAACCGACATATATTCAGATATCGTAATCCCAATGTATAGGTTAGATACTAACGTATTACATCATAAGAAACCTACATAAAGTATTCATTGCATCCCTTTTGGGATAAGATAGTACGAGTCTAGACTATCTGTTCCCTACAAATTCATCGAGCAGCCGGCTCACTTACATAATATAAAAGGTCGTGTTATTTCACACAGGGTTAGTTTTACTGCACGTCTGTTCCTTCAAGGAAATAACCCACGTAGTATTTATCCCCGTCGTTTAATAGTCTAATGATGCAGAATATTAGGAGAATTGTTTAAGTAACTGGAATGGTTTTTATTTTTCGAAAACGTGAACCTTCTTTCTTGGCGAGAGCTCAATATATATATATATATATATATATATATATATATATATATATATATATATATATATATATATATATATATATATATATATATATATATATATATATATATATATATATATATATATATATATATATATATATATATATATATATACTTGCTTGAATTTGGAAATATGCGATTCATTGTTAAGGAGCCTAAATTAAGACTGAAACTTCAACAAAGTAAAGTAATTATCGCATGATAATGTTTTATCAATTTCATTTTACATGAAGATATAAATGAACTAATGATATGAAAAGAAGTATTTTATTCACTGTTATTAATTAATTATGTAAGGCCACCAGTGATAATATTTTTGGTACAAATCGAAGGTGAAGAAGATCCGTAGAGATTGTTGAAACCTATTCAGGGAATGTTGTTAAGTCTGGAATGAATGTGAATTTTTTCAGATAAATCATGCAAAAGATCTCATTAGCACTTCTTAGTTTCAGGCCAAAGTCTCGACAAACAAGACTTCATCATTAAGCACTGATGTGTTAATAATAAACGTTCGCATAATGCGCTGTCGACATATTTTCCCATATACTTATCCAAATGGAGGGGGGGGGGGGGGGGGGACGTCCGTGACAGAGCGGTTAAATTCTCTGGCTTGTAACACCTCAGCCTCTCATGGGGTTCAAGTCCCGGTTGGGGCGTGAACTTTCAAGTGGGGAGGTTTTCCAGCTTATCTGCGATGCGCCGGTGGTTCTACCCAGATGTACGTCTGGGGTCTTCCTCCACCAATAATTAGCTGGACGTCGCCAATATGAACATATTTGTGTCGGTGCGATGTAACAAAAAGAACAAAACAAAAAACAAACAAACAAACAAACAAACAACAACAACAAGCAAACAAATAATCAAAATGTATGTTTTGCGGAGCATTCTGGCTACGAAATAGACCTAACGAATGTATTACAACCATGTTGGGACAAGATAATACAAGTCTAGACGCAGCAATTTTCTTCTTATCACACAAGTCCATAGAACAAAAGTCTAAATTTTACATCAGTAGTCATATTATTTTACACAAAATTAGCTTTACTGCACTTCTTTTCCTGAAAGGTAATAGCATATGTATGATGTATGTCCTTCGTATGACAGTTTAATAAATATAAGAGTACATTGTATTTTCCAACAGCAAAAAGGAAATAAGAAGAAAGTATTTCCACGATTTGAATGTAAAACAATGTCCCGGCATAGCTCAATTAATATATTTCAAAATGTAATTTATTCTATAAGAGATAATTAGAAACATCAACAGTATATAGTAGAAATAGATAAAGCTATTAGACCATGACGTAATAAGTACATAACTTCTGGTGACGTTTTCGGTTTGATTCCATAAAGATGCATACGTTTCTTTAATTTAAAAGCTAAATGATACAATTTTAAGGCAAACTGTAAAAGTAAACGGAAAATATGTTGTTAACTTGAACGTGAATTTCGCCAGGCAATGACTAAAACATATTTCATAAGGTCGCATTATGACTTTTTATTGACAAGGCGAGGCACTGTATACTGAATCTTTAATTGGCATTGCAAGAAGGAATGTTTCTAAATTATCAGTTTCAATTTACATAACCACATCAAGTAATGTGTTGTCTTTTTATGAAAAGAAGAACCAAGCCGTTATAATTAAAAATTCTTTAGTAATAACATTTAGAGTACTAATCTCAATAAGAATATATGACACAGCCTTGTGAGCATTGTAACGTATACCAAAATATGAAAAGGCACAAGACAAAGGTATTCACATGCAAGCCAAATGTAAAAGAAAGAACAAGTCGATGATAAGTTTAACGAAAAGAGCAAATCAAACTTAGAACGGTCAGTCGGCAAAATGGACCGACTGGGGTGCTTTAATCGGTTTACAGAGCTCTATTCTCGAAATCCCTGCCGGGTTTGTCTAGTGCAAGCCAAAAAAAGAAAAAAAGAGATAGAAAAAGAAAAAAAGAAAACCAATCTATTTGAAGAAATCTTTCAAAGCGCTGACCTTCTCTTTGTTATGACGAAAGTAGTTAGGACATTGAAAAAATATTGTCCACATGTGAACAAAGTTGAACAAATTTCTATAGGGTAGTTTGTCTTTCGCAAACTAAGAAGTTATTGTTATATTGAAGAGTAACAGAATTTTTCTTGTAAAACATGACAGAGAACTATATACATCTACTTGATAGGCCAGTAGAATGCTAAACAATACTTTCATTACATTGATTGAACGTGTTCTTGATAAAGTGTACATACTGCACCGTCGACATATATTTCCATAGTGTAATCCCAACATATGAATTGCCGATACCAAATTTATTTCGACGGAAGAAATAGACACGGCGACTTTATTGCAAGCCACTTGGGACAAGATAATACGAGTCTAGACGCTGCAATTTACTTCGCCTATCTGTTCACTACAATTTCACAGAACGGCAGTCTCACTTTTATGATATCAGGCGTCATATTGTTTCACGTACGATTAGTTTTATTGCTCTTTTGTTCCTTAAAGGAAATAATATATAGAACAGTTATGTCCACAGCAATGATAGATTAACGATAGAATTATGCATTTTTAAGATAAATAGTAAACATTTCTAAATAAAAAAGGGATTTAAATCACGATATACTATGATAAACCATGGACTACCTTCTCATAATAAGTATATATGACCTATGAGCATTGCATTATATACCAAAATTTGAAAAGGCTCAGGACAAAGGTTTTCAAATGTAATCCAAATGTAAAAGTAAGAACAAGTTTGTGATATAACAAAAAGAGCAAACTTAAAAAGTTTCCGCTTTTTTGGAACGGTCAGTCGGCAATATGGCTGCTTAAACCGAGTTTACAGAGCTCTAACCTCGCATAACCTAAAGGGTTTCTCAAATGCAAGCATTGAAAAAACAGAGTGGATCTATTTGAATAAAAATGTCCAAGCGCTGACATTATCCTAGATAAGTTATGACGTCGTTTGTGACGGAATGACACACTAATGTCCCATACATGTATGATAAACCGTGGTAAACATAGACTAAACTGATTTTAATGGAAGCTCGTTAAACTGGGCAAAATAAACAACGACATCAAATGTACTGAAATCTTATAAATCATGAAATATGCTCTCATGAAAGTACGAGGCATGGTAAACTAAATAATTTTTATGACATCTTAAATATGAAACCATAGACTTACTAGATTCTCATCATGAATATATAATAAACTTTGGAAAATCATGGACTTCATAGATTCTTTAAAAACATAAGAAAACATGGTAAACATTTGACTAAATAGATTCTTATGACAACTTTATAAATAATATCCCACCATGGATTTACTTAATTCCTAGGAAACTATAAACTTTGATAAAATTGGTAAAACAGGAACCAAAAAGAGTCTCGTAAAACTCCGCTAACCATTGTTAATAATTAAAAAAATACGTTTGTAAAACCATAATAAATAATATGAAACCAAGGACTAAATATAATTTCCTTTAATGAAAGTTCGATAAACCAAGGCGAAAACACACATGCCCAAAAACAACAACAACAAATATGGTAAACCATGGGCTGAACGGATTCTTATGAAAGTTCAGTGTAAATATTATATTATGAAAACATGAGCGATGGAATAATAAGAATCACACGAAAGTTCGATTTACCATGGACATAATCGATTGTTGTTGTTTTTTTATTAAAAAAAGAACAATTGACCTTGTTAAACCAAGGAAACGATGGGCTTAAATCATTTTAAGAAAATCAGATTCATTTAATCATGTGGCAGACTGAAGTCGAAAAAAATTATTGCCTATATAACCATGTTCTATTATTGAAATGTCAAGACTTCATGTTATTTGTGTGTAGTACCAGTAAATGTAATTGCACAAATGTAAAAGCATTAGGTCAAAACAATTTCTTGGATATATTTAGTGTGATGAATGGCACATAGTGTAATTGAGGTCTGCCTATTTGTCCAGGCCAAGTCTTATATGACAGATGGGACGATAACAATTCCAGCATCAATGTCGGCTGCTTGGGAGAAATCAAAAGATGGAAAGTCAATAAACATTCGGTGTGAACTTTCAGGGATAAGCGCAGTATCTCTATGTCAATCTAGCGAACAGTACTGTTTCGTGAATTATCTATACACGTACTGAATGTATTAGTGATGATTATGACCGAATGTCACAATGAAGATCTTTGATGGGAAAGTCCATGGATCCACTGATCGAATTTTAGCTCTTTCTCACCGAGTCTAGGAAGATTAGGAAGAGGAGGACGCTCCGTTAGGCTGGTTCTAGTCGCAGGACCAAGCTACTCGAGTATCGATCCTTATAATTTTCATTGATCAGCGGGAAGCTTCCACTGGTTGAAAGCGAACTTGTTTGAATTAGCCGTGTTTAACTGGAGGCTTCTTGCCTAGGTACACGTTTTTCAGTGCTTGTTCTATGGATACTTGCTGATAACTGTAACATTTCACTGGAGATACAAATTGGATTTTAGATCAGGAATAAAAACCGGTGTTGCCGACAGGCGAATAATAAAGGTAAGAGTTGTATACATATCCATGGTAGCGTATAAGAATTTTTTTCGCCTTCGGTTCGAGCCTGGTTAGTTATGTCAACTTTTCGTGTTTATTTGTCAGCTGATACTAATTTTATTTTTAGTATTAACTAATTATTAATCTATGTAGCAGCTTAATGAATAAGGTATACTTAAACTGTTTAAATATAAAGATTTGCCTTTATATTGTAACATGAAAAAAACAACTAAAAATCGTTTTTATCTTAAAACATTGTAAAGCCAAACAGGTACTTAAATGGTTAAAAGCGAAATACAACATTTGCACACACAAAAAAAGAACGTCTTCGCAAAAAGCTGAAAGAAACAACAACAAAATACAAAATTTGATAAAATGTGCAGGCTTCTTCGTGTTGAAATGAGAAACTGTGTCTTCACGGCCCGTCAGATATGTTTGCATCATTTGTTATCTGTGAAAGTGCCCCGTCATGAAGAAAGCAATTCTGGCCATAAAAGTTTGCCCAGTGAGAGCATAGTTTTTTGTAAGAGAGTTCTTCTGTCTGTCTAACTAAATCATATTAAGATTTTTTTTAAAACGCTAGCTCTGGAAAAAGAGGCAAGTCAGTTGACATAGCTTGTGAGATTTGGGGAAAATATTTTGTAACGCGCTTTTGACAACTGCTTCCATTGTTATTAATGGCTTTTATGTATATATTGAAAAACACATTTTAAAAATCATATCAAATGTTTTACTTTCTGCGTAGACGTTCATCCGGACAACAGTGTAAAGTCAATTTACATAGCATATCTGCAGAGGCAGAAATACCGTGTAGGATGTGCCTTTCCCAGCCAAGGATTGAGTTAATATCAATAAATAAACATATATATATTATAAATATTCAAAAAATAAAATATTAAAATATTTAACATCTTATAACAATTCTACGCCATTTAATGAAAAAATCAGCTTGGTGAGCAACACTATGCAATGCAATTTTACTTCGAGCAAGTTGTTATATAAAGAAATTAAATGTCTAGAAAATGATTCATTCAAATCGTTACTAGTAATATCTTGCAAATGTTTGTCTTGGGTTCAGAATGGTTTGCAAAAAATCGGATTTATATCACTTTACAAGCTCCATGTAGAAAACAATGGTATACACAAAGATTACCAGCTCTTTCTGAATTTTTACCTTAACGATTTATGAGAAATATCAACAAATCTACAAAGCTACATTTTAATCAGACCTTTATTATTATTATTATTTCCTATCATAATGCAATTTTCTTGTACGGAGGTAAGATTTCTTTGTATCTTGGCGAACCTTCAAAAAGCTGCTATTAAAGGATTTCGGACGAACATTCAGAAATGGTTGGTTGTCTGTGTACATTCCAATTAAACTTCAAGTAAAAGCAAACTCAATCACATCTAATTGAATCAGACGACTAGCACATATTGACTTTCAATCAAGTGTTAATAAGTGTTTCCCTGAAGCCGCTTCAGCATCCTATTATTCACAGAAAACTGGTGGGATCGTTTCATTGGCGATAAAACCCGAAACTGATTTGAGATGCATACGTTGCTGATCAATATACATACATAGAGAAATCCGCAACAGTCTATTAGACCATCTTATGCAACCGTTATATTTTATTGTGTGAATAATTACAATTTAAGGTCCTGCTAACCCAATCGGTCATTTGCAAAGATTAAAAACGTGTGAAAAGAGCAAATAAAAACAAAACAAACTATTTAGGTAAACTTGCTTGTTTATTCTGTAATACTTAAGTATGGTAATCAAGGCACATCAGTAAATCTTTTCTTAACAAGCTTATTTTGGATTTCAATTGTCGGACGGGAACTTTCAAAGCCATGCTTTGTTTTTGTTTTTTTCTGGCTTTGTTTTATTTGTTAAAAGCACATTTTTAGGCTTCATGTGTAAGTAGAACCAGTGTAGCAAATGCTTTCTAGCTGATTTGTAACATTTACCTGCATATACTTCCGTTTAAAATCAGATATAAAAAGTCCAAATGCCGATTTGGCTCAGCTGTATGGTGATAATGTATCGTATAATGAAAGTAGGCTGTTTTAATTTCTAATAATTCTTGGATGTAGGTTATTTGATCTCATCGTTATAATTTTGGATGGTCGGTGGCCTGAAATACATGTAAACACGATGGTCGGTGGCCTGAAATACATGTAAACACGATGGTCGGTGGCCTGAAATACATGTAAACACTTAACAAAAGTCGTCTATCAAATCCCGATACTCTTAATATTGAAGAAAAAAGAGAAAGATAAAATGTGTTAATATAAAAAATGTTTCAACAGTTTGGTTCGTGTACTATTTGATTTCGGAAAATCCAGAGTGAGTCCGTAGAGCTACTGACTGTGCAAATAAATAATATATGATAGTTTATGTAATATATATTGTGACTTGCACAATGTTAGCTTTTTATATTACAGCATAACTCTTGTAATAATTTCAAAAGTTTTTTTTTAACCGGCGAATATCAGTTCCTTGTTAAAGTCTGACCCAATGAGTGGTCAAAAGTCACAATTCTTTAGTCAGTTTTCTATGCCTTATGCTTTCTGTTTCGAATTGCTTTGTTTCAATTACATCATTTTATCCCGGTAATATGGCTTTTATGGAAAGCAATGATAGTCACTTGTTATGTAACTGGTAGCCGCACGCTATGATTGAATTGATGGCTTTTACTCATATAGTGTAACAGGCATTCAATAAGAATATTTAATCATGCTTCATGGTAATGGTATAAAACTATTCATATAAATAAACTTCAAAACACTTGGACACTTTATTGCATCTCATTATTTAAAAACACCAGCAATCTTCGTAACATTATTATATTTAAATCAAACATTAACGTTGCTCAGAATAAAGATGAGACTTTTTTCTTGTCCTGGGAGTCTTATATTTAATACCACGTACTCATAAAACGTTTTATATCATCCTTTATGTCAACTTGTGTTTAGCAAACCAACTTGCTTTTCAATATATTCAAAATATTTCCATTTTTAAAATCCCAATTTGGTACTTTTACATGCAAATTCTATTTAGAGTTTTAATGGACATTGTTTACTCTAAAAAGCAATTTTGATTGATCAGTTTATGTCTTCATTTATGCTCAATTAAAATACGCGTAGAATTTAACTGAATTTGGAATTTTAATTATGTGAAATCTTGACGTATTCAAGTACCTGAAGATATTGTAGACTACTCTTTGTGTAGTAAGATAATGTTTATTTACACTTAAAATGACCTGCATTTTATCTTCATTTATGAAAGAAAACATAGCTTTTTAGAAACGAATGGGTGTGAAGTTTTAATTAATTTTCGGTCAAAGTGTGCCACGTAACATCGCAAACTTGAGGGAAAAACATGTAAGACCGTTATAGACAGAAGGGTATTTGCTAAGCAGTTCGTAAAATGGGTTGTTATTTTAAGTGATACTACCATTCCTGTTTCACTGACGAATCCTGTTCCTTATACACGACATAAAATTATTATCATAGTCACGATCTGAAAAGATCCGAAAAAATCACAGTCCTGTTGGGATATTTTTATAATGTATGCTTAAGACCATAGCTAGAGGTGTTGTGATTTTTTATTTTTTTTATTTTTTATTAATTTCAGCCATAATAGATCTTGTTTATAAAATTATTTCTTTCGATATTATTCGTTCATAAAAGCTTTATTTTAATAAGGAAATGTAACATACGATTAAACTTATCTGTCATTTGATAAATTTACCACTGATACCATGCAAAAATACCGAGGCTGTTATCTTGTCCCGATGTTTTTATGTTGGCTAATAAATAACGTTACCGCTTAGACACTTTGTTCCTTTAGGATATTTCCCCCACCTTGTATTCAACTGAAGAAAACAACATTTCTAAAAATGCCGATGAAACCTATGTGTGAAAGAACACGTTTAGGAATTTGTAAGGAATTTATAATAGCTTTCCTGAAAGAACAACTTCATATTCATTATTGTATTTAAATGCAGAGTAGATTTATGTTAAAACTATGAATGTTCTATGTACATGGATCCGTGGGGAAAAAAGAGGTGAATTCCTCTCTCACTGCAAGCAAACATGGTATGGTTAGCCTAAATCAGCAAATCTAGTAGGGTTAAAAAACTCGTACATTTTTTTCAAGTCTCATCACTGCACAAAAACAATCATTATGAATACATATAATATGTTTATAAAAACATATATTGACTCATTAGAAAAGATATGTATAAAATGATTATTAGCTGTTTAAAGCAAATTGTCCAAGTCACTTGTACATAAATAAAAAGTCAGATGAATTTTTTATCAAAATGACTTTTAAAGATATGTTTAAGCGAACAATAAATAACATATTAAGCATTAAATTAAATGTGTGTTTTACGTTAAAAGACACTACACACGGAAACGTTATTATTTCAATATAGGCCAAAAAAACATCCAAGATGGCGTGCAACAGTATCTTATAGAGAACACACTGCAAATAAAAACAAAATGCATGTGCATTAAACTTTAGTTAAAACTGCTTATTTGGCTATATGACTTGAGCAAGTCAGTGCGCGACCTTGTTTCGTAAGGATATAATGGGAACAGTAAATGTTTATTCTTCTCACTCTTCTTTATCTTCTTCTTCCTTTTCTCCATCCTCTTCTTCTTATTCTTCATCGAACAATATAGCTTCTGGTGAAAGTACATTGGTGAGGAAAAGACATTTTTCTTCCGTCTGTCCTTCTGTGTATTTCTTGCAGTAGTGGAGTCGATAGACTTGGTTTACAGGTTAAGTGTTTTTTAATTAAATAAATCTATGTGTAAACAGAATCCAGGGTATGGGAGTCCAGATAACCCGACTTCAGTGACGAATAGTCATTGTATAGTGCATAATTAGTCTGTGATAGCACTTAGTTCACGCGACAATATGAGGCCTTATTTTAAGAGGAATAGGCCAAACGGTCAGTGTAATATCTAATTGCTACTTGAATAAAATTAATGATGCCTTTAACCAATCTAGGAAGAAGAATGATTATCAAAAGATATTGGTTTCAGCATGACGGCGCTGCAGTTGTTGTGCTGGACTATTTATGACTGAAATCTGGTGATCAGGGTGATTTCCCTTAAGACAACGATTGAATGGCCGCCACATTCTCACGATCTTAGTACTTCAGTATTTTTTTTTTAGCTCTGCTTAAAAACTGTACCCAAACCGTCCACGATAACTGATTTGCAGTGTAGTTGGCTTAAATTATCAACCAAGGTGATGTAACGATATTCTGAAATTTCTACTTCTTCTTAGAATGCCTGTTGAAAAACATTGTGGTCCATTTAAAATGTTTTGTAAACATTAAAAGTTTCAACTTAAAAATATTTCGATAAGGCCAAGTCCTGCATGTATTTGCTTTTGTGTAAAGTTGAAAACAAAATCTTAAAAACAGTGAAAAGTTATTTTGCGTTGTTGTTTGCTCGCTCAGTTGTGACTTAATACATGTACAATAAAGTGCGCGTCGTGTGGCATATACCCTAAACCACGACTATACTTTTTTAACATCCACAATCTTTTGTGGAGCATGACAATCACAGACCTTTGCCCTTGCGGTGGGTAATCACACGTCTTGTCAAGAATTCCCACCATTAACCGTCAACATAGACTGTATGTGCAATTATTGAATTTACAAACCAGACAAATGAGAAAATATTCACTGAGAAAGCAGAGCGCTTTTTTCAAAATTCCATTAAGTTTCTGCAGTCTTGCTTGAATACAATCGATAAGAAAATCCTTTTTGACACCAGGGTCTGATTGAAGTCAATCGAATTCCACTTGTCGGACAAGACTTGCTAATGGAATCTGCATACTCATCTCGTCCCATCTAAAATTAATTGGTACTTTATTCACGTGTTGCTAACAAGAAAACAATGGGGATTTTAGAATCTTTTTTTGGCTATCGCGAAGATCATTTTAAGTTGACGGAAGAACTTTTTTTAAGAATTGTCATCAGAAAGTTAAACGTTAACAAATGTGAACAGGAATTTCTGAGGTCGTTTATTGATATATAAGCATACTTAATGCCACCTTTTTGTGCTTAGTACTTACATCTGAAAATAAATTGAATCACTGAGTAAACTTCACGTAAAAATGGAAACCATCAATATTCATGTATTTTAACTGGTCGATTTTTGTCAAAGTTGAAAAGAAAGTGATAAAAAGAAGTACATGTAACATAAAATCTTTCAAAATGGTTCTTCAATATCATATTAAAGAGGAGAACACGCCAGGTTAGCTATGGCACATAATGTCATTATTGAAAAATAAAAGATAACAATGTAATACATATCATTTATTCGGTGCTTTATGATGCTCAGTTATTACTTTAAATATAAAAGATCCAATATAGACAATTACAAGAAACATGTCAATTCAGTATGTACACACACATTAAGTTAATACTATGTATTGCTGTTATAATTATATTTTCTTTTCAGTACTGCACTTTGTCTGAACATATAATTAAAGACCTTAATTGCAGAAGGCTAAAGGCTACATATAGAACGTTTCTAAAAATATGCGATTTGTCAATTTATCTACGCTGCAGTAAGAAACTTATAAAACCTTACGTTCGAGAAAGATGGCGTTGGTTCTTTGTGTCTTATTTTAAAATAAAATAAAAAATAAGATAAAAGACAAAGGGAATGGCGTAATTCCAAACAATAATTTTCACATCGTATTCAGGTGAAGAAAGAAGTTTAATTGTTTTAGGACAGCAATTAATAACTTTAAATTGTCATGAATATCGATCACTTTCAAATATTCGCAACACTTTTTGTATCATATTAGTTCTGTTTGCAGCATAATAAATCAAAATTTCTTTTAACACTGTTATAGCGCAATATAGAGAGCGTTGTCATAAACACAAATAGTTCCCCTTATTTTCGAATGTTCAGCCAAGGGGTTTTCTCAAAAGTAAATAGTGAAAAATATTAATACTAAATGTACATATATGCAATATAGTGATTTCTGAATAGTCTTTGATGAAACATTTTGTCCGGAAGAACAGACAGCGTGGTAATTTGTGTACATTCCGACTTATCTTTACATAAATGCCAATTCAATCAGATCTAATGGAATTAAATGAACTAGCACGAATTCACCTTGAACTCAGGTGCATGTATTAAGACTGGTTTCCCTGATGCTGTTTCAGTATCGTATTCACAGACAACTAGATTCGTTCCATCAGCATTAGAACCACAAACTGATATAAGCTGCACACGTAGCTAATCAATATACAGATACAGAGAAAACCAAGACACAATAATAAAGCTTCTTATGAAACCGTTTTATTTTCTCATGTATATAATGACTACGTACTTGTGGTATCTTATGTGAACTGACTTAAACTTTCTGTCCAACAAATGGGACAATTTGCAAAAAATGTATAAGTTTAACAACATTTATACAATTATAACCATTTCATACAGAAAAATGAAACTTGCTTTTCTATTTTGTATTAATAGGTATGTGGTGAATTTTACACAGTCTCTTGAGTTTCTCTTCATTCGGACCTATGGCAAGGAGGCTTGTTTTGAGTCCGCTCTGTCGAACACCGACACAACTTTTAAATGTGAATCCTCATTTATCTAGTTTAACAAACACGTTCATATTGTGCATACATGTCAAACGTATATACAAGTTTTCCACTGTACTGGTGTATATGTGGCCATGTTTTAGGTAGTTGCTTGTGCTGACATATATTTCTTCAGAAAATATAAATCCCAAAATGTTTTCTCCCTAACCATTACATATAGACATAGTTAAAATTATTCATTTAAGTCGTATAACATATATTTTCCAAAATTAACATGCTTCTGAACTTTCATATTTACACACCGCCAATCATTAATGCTAATTAATTGGGAAGACTATAAAGTCGTATTCGCCAATTTACTTACTCTAAATTTTAGCGATCGATAAAAAATGTAAATTTAATAGGTAAATAAGAAAAGGTCCTATCAAAATTTCCACAGATATTTAAATTTTATCTACCTGTAGACAAAGGCAAACAAGGTATATGTAAATGTGACAAAAACCTGTTTATCTATATGAGGTCTTAAAGCATGGTTAATAATCTTTTGAATGATGGAAGCCACCTCATATAAAGGATGAGTACGTAAATACATTTTATTTGCCTCATTGTCCAAAATAACTAGTGATTTCATGGGTAGATATGTAACTGTACAAAGTAAGGCGTGAATACCAGATCGAATATAAAGTGTGTTCAGATCTTGAATAAAAACTGTTTTCCTAAATCTGCGTTTAAGATTATGATTTTTTCAATCAAATCGATGTAAAGTACATATAATTTCTAATATGCATAATGGTCTGGCTTATGGTGTGGTATGCTAAGTAGACTTTTTATGTTAAACACGTTCAACTAGTTGCTGGTTTAAAGATATCTCATCATATTCTTGTACACGTTTTGCCTATTCCCTTGCAGCAAGTCATTTTTTAAATTAAGGTATATCATAAGACATCACACAGTGCTTATTCAAGTAGAAAACACATGTTGCATGATACAATCATTAAAGAAACAATTTGTTCAACGTCATTGCGCTGGAAAACATTATGTCATTTTATAAATTATGACATAAGAATACAAATATTTACTTGGACTTACAGTGATTTTGAATGAGCAAATTCATTGTCTTTAAATAAATAAACGAACATTTTTTTCCGGAATCATAAAAGATGTGTTACTTTAAGTTTGATCTTAAATAACAAATTATAATCTGTAAATGTCAAATTGTCTTAAGAAAAAATACATGCTGGTTAGTGAAGGCTATAATTTGAGGATTTAAGAATGTAACAGATCTTAGAAATAACAAACACTTCTCGAGCTCTATCAGTTGTATTGTCTAGTCTTTCTAAATAAGGCGTTCAGGCCAATCGATACAAATGTAAACCACATCACGAATGGTTGACCTCATGAACACATGCTGTTTGTGAAAATTTATGTAAGGACGTTAACAACTTATTGGAATGAATGAAAACTGTCAAAGTTTCCTTAGGGGTAGAGTTTACACAAATTGAGGAAGATCCACACTTAAGACAATTATTTATATGCTATGATGATGTTACAACGTTTTGCTTTTAGAAATTTATTATTTCAATTTCAATTACTATATTACAATACTATTATATTAACTTAAATAATTTCACTCTTCAGTGTGTCGTATATAAAGGTTCCGAGACATGCAGAAATAGCGAAGATGCAGACCGTATACCGATTGCTTTGTTGTGGCAAATAAACAGCATTACCGTTCAGACGTTACCTCAAGGACATTTGTTCGTATAATTGAATTAAACAAATGGAAACAATGTCCCACAAAATGTCGATGAAGAGAATATGTGCGAAGGAATATGTTCAAGGAAAAGCAGTTTAGATACTGCTTCTTAACTTCGAAGTATTGATCAGTGTTGATAAATGTAATTTTATGTTAGAAACTGTTAATATCTACAGTGTACTTAAAATGGCTAAGTACTTGATTCGCTGAGAAAGCTGTTAGTGTTTCTCCTCTCATTATTTAATGCATTCAATGCAATAAGTCATAAGAAAAGTACACCTATGTACATTTCAAGAGAGATCAAAGTTTAATTTATGTAACTATTAATAAGCGAACAGTACTTGTACATTATAAGAATATCACTAAAAACAGTAAATTGTGTATTTATAAATCTACGTTGCTGCGGTTAACACAAACATACCTGATTAAAACAGGTCAATATTTCAAAGGAAGAAAAGGATGGGAACTTAATTTAGAAGAAACATACAACTTGTAAACGAACCACGGTAGATCCGTACATAAATGTTTAATTAATCCTGGCTAGTTATGTCAAATGCCTTGAGCAAAGTATTGCGTGACCTTGTTCTGTAAACATACACAAGGAACGTTAAAGGTTGGTGGCTCTTATAACAACGTCAGGCTACTCATGCACTTTAACTTTCTCCGTCGTTTTATGGAGCAAACAAATCATATATTTCCGCCTCCTCAGGGCGATTTATTCCCACATCTTGTCAGCAAGTCGCGCTGTTAACAGTTCACACGGACAGTAGTTGTATTAATTAAATTTGCAAACCAGACAAATGATTAAATATCCACTGAGAAATCACCGCGTTCTTCTGGAAGACGACAAAATCTCTGCTGTCTTGCTTGGTGACAATCGATAAGAAACTCCTTGACACCAGGGTTTGATTGCAGTCAATCGAATCGCACTTGAGGAGGCTTTGATACTGCAATCTGCTTACTCTTCTCGTCGCATTTAAAGTTAATGAATAGTTTATTGATATAAAGCCACGATGAAAAACAATGATTTTTTTCCAAAAAACGCTCACACTCAAATTGACTGTTTAAAGAGTTAAAGATAAACAATTGATCTCTTTACATATTTGCAAACGTTCAAGAGCGCTGCCATATTGGAAAAACTTAATAGTGTAGTCTAATTTTCGGGTCTATCTTAAAAACATTTTATGTTCGTTTCGAAGGGACTTTAATAGCCACACGTATGACATGTACCTGTCCAAGATAAAAAAAAGTACATGTCATTAGCAAATTGACAACTTAATTTGTTTTCACATATATTCTTTTATACAAACATTAACGTATAATAATAATGTAATAATGTTTTAAGAGGGTTTAAAAGAGCTAAAGCGCATGCTTCAGGTAGAACGATTATAAAACGTACGATTTTGTAAACTTATCTAAGACAGAGTAAGAAAAAAATACCACCCTTGGCTTAGGAGACTTTTCATGTTTATGTTTTAATAACTTTCATTTTGTTTGCTATTATTCTCTCGAAAAGAAAATGTAGAAGCCAATGTGCATGATTATTTCAATACTACGACACGAAGTGAAACGTTTTAGTCTTTTGTTCTATATTACTTTCTAAACCAAAGTTCCCCAACGAAATATAATATTTGCAGGAAGTTCGACAATATAAACGTTTCTTGGTTCCACACGACGATAGAATTGAATCAAATGAACATCAGAAATTGACTTTTCAGTCATTTGTTAATAAGTGTTTACCTGATTCGTTTTCGTGATATTTTCAAAAAGACAACAGACTCTGTCAATTAAAATTAAACTTTTCAAATGATTTTAGATACATATTTAGCCGACCAATGATCTTATCAATATAAATACAGGTAGAAAAAGTATGAACAAACAAAGAAGACAAAGGACGCAACAGGACAGCAGATGATACCGTGAGTCCAGGTGTGGTAAAGATAATGTTTAGCGGCCTGTTCACAGATTAAGGTACATGTATATACTTGGCGCGCAAATCCACGTTATAAGCATTTTATATTTACTTAAATCATTACGTTTCTATCGATTAAATTAGATTACAGCTTTTGAGTGACGTAAACACATGACGAACATTCCCGCACATGCAGTTGACAGCTTTAGATGGCGGTTGAAGTATCAAAAGCTTCTATATATTAAAAATGGTTGAAACGCCTTTTACGTCCCCTAGCTAGAAACATTACACACTGTAATATGCAGCTTTCCACATATAATCTAGTTATTATATGCTATAAAAGAAATAATATTTAACTGGGTTTTTATCAAAATAAGATGCGATTTTAACCAGTTCTGACCACGTTGTTTAACTTTAAAGTCTCTCAATTACTGTAATATTATTGTTAAAACGTTTACAATATTTAAGCAATTATAAAAATAGCAAACAATGCTGGTGTTTATTTGATTATAATTCATACTAATCGATTAAATAAATAACATAATTAAGATACAAAATTTCGAGAAACATTTAATCCTTGTCATGACTCATAATTCTGACAGTGTTGAAGGGTAAAGCAAAAACACTTGATGGGAACTTTTCAATTGTTCAACACAAACTTTGAGGCAAATGGCAATTAAAATAAACTAATGCCGTGAATAAACATTGTGGGTGTAGACAGGTTATTTAATTGTTCAATTAAAAGTATTGGTTTGAATGTTAATAAAATTAAATCAAAATGAACCTTTATTTTCCATTTAAAAAGCAAGTAACCCCATCAAATTAAAATTGGAATTTATGACACAGTACATGAATTTTAAGGTAATAAAGAGACATACATTATGTAAGCCCTTATTAAAACTGGAGATGATAAGACAGTGCACCGAGCTGAAAGATAGAAAAGATGAGTCAGACATGTCTAACCAAATGTAGATGTGATGAGACAGAGCATCGAGTTTATAGATACAAGAGAGAAGTTAGACATGTCTAACCAAATGTAGGTTTGATGAGACAGAGCATCGAGTTCAAAGATACAAATAAGACTTAGGTCCCAGCTTATTAAAATATGAATTGATGAAACAGCATAGAAACTGTAAACATGTTTCAGCAATCCAGCTGGCCATTTTGCCGACCGACCGTTTTAATGCAGTCGTTGTAGGTATTGCTCTCTTCTATATTTAATGTTTTCAGACAACTAAATTTGATACAATTCTCAACAGCGTAATGGAAACATTCAAGCAATCACACACTTTCAGGTAATTCTTGTTTCTCAACATGCTCGTTCTTCTACATTTTGCCAGTTTGAAACAAACCTATATCTCATCGAGAAGTTTCAAAGCACACAACCATATACAAGTTAAGTGAAGAATCGAATGTTCTGTATGATATGATATGACGAATAAAATGAGCGGGAAATATTTAAACAAAGAAACAACGTACAAATGTTGGAGGATATAAACACGATACGCTTATGTTAAAGACACACACACACACACACACACACACACACACACACACACACACACACACACACACACACACACACACACACACACACACACACACACACACACACACACACACACACACGCACGCACGCACGCACGCACGCACGCACGCACGCACGCACGCACGCACGCACGCACGCACGCACGCACGCACGCACGCACGCACGCACACACACGCACACACTAAAGCAAACTTAATTACAATTAGTATTATATAAAATATTGCGACTTTTTTTTTTCTTTTTTTTGGGACATATTTAACATTGTTTATGGCGTAGTGTCTGTTTTTAACTACGTACTTTTTTCTTTATTTTTATATTAATTTTATAATTATGATATGAAAGCTCAGCATGGTACGAGTGTTACCTTCCTGTATACCTTCTAATTTAATTCTCAGCTTAATGTGTGCATTCTCGAAAATAATGCAGGCAGGATTTTAGCCAATCTAATGCTGGAAAGTATTTCTATAAACCGGGCACTGTAGTGTGATTTATTCTACGGTTGCTATACTACTGGGGAATATGTTATCGTTATTGTTTATTGATGTGTTTTACCAGTCTAGTCAGTATTGTCACAGCCAAATCTACGCGACATTTCCATCAGTCCAGGCATAAAAAGGGCCGAACTGTAATATTATAAAGTCATAACCGAATCGATTTAGTCTGTTTAACTACTTCCCGACAGGTTAATTCCGAGAACATTTTAACATCAAATAATGATTATGTCCACACTTACGTTAAATCGTTTTGTCGCTGAAGAAGTGTTTGTTTGTATTATTATTTATTGGGTTTATCGTCCGGCCAAAGTATTTTAGTCATCTGGAGACTGTGTCCACTTGAAGCAGATATAGTGCTGCCTTCATTGTGCATAGCATGCCGTTTACACCTGGCACGATACCACATCCAGTCACATTATCCTGACACTGGTCAAACCAGTCGTGGAACTACCCGTATATTTGCTTGATAATGACGATCCCTAATCGTGTCGCTACCAAATTAAAATCAAACAACAAAATATGTCATTTTTGATTGGTTGTTTTCTGGGTAAAAGTTTGTAATGGGCAGGACTAAAATGATTTTTATAATGAATTTATCCAATACATTTGTTTGTACTCTTTATTACTTATTCGTGGTCGATTGGTAGGGCCGCGGGTCTGTAATCTCATGAGACTGCTCGCCACTCACTACTTTGGATCCTTTCCTAAAAACTTATTTAAATATATATGCATTTCTAAAAACATCAAAATATATATTACCGATATAAATGGTCAGTGGGTGAATAATTTAATATAATTCTTGTTTCAATACAGACGTGGATTTCATTATTTAAGTTACTCGAAAACCATAAAAGCACTAAAGTAGAATAGTGTCTGTAATATCTTCCAATCCATCATGATACAAACCAACATTTCGGAGTTACAATTAGATTACAATTCTCATTGTGATATATCATATCAGAAAATTGCACCGTAACATCGTAATTTATTCTTTATGATGGAGAATGTGTTAAGGTATGAGTTGTTGCAATAAGGACTCTTCATTAATTGCCAAATTGGGAGTGTTCAGCAGAAGCAACTATGGACTTGTAATGATGCCAAAAAGAGAAAATGTAATGCGATTTTTTGCTGTTCGTGGTGGGGTCGCGGTCGAATTTGTCATAATGTTGTCCCTGGGTATATTAATGATACTTTAAGTTACTACTTAATTGGATAGACAAACTAGGTTTTTTTAAACACACGTTAAACAAATTTAATTTATGTTTGTTTAATATTGTTCAGTTTTTGAGATTCAGAATGCTCAACGGTTATATTAAGGCATCTGTGTTGTTTGCATATGCCAAGTTAACCAAGCTGAAAATAGTGTAGCAACTACTGTATGATAAACGTGTGTGTGTGTGTGTATATATATATATATATATATATATATATATATATATATATATATATATATATATATATATATATATATATATATATATATATATATATATATATATATATATATATATATATATATATTCATTACTTTATAAGAATATAAAAATATAAAAATAAAAACAAAATGAAAATTTATGTTTGTCTGCATAGTTTATTTGAAATCGTTAAAGCTAGAGCACTATGGGGCAAATTAGAATGTGCAGAGCAAGACGCCCGGACACGTTGCCTAATCATAGTGTTGTCCAGCCATTAGACGGAA
Source organism: Sinonovacula constricta (assembly GCA_007844125.1). NCBI lineage: Eukaryota > Metazoa > Mollusca > Bivalvia > Cardiida > Solecurtidae > Sinonovacula > Sinonovacula constricta. The sequence goes on along the minus strand of CM017555.1, from coordinate 61,775,048 downwards.
TCAATAGAACAAGATCACGTATTGACATTGATCAATGACATTGTACATTGTGCAAAACTTCCCTAACGTTTACGGGAAGCATTCTTTGTCAGATTATCTGCTAGTATTTTGGCTGATGATGCAACTTAATGCAGACTTTAAACCCGGCGAAGTGGGTATGCCAACATACTATTACTTAACATGAAGGAGTTATCAATTTGCGGTGATGAATGTTTCGATGAATCAAATTAAGACATTTAATTTCCCATTAAATAATCTGCAAATTACATTAGAATGACGAATGCATTATAATACTGTTTGTCAGAACGAACCACATCGAACTAGATTTTCAATAATCAAAATGCATTGCTTCAACAAGTGACGTAAAATCTCGCTTACACAAACTTCCTTAATCTAATTATCTACCTTATGGAGATTAATTCGTTAATTCAAAATACATGTATATGCAAAACCCAGCTTGATTGCTATGCCTACACAGTATTATTTTACCGGACCTGGTAGCGCATTTGGTAGAGCGTCGGCTCCAGGTAAGGGAGGCCACGGGTTCGATCCCGGGCCGCGACATACCAAAGTCGTTAAAAATGGCAGTGGTATAGCTCCCTTGCTAACGCTCAAGCAAATATAAGGGTAGTTCCAGGACTGGTTGGCCTGGTGTCAGGATAATGTGACTGGGTGTGGTATCATGCCAGGTGTTCACGGCATGCAATACACAGTGAAGGCAGCACTATATCTGCTTCAAGTAGACACCGTCTCCAGATAACTGATACTGTTGGTGGGGCGATAAATCCAATCAACAAACAAACTATTATTTTACCTCTATTAAAGTCCGTGATTGCCAAATAAGAAATATTCCAATTATTATATAAGCAAAATTCATTTGAATGAACACGCATTGCAGTGTTGTTTGGCATAAGCAAACACATCGCAGTAGAAGTCATTGACAAAAAATTCCTGCTCCAGGTGAGGCTCGAACTCACAGCCTCCGCATAACTCAATCCTTGTATAACAAGGAGAGGTACTGTCTATAAGTACGGCGCGCTAACCGATTGCGCCACTGGAGCAGCTGTGCTTCACGTTTATAACTGATGAATGAATTTGATATTACCGTATGACTATGTATAATATATATCTCTGGCTAGTGTAAGAATATATGAAAAAGTCGTATGAGCATTGTAACATATAAAAAAATTAAGTCATTTAACAAAAAGAGCAAACCCGACAATTATCTTGTTTCTATTCAATAAAAACAATTGACTCAGCGCCCATGTACTGTGTGGATGCATAACATAATTATTTCGTACAGGAAAAGAAAACGAAACGTCTCATAAACTATAAATGCGTTTCGGTTTCAGTTTTTTCAATATCAAAAGTTAAGGTTTAGAGTGGTATCATTTTTTATAGATCAACAATGTTTAATTCTGACTATAACTTGGAAACTTAGATATGTTAATGTTTATTGCAATAATTGGTTCAGTCCATCTCGATTAGTTAACTGTTTAGAGTTGAATGGAACTGTCTAAATAATAGATTCAGTGCGTTATGATGAGGGAAAACTTTGCCATCAATAAAATTTTATACCTGTTGGCGAGATACACAAATAACGCAAATAACCCCAATTCGTTTTGATTTAACTATTGAATATCTCCCAAGAACAGTCAGATGTACTAAAAAAAACGAGGAATTGAGGATTTTGCCATTACAAGTTCGATTCGACTTACTGTAATGTGAAGAAAGCATCTGAAAAATAATATCTACTCCCCAATCACCACCGACAATTGACAAGTTCATAATTTAACTTCTGCACCATATCTTAATATTGTGTACCTTTCCAAGATGTGAATCATCCAGTACATTTACATTTCTGTGTACAAATAATTCGTTAATGCACGTTAATATAATTCTCATATGGTATATTTAAAATGTATCTCTTGTGGTTTGACATAGTTTGCTTTTAGCAATAAATAAAATATGCAACGCAAAATTAACCAAATGTGACATAGGCGCTTTTAACAATTAATTACAAGTACAGATGAGACTAAGTGGGTAAGTGATCTGGAATTTGCTTGAAACTGCTTCACTTAATCAGAACTCATCGGGTGTTTACATGTACGTCCTCGGGACCTCTCAAAGGTGGTATCCGACAGTCTGCATTATGTCTAATACATGTTACAAACATCTTGCCACGGTACGCGGAAATTTATGCCCAATTGCTACATAAACATATTCCTTGGTTTAAGTAAAGACTGTTAGTAATATAACCTCAATTTTTATACCGTACATTTCATAAAATTCGAAATCTCGCTTGGATAGGAAGTACATTTTTGTTATTACAAATAGATATTATGCTATACTTTTCGCATAGTTGAAGGGCACTAATAAGAAGCATTTCGATGGATCTTTACAGGTAATACTTATTTGCTTAGTCTCATAAGAGAAGAAAATCTCTTCCAGACTGACGAATACTAACCACCTTTATATGCACATGTAGCTTTCGGACGGATACTTACAGCCCATTTAAATTGTTTACCGGATAATGAATACGTTGCAAAATAGCTCATTCGAAAGCTTTTTCTTTCGTTAATATGACACAAATATATACACACAGTCTTGAAAAATACGAAAAAATTGTTGTTTTGTGTACTTCTGAAGTTTTGTTACAAAAGCCACTTGAATCATATTTAATCTGACAACATACTTTTATTTGCAAACTGATAGTCTGATGATAATAACTATTTCCCTTATTCCGATTGGTCATCACTGTCTATATATGTCTGTATATATATATATATATATATATATATATATATATATATATATATATATATATATATATATATATATATATATATATATATATATATATATATATATATATATATTATATAAGGGATGTAAATCGAATCCTAAAACGATATTCGAATATTCGTTACGTGTATTCGAATCATATTCGAATATTCGGAACGAATTTATATCATAGTGGCACATAACATGGTAATTTTCCATTACGTTCAATATGTTTATTTATTGTAAAATGTTTATTTCTGGTCATAATTTACTTTGCTTGCCTTACAGCAGAGGCGGCGGTAGATTTACGATTTAAGCATAGCATTTAATTTTAAAACGGCGATTCTTTCTTTTTGAAATCTGTAGATTTAAATTTTTGTTATTCGGAGAGAACAAAGCAAAAACAGAGAACAGAAAATCGCGTTGATAAAATGTAACAGATATCGCGGTGTTGTGTAGGAATAAAATAACAAGTATGTAGTAGAGTGACAGAAACATGAAGAGACTGCAATTAAAGTTTGTTTGACAGTGATCTAGTTGTGCTTTCCAAAAATAAAAGAAGGCCTGGTAGACTGTTATCAAAAAGTATAGCCTTATATAATGTATTGATTACACACTATCCCGACCGAAGCTGGGTAGAGTCGGTGTTACGTAATTGCTGAAGCTAATTGCCGCAGCATTGAACTGACATGTGTGTTTATTGTACTTTGGCAACTGTTTCCACGGCTGTATCGTGATGTGACTGGGTCTAGGTGGGAGAGGGGGGCAGGAAGGGGCTGTGAGCGGAAAGGTGATTTCATGCTGTTAACCAGATGGCAATTCGTTATCAGGAGACATGACCCACCCCCTCTAGCTTACAGCGAGCGCAATTTAACAATTGTTAAAAAAGTAAAATGTTACTAGTAGTCTTTGACTTCATGATGTTTAAACTAAACACATGTTGTCTTTAAAATTTTCTATTTGCAACTCTTGTGTGGAACCTTTAAATGTGGTTCTTTGTTTTACCGTGCTGTTATTTACCATGCTCGTTATAATTGTGCCCCTTAAATATTATAAAAGCTGCATATGCGGCTCCATATTTTTATTTCATTTTTTCTACATAGAAATCTGCTCTGAAAAATAAAACGCATTACACTGTGACTATCTTTTTTGCCTTGTTTATTTATATATTTCTTATTTACCCCCACCACCCTCCCCCCACCCCCGTAAACAACAACAACAAAAACAAGACAAAAACATGATCCAGACCATTAATATAGCGTGAGTCAAAAATACAATTAACATTAAAATTATTTAGTCGAATTTGACAAAACAAACAAACAACAAAACAACAACATGGTACAGCCCATTTATAAATATAATTACCATAAAAATGATTGAGTACAATTTATCTATTTAATTGTGACCATTTCTGACTAGAAAAGAGGTGACCATTTACAACAAATCACATACAGCTCAGAAATTGTTTTCAAATCACGTCAGTGGAAAAAAAGAATTCCAACTTAAAAAGAAAATTACAAAAAAATCACCGTGGACTTTTGCTGCAATAATGGTTTTGAAGGACCGTTTATTTTGTTTTTGTAAAGATGTGCGAAAGCTATTTATACAAGGAACCATAAATCATATTATTGCTTTCGCTATTTAATTTTACATGATGCCATATCATCAGAAGAAGTACAAATTATGTTAAGTTCTATGTCCTATATACTGTTGATTGACAACTATAATTGGACGTTTGAAGAACAGAACAGCATTTATCATTAATTATTAAGATTTGCATCTATGCATTTGTGATGAAGATGTTTCAATGTTCTGTGCGTCTTCTTTTTTCTTTTTAAAGGCGGTTGACGCTGCATGAATTATGTGAACTTTAAACTGACTTTAATGATAAGGCTGGAAATAGTTCCACTTTGAAAGTTGGTCTTAGATGAATATTTGGTGACATTTCGGAATATTGACAACTGATAACACTGGAAATAGTTCCACTTGTTCGACGAGCGAAGATGAACAATATTTTTTACAAGATAAAAACCTGACAAGTGGCAGTCAGTCGAAAATTATTATTTTAAACATTGAGAAAATATTGAGGACATGGGCCATGTACCGACAGCTTAATATCGTCAAATAAACATGTTATATTTGAAAAAAAAAGAGAAAGCAACGATCCACACATTGTTGATTAAGAAAATGTGCGAGAGAGAGTATTTGGGAGGGTATATGCGTGTGAATGTGTTACATGTTATCAAGAAAAAAACAACAACATCATTTGATTCATGACTAAAAGACGAGACAGTTATGTATGTTAAAAACTGTTATTGCATATTTAAAAAGGGTATATACATTGTACTTGTATCCGTGAAAAAGAGATGTTGTTCTGTTTTTTTCAGACTCAGTTTTGCAAGTAGCAATTACAAGGTGGCAAAGCATGAGTGGCCTATGGTCATTTCAAGAGACACATGTCAAACAGTTTGGTTAATCTTTATCATTTGTAATTACCTTGGCAAACAGCAGTTAACACAATCAGCTACCAGTGGTATAGAGTTGCGTTTAACAAACAACTTGCCTAATAGAAACAAATATTCCAAGCGCACAACGTTGGAAAATTTATTTTGAATAAAGTATCTTATAGGGGACAGCTTGTTAAAAACAACGATACAAATCTACGCCTGTTTCGCTTGTTGCCTTGAGAAAATCACTGCTTGACCTTTTCCCCGTAAACATATATAAGAAACACAAGGTGGTGGCAATTTTATACCAATACCTGTGTATCAAGTATGCATACATGGAAAGTAAATTGGAATCTTCCAATGACAATATTGCAATGGGTTTAATCGAGAAGATTACCGCATATTCCATCACAGTAACAATGCATATTCTCATAGACATCATACCCAGAGTTACCCAGCTGAGTTTGTTAATTCCGAAAGAAAGATATATTGATCATACCATGCTTCAACCAAGTGTAGACAGTGTTGTCCAAAAGCATAATTGATGAAGAGAAATGATGGCACAAAAAGTTTCTGTGCAAACAAAAAGCACATGAACATTTGACGGCATTACAAATCTTTAGCAACAAGGTTTTGCTGTCTCTTGGTTGTTTGGTTGTCAGGCAAAATGCTCAATTGTTGAACAAGAACTGAAAGGTGACCTTTGATGCTTTGCATAATTGCTTTCTTGTGGAAACAACATTTAAAACATTCCAGGAATCGTTTTGTTTTATGAAAACAATAAAAAAGGCCAAAATCACTTAATACGAAAGTTTTATATAGATCTCAAATGGTACGAAGTGTACTTTGAATATTTAACCGCATAAAGGTAAATAAATCTCATGACACTATTAAAGTTGGAACAAGAAAACATTTAGTGAACACTTTTATTGCTCCAATCAAACAAATACCGGTAATAGAAGGCATTAAGTTCAATTTGGCTTATATAAAGAATGACATTAGTAAGCTTTTTTGCATAGAGACTATCCATTTGTAAAAAATTAAAAAAATAATTTTGAATGTTGATCAGACAATATCAAATCGTGTTTTTGTTAAGGTATTTGATGTGTAATAGTGTCTAAATTAAATCCTGACAAAAGATATATCACATTATTCAGCTTTGTATTCTGGGTCATTTTCCAAATTTAAACAACTTTTCACCTCAGCTAACTTAAGTTTTGCGAATTTTTATGTAAAAGGTCAACGTCCTCAAATCTGACCTTTAATTAATCTCATATACGTCAAATTTCGATGAATAACAAATTAAGAATACACAGTAATTCCATTTGTTGTATACATTTTTATTAGAGTATACTTTTCTCAATAAAAATACTCCAAAATCTGTGAAAAACACACTTCTTTCTTTCTTTGCTTTAATTGTACTTTTTTGACAAATCTTCTATGCTGACAGCGTTTCCTTGTCGCCATTTTGGAGTGGAGACGCGATTTCATTGGATAAAATTGGAATACTGAAATCGGGTGATTTTATTCTCGGAAGGCCGAGTGTTGACGTAAATGATCGAACATGTAACATCTTAAAACGCTAAATGACGACATTACACGAATATTCATGATATTGATTACACATCTAATACCTTAAAGGTAATTAGCCTTATATAATAAAAACTGGAATTAATGAGTCGGTACAAGAGATAAGGATAATTTAGAAACATTAGCCAAAACTTTCTTGAGAGGACAGAGCATTTTAAAATATTTTTCAATACTTATATTACCGTGTAATGTTTTAATTAAGACAAATAGATTTCATATCCATACAATTACATTTGTAGTGCCTGCTTCTTTAACTCTGCACTTTTTTCTTTTCTTTTAATATTTATTTTTAAATAATATCACCAAAGCTCAGCGAAATACAACTTCCGTCCGCAAAATTTTACCTTCTTTTGTATTGCTTGAACCAAGATGGCATTCTCAATAATACCGCTTAATTTCGCTAAACAAGTATCTTGTATATAAAATTAACGAAAGAAAATAGTATGAAGTGTGATCTATTCTATGGTTGCTATACTACTGGGGAATATGTTATCCATATTGTTTATTGATGTGTTTTACCAGTCTAGACGGTATTGTCACAGCCAAATCTACGCGACATTTCCATCAGTCCTGGCATTTAAGAGGCAGAACTGTTGTATGGTAAAGTCTTTGTCGATAGACAAATCGAAACCGGCAGTTAAACCATGCCCAGTCAGGGGTTAACTCTGAAGACGATGTAATTGTCAAACGGTTGAACATTTATAATGTCCCCACTTTAGTGTAGTTTTGTCGATGATAAGTCAAAAGCAAAAGATACGGGACACACATGTAAAACATGTCAATATACAATGTATAATGCAAGGAACTAGTCAAGGAGTTCTTCGTCTTGTGGATGATTTAGTTAACCTATGTTTTGATTAACAAAACAGTCAAACTTTGGAAATCTGCATCTTGTACAATTCGTCGGATACTGTTACGATCACGATTTCCAACCATAAATGCTGTCAAATAATACGATCATAAATAATAATAATAATAACATATTACTACTACTACTACTACTACTACTACTACTACTACTACTACTACTACTACTACTACTACTACTACTACTACTACTACTACTTCTACTACTGCTACTACTACTACTACTACTACTGCTACTGCTACTACTAATTTATGATATATTATTATTATTATCATAAATAATAGAAATAATAATAATAATAATAATAATAATAATCATAATAATAATAAAATAATAATAATAATAATGATATAATTATTATTTTATTATCATTTTATTAATAAAATTAATATATAGATAATATTTATCTCCAAAAAAGTTTTAGTCAAATAGGAAAATAATAATTTAACAAAACCAAAACAGGAAGTTTTTCTACATATTGTAACTGTTATTGCTAGTGTAAAATGGGGCTAATTAGTATGTGCAGAGCAAAATGTCCCACACGCTGCCTAATCATAGTGCTGTCTTGCCATTAGACGGAATCAATATAACAATAGGTAAATAAGAAAAGGTCCTATCAAATTTTCCGCAGATATTTAATTTGAATCTACATCTAGACGAAGGCAAACAGGTTAAATATAAATGTGACTAAAACACAGAAACGAGACATAACACACACACACACACAAATACAGCAAAAAAAAACCATCAGTTACCGCCTTGGAACGGTTAGTCGGCAAAAGGACTGACGGTGGAGTGCTCTAACCTCGCACTTCCTGAAGGTTTTTCTATCCTACAAACAATGTAAATAGAAATATCCCGTTAAAGTAAAAAACTAACAGCAAGCACCGTATCGGGAGTTAAAACAGTAACAATGAACTTAAGATCACATATTGTCATTGATCAACGGTATTTTACCTTGTGTGTAACTTCGCATACGGGAAGCAATCTATGTCGAATTATCTTTTTGTATGACAGTTAATACCACTCTATGCAGATTTAAAACCAGGCGAAGTTGGAATGCCAAAATACTGTAAATATTATTTAACACGTATTCTGAAATTATCAATTTTCCGTGATTAACGTTTCGATAAATCAAAGTAAGAAATTTGATTTTCTATTATAGAATCAGCAAATCACATTTAAATGACTAATGCATTGTATGTTGTTTGTCAGAACTCAATATATCGCAGTAGATTTTCAATATTCAAAGTAATTGCATCACAACAGAGCAGTATTATATATCAAAGTTTGCATAATTTGTCAAATGTTTTTACAGAACGAAATTGAATAACAGGGAAAAGAAAGCAAAAATCATTTAGTAAAGCAAACAACAATTTGCATTAAACGTCCTTAAAACACAGCATACATTTAGCCAACCAACATGTTCAGATCATTTAATGAAAATTTAAATATAAAGATACGTTTACTTATATTGACCACGTGGTTCTGGCGCGGGAATTTTAGTTTTCCTCCTTTATACTCAATTTGCACGAACATTGAGTAGTTGATTATAGTACAAAATACGAGCTTGATACGACTATTTCCTATTAATAGAAATATATAACAGTCTCAGTATAATGTCACAGCAATGGGAGTAAAAGAGAATACTAAAAATGTGAAGAACTGTTACCCTGTCACTTTACACAATAATTTACGTGTGTATTGAGACGGAGTAGGTACTTCAAGTATTAGTCCGACCAGACTCAATCAAAGCTCCTCGGGTAATTACGTCCTCGGGACGATCATCCCTCAGGTGTAGCAAGTGGACATATAGTTACAGCTATAAAACCTTTTTCCGCAAAAATAATAATATGCGGTAAAATAGCTCACTCAAAATAATTTCTTTTGTTCTCTACTGTGACGCAAACTAGGTCTGTTCTTTATAAAATGCAAGAACAATATAGTGCAAATAGTACAACTATTTAGTAATCATCATATCGCAGTATCGTGAAAAAAAGTCAAAACTTTGGTTTTCTGTGTACTTCTAAAGCTTATTTCTGATTTAATGCCAGTGCATTCATATTTAAATGAATATCACATTAACTTCAAAAATGTAAAAGTAAGATCTGTGAAGAGTCATATCACAAAAAGAGCAAACCCAAACGTTACCGCATTGGAACGGTCAGTCGGTAAAATGGATCGACTGGGGTGATTAAACCAGTTTTACAGAGCTCTAATCTCGCACTTCGTTAGAGGTTTCTCAAATACAATAAATGAAAAGAAAAATATGATCTATTTGAATACAATATATCCAAGCGCTGACGTTTTCTCTGTTATGCTATGACGAAAGTATTGACGTCATTGAAAAATAAGAAAGCCATACACTAGTATGAAATAACCCAATCATGTTGAAATTTATAGGTAGCTTCAAAAAAGGACTATCGTTAACTGGGATTATTACTATGTATGCATAATGTAGCATATCCGATCTCCAACTTCTTGTTTTCGTTCCATTTCTTTCTTTCTAAACCTCTTATTTTCATCACAATCGGAACCTGTCGTTACTTTTCATACAAATGTGATTATGTTTATGTCATCATGTGGTATTCCTTGTATAACTGGTTAAAATAAATGTTTATTCAATTCTGTTTTTTGTTGACAATTAACATAAATAAAACATAAATAGTACATGCATATGTAGCTGATCAACAATGTAAATGTATATACAGACTGTAAAAGTATTTATTACAAAACTTTCCTATTTTATCTTTACTTATAAGTTTATATTTTTTGTTCTCTCAACTTAAAATCCTCTAGGACAGAAAGTTGGTTTTCATAAACAACTGTTATAGAAAATAAAACAACTGTAACCGATGTAAATACAATGAAAACTTGCCGATATATGATTCTACAAGGTAGTAATTGAACATATGCTAATTTTCTTTAAAGAATGTCATTTTTTTCAACTGGTTTCTTTAACTGTGGGATTTTGTTATACCCTTGCTCGTTTTTTATTTGTTAATCGCATGTAAATTGTGTTTGCCCGTAAAATTAATATTATATAAAATTTGGATTGGATACGGATTTTTTATTTGACTTTTGCCTACACATTTTGTACTTAGAAATAGAACGCAATATATTTTGTCTTTCAGCCTTGACATTATATATTTATACTTGTCGCATTCTGCCCCAAAATATAAAATGACCAGACCATTTATATATCGTAAGCCACTGAAAAAAAATAAGATTCAGCCAAAAATCTTTTAACTTAAAATAACCATTATGGTCTGGAGAAAGGTGCACATTAACATCAAATCTTTAAACAACATATTCAATTTCTTCTGACATAGACTTCAGAATCTGGATAATGTTGTAGCATACAAAGTAGACTATTTATGCAAACCAAGATCAGCCAGTTGCTCTTGAAAGATATTTTATTAGAAATATGCACATGTTGCTGCCAGGCTTATCCTTAGACATCATCTCATATGTAAATTGCTGGAATTTCCCTATCACATTATGAGTATTTTTGACTATTGCGCATGTTGCATGACAAAGTTGCACATAAAGATTTAATATATTTAATCTAACACAACTGAACTAAAAAGTAAAATAATAAAAATAGAATAAAAACACCAGGGACACATTTTTTTGCAGTAACGACGTTGATTTTGAAATTTATTGTGTTTGTGTAAAAGTGTGCAAATACATCTAGTAGTTTTCTCCGGAATCAATATTAATAATCCTCTTACTTTTTTAATTTATAATTATACCCTATTTCAAGAAATGCGTATGGAATTATGTTAGGATATTATATATACTGACGAGTGAAAGCTATGATGGACGTTTTAAGAACAAAATAGAACGTAACTTTAATAATAATTACAACCATTAATATGTTGGAATATGTTTTCTGTTCTGTTGCTCTTCTTTTGTTTCACGATATCATTCACTTTGATGATATAACAGGTACTAATTCCACTGTGTTAGTCGGTCGAAGAAAGATATACCAATAATTGATATAACAGTTAACATTTCACTTTGTTAGTAGGTCCAAGATGAATATTAGATGACAGGAAGAAATAATAATAGTTGATTAAACTATACACATTTCACTTTGCTAGTAGGTCCAAGATGAACATTAGGTGACAGGAAGAAATAAAAACAAAAATAGTTGATTTAACTGTGCACATTTCACTTTGCTAGTAGGTCGAAGATGAGCATTAGGTGACAGGAAAAAAATATTAATAGTTGATTTAACTGTAAACATTTCACTTTGTTAGTCGGTCGAAGATGAGCATAAGATGACAGGAAAAGTACCAATAATTGATATAACTGTAAACATATCACCTTGCTAATAGGTAAAATGCGAACCATTTGAGACTATAAACGCTCTCCCTCGGGGACGCACTTTCTCCTAATTAAAAAATGAAAGAAGGCAAAGTTCTGCACAATGCTGATGACGAAAAAATGTGGGAAATATGTGAGTCTGATCAAGAAACAACATTGTTTTGATCAAAGGAGATTAGGACAAAACGCTTTGTTCACCTAAATAGCATATGTACAAATGTATACAATTATATGTATAAATGACAAAAGGATGATGTTTGTTTTCCACTCATTCATACAAGCAACCTTTGCAAACAGGCATCTCGTGGTAGAACTGTGGTATTTTATAGATTTATTCTTAAAATAAATTTTAGCTAAATAATTCGCAGTTATTTTTGCAACAGTAGTTAAAACAACGAACAAAATATTAATTAATAATGGTTATGCGTGTCTGTGTGTTATCTACCATGCTATGTTAACAAAAACATACCCAACTAAAACAAGTCAATATTTCAAGAAAAAAGAGGATTGACATTTTTGAAAGAAAGGATCTTACAGCAGACAGCTTGTTGACAAGCAACGTTAATTGATGCTAGTTTGGCCTGATGCCTTTAGCAAAACGTTGCGTGACCTTCTTTGGTAAAAATATATCAAGAACATCGAAAGTTGTCGATCTTAAAAACCAAAACCAAGAACACTTGCACTTTTACATACACAATCTTTTTGAAGCAATCACATACTACTTCCTCCGCGGCGATTTCCAAACACATCTTGTCAGAAAATTGCGTCGTTAACATTTTACACAGACAGTAGTTCCGTAAATAAAACTTATAAACGAGACAGCCTATGAAATATCCACTGATAAATCACCACGCTATTTCAGAAGACGACGAAGTTTGTACTGTCTTGCTTCGCGACAATCAATAAGAAACTCCTTGACACCATGGTTTGATTGCAGTCAATCGAACTCCTCTTGTCGTACAAGACAATCTGCATTCTCATCTCTTCACATCAAACAATAATGAATTGTTTATTTATGAGTAGTCAACGTTCAGTGGTGATTGTAGTATCTTTTAGTGTCTGTTGCAAAGTGTCACATTTTTCATTTCAGCTTGATACTCAAGGACACTTTATAACTATTTCGAAATTCAAGATAAAACTTGACCAAGATAACAATAAAGAAGCAAAATGGTCGCCTAAATTTGAAACGCAAACTTGTCGTGTTACTAATTTGTACTGACATTTGAAATATACACCTTTCAGTAGGCCTACTCTGAAAACAATCAATTCCCAAAATCGCTTTAAGCTACACCGTTTACGATAAAACAGATCAAAAAGATTAACTTTAAGGATTTAACTACATGCGCTATAAAATAAGTCCATGGTTTGACCGCTCTTTGTTCGTTGCTTATGATTTCAGTAAATATTTTCTGCTATTCATTCTCAGTAAAGTATGCTTATTATATATTGTTGTTATCTTTAAGATTGAATGTAGAAGCCAGATGACAACATTAACTGTAAACACAATGCGTCACAACGAAATATTGATGAATGACAAAAATAGGCGTCATTTCTGAAACACTTCCAAGATCTGTCTTCAACCGCTAGGCAATAACTTATTTGTGTGAAGTTAGGAAAGTATGAAGGTTTGTGATTGCTGAACGTTGAAAGAAGCAAGACTAAAATATAAAATGTGCAGGCAGATTACAATTTTCAGGCTTCTACATGCTGAACGTGGAAAGAAACAAGATTAAAACACATATTATCTGGAAGTTGGACTTTAGCAGATTTTTGATATTGATTATTAAGAAAAAGACGGTGTCTCCTCTGCAGGTGTGATATGCATGCACGAATTATCCTTGTGACATTTTCTTTTTTACCTGACCTGATTTTTCTGACCGCTGGACTTGTTATATACAGACCTTGTAAGGTATTAAATAGTAATTATGTAACACATGTATTATTTTGCAGATATTATCTCCTCTTTGACCATTTCTTACGATTGTTAATAAAATTCCTAATAATATAAAAAGGCTTCACCCAAGTTACATGAATCGTACATGTACATATATAAATAATTTATTTCTGAATATTCTCCCAAAGGGGCTTTTTAAAAGTCAGAATAAATTCGTGCCGCACATTTGCATTTTATACAGTTCTGTTCCTTACATTTGTACCATAATGCAATTTTGTAGTATAAAGATTTCTTCCTAACCTTAGATAAAAGCATTTTGGCGAAAATCAGAAGTAATTGGTAACAAAGCGATTAAACTTCCCATATAAGCACATTCAAACACATTTAAGTGAATCAGATGAACAAAGCGCATTAACTTTCAATCCGGTGATGTAAAAGATTTTCCCCGATGCCGCCTCAGCATTCTATCATTTACTGAAAAAATATAGCCTCTTTCAATTAGCATTAGAATTTAAAACCGATTCGAGGTGCATATGGAACTGATAAAAAAAATGGAAATCAAAATAATTAATAAAAGAAATTATTTTTTCTTACAATTTGATTTGATGTAAAAATGTTGTCATGTAAACGAGTTGTTGTCTTGGAGGGTAAAAGAATCAAAAGCGGTTTTCAAATATTTTAAGCCATTTTAAGCTCAACAGAATAGTTCTTCTCCTAACTGCGCATGTAGGAATATACGAGATAAGTATACGTCAGGGGCATAAACAATGCACTATGATTGGCTCCATATTAACGTTAATATTATAATATCAATGAAGTGTGGATCGTGTGGTTTCTATTTGTCATGTGCTAATGTTAAACTGTGACCGAAGTCATGTTAACATACTTCATCATATGAGGTGCTAGACAACCCCAAACATTTCAATCCGCGGCGATTTTCTCTTGACAGGAATTGTCGTCGCTGACAGTTAACACGACATTAGTTGCATTTATTAAATTTACAAACCAGACAACTGAGGAAATATTCGCCAAGAAGAAATCACCACGCTCTTCCAAAATCGGCGACATTCCATGTTTCCAGCTAGGTGAAGGTCGATACGAAAATCCTGATTGACACGAGGCTTTGACTCAATCGAATTCCACTTGTCGTACAAGACTTGCTAATAGAATCTGCATACTCATCTCGCCGCATCTAAAGTTAATTGATACTTAATTCACTTGAAAACTATAGGAAACTTAGTGACCTATTGCGTCTATCGCAAAGAAGATTTTTAAGTCAACTGGGAAATGTTTCCTGTTACACGAAAGTTTTACTGTTGTTTTGAGACAAATTAATGTCACATTGGTAAAAGAATCAAGTATTGCATTGCTCGTTTTATGATGTACGTAATCTTTATCTCGCCTTTCCAATGCTAGGTATTAAAATCCTAAAAAACTACTTACCCTGGCCTAAAAGCCGAACGTAATTGTTGATAGTATCAATGTTATGTATTTCACGGTTCTGTTACAGTTGAAACCTCATAAGACGGATGTATTTCAACGGGCTCTATCGATCTGTCAATTCATAGCTACATTGTAACATGACAGCTTTAAAATGACGCAAAATAATACAACAACTATTATATGTTGATATCAGACACTTTGATTTTAATTTAAAAAAAAAAGCATCAAATAAATTCAGACAAGGTATGTGAAGCAAAGTGTGAAATATACATTTTTCGCGAATAAAAATTACGTGTTGATTAAACGTAGTCATTTTGTTAAAATTTACAATTAATGTAGTGCAATTTTTAGCGCCCTTTTGGGGACTACATTTTCTCGTGGATTCGTCAGTCTACTGCAAGTCACCAACCGCACGACCACACCCAACGTGGACAGTGAGAACGAACACATACTTACTGTTATGTCATAAGGCCTATTGTCTTTGTCGGCAATTGTGCTAAGTCTACGTATTTGTAAAACATCCACTGAACAAAAAGGGATCAACGAGTTCCTTGTACCTTAAATATTTGAATGGTCATGCCTAAAGAAGTTTGTCGATGACATACATTATCATGAAATTGCATTGTAAAAAACGTGAATTTAGCATGACGCTTCCTACATGTACATCTGCCAACGTAGCAACATCATTAATTCTTTGACACAACAATAATGACTTTGGATCCGATTGTCTACATACACAAACACGTAGTAAAGAATCATAAGCGGTATTGTTTAGTGTTAGCACATCGTCTTGAATAATCATTCTGATAAATTATGTCATTAAAAATAATGTTTTTCGTCAGATACAAAATCTGTGAATAATCCCCGTTTAACAAAATTTACTTTACTTAGACGAGAAGTAGAATTGCATATTTCATGACTTGCATCTTTCAATCTGCCAACTGTACATGGTAATATGTTCACATCAAATTCTCGAGAAACGATACTTCTTTATATGCAATACTATTCTAACAGCGTTTAAAGTTAGAAAAAGTAAACGATTTATGAGTACTTGAAATTGTTTCTCACAAATTTGGAAGAGAGTTTATACAGGTAAGTGAGTAATCGTCTCCTAGTTTATACATGTTACAAACTTGTTTAATCTTAATATTGTTTTGATTGTTAATGTCAAACTTTAAATTGCTTTATTGAAGAGACATAAGCCCAATCTAATTGAAATGGTTTAATCTTAAAATTGTTTTGATTGTTAATGTCAAACTTTAAATTGCTTTATTGAAGAGACATAAGCCCAATCTAATTGAAATTGTTTAATCTTAAAATTGTTTTGATTGTTAATGTCAAACTTTAAATTGCTTTATTGAAGAGACATAAGCCCAATCTAATTGAAATTGTTTCATCTTAAAATTGTTTTGATTGTTGATGGCAAACTTCAAATTGCTTTCTAATCTCATTGAAACTAAGATATTGAGACAGTACAAAATTTAAAATAAAATTATAAAATACTTATTGTTAAAATTCAATTACAACGTCTTAGTCAACAATTAATATTTTTTAACAAATATTTTATACTACAACGCGATTAAAAATGATATGAAATAAAAATGAACCGGAAAAAGAAAACGCCTTAACCATCTTACATATACCTGCAATAAAATGTTTCCCAAACAGTTATATTCTTTCAAACTTTGTTAGAAAAACACAAACATATCTCCAGACTTGTATAATGGCCGCCTTCTTCAGGGCATATATACATGTATATTTGTACGCATGTTCAAGTTTTCTTATATAACGAACTTAAGGAAGAACAAGAAAGTTAGTAAGAGAAACTACGTGCAGTTATTGGAAGAAAAACAGAAACGTGATTTTAAGTTTGTGTTTAAGAACACTCAAGGTTCAAACTTGTACATTGTGGAATTTTGGAACAGAGGCCTCTGGCGTGGTGTCCAGCATTAAATTAGGAAATGCGGCGTAATATGTATCATCGTTCTAAAGCTGAACTCTCAGTCTTCTTGTTGGCTCTCTTTGTTAAATGACTCATTACAGATTGGTCTCACTTCTCAATTGGATTGCATGCGAATACCTTTGTCCTGTGCCTATGCAGGGTTTGGTAAATGTTGCAACGATAATAGGATTTGGCATTTATTCTTACACGTATGCCTTTTTGTAACCTTATAAATGTATTCGCCTTAGGTTCCCTGGCACATGCGTTTGTCTTCATGTTTCAACTTTCTTTCTTTTGACACAACCAGTTCTTCAAACTGTAAATAACACGGTAAGCAGTTTTCGCTCAACAAGTACACGGAAAGAGAATGGTATAAAATATGACTTGAACTATGGCTGTTGTACTATCGGAGAATATGTTATCGTTATTGTTTATTGATGGGTTTTACCAGTCTAGACGGTATTGTCACAGCAACCTCACGCGATATTTCCTTCAGCCCGGACATTTATATGATGGAACGGTAGTATTACAGGTTTTGTCAATTGTCGGATCGATGGAGTCTGTTTGATCACGTCTCCAATAAGTCAGGGATCAACTTCGACAAAAAATGGAACTGTCGAATCGATCATTGCAATAAATGCGTTTTCTTCCATGTTCATCGATAAGTCTTCACTTTTGTATACAACCTATTAAAACGAGCTTTAGATCAGCATAAAACACCCACATAATACAAAGCAAGCTACTTATGTGTTGTTGTTGTTTCTCACTATCAGTGTGACAAATTAGAATGTGCAACGCAAAACGCCCAGGCTCATTTCATAAACACAGTGTAATAATGTATCTTGCAATAATACGTAATGACTATATAGATCATGTATAAACATTGATCAACGGCATTTTCTCTTCTTTGAAATCTTTCATAAGCTTGCGGAACGTTTCTTGGTTAAATTATCATATCGTATGATGTTTACTACAATATGAATTTGTGAAAGCCGGATAAATTGTTATTCCAGTGGACTATTATTTTACACCCATAAAGACAGAATCAATTTTCTCTAATAAAAGTTGGGATAAATCAAAATAAGAAATTTAATTTTCCATTATAGACCCGGCAAAATTGCATTAGAATGACGAATGCATTACTATGTTGTTTGCCAGAACACAGAACAACGCAGTAGATGTCAAATAATCAAAATTCATTGTTTCAGCAAATAACATGCGCACAATAAGTATATTTAAACATGGTAGAAATGTCTTTGTGAAGCAGCAATTTCAAGCATACCCGCAGAACTGCGGCTGCAACGCCGAGTTATACAATGTAGTTAAGAGAGGCAATTACACAAAATTATTCACATCACCAAACAAAATTATTTAAAAACAAATCATTTAAAATAAAATACAAGAACTTCACCAATGCTAAGCGTCTTTAGCCGTCACTTCATAATGCCGTTCCAAATCCATTTACTGTTTGAACGGTTGATATCTGCATAATAACCCCTCCCCCCACCCCCGGAACTGATCGAAACAAACACTAAATTGCAATGTTAACAAGCGGCAAAATTAACAAATAATGTATTACTATAGTTGTCCATTTGATGCTGATTGTGTCGTGCTAATTTGTTTCTATGGATGGGATGGGATTTGCCGGCATTTTGCCGATACTATGCAGCGACATTTCTATCATTATAGCACAAGGGCCACTTATGAGGTGCCCAGAGATTGAACCCGGCCGGTCCATTATACTGACACCGACGAGTCAGGCGTAATGCTGTCCCCTTATCCCCGAGCGTTAGGAGGGAATCAACTACTACCGACTTTTAAGTCTTTGGTTTGACCTGGCCCTAGTTTGAACCCTCGACCTCCCGATCCGCAAGCCGACGCTCTACCATCTGAGCTATTGCGACCGGTCTTGTTTCTAGGTGTCTACCTCGCAATGTAAAGTATAGTATGACTATGTATTGGTAATTTGTTTCTAAGTGCTCACCTTGCAATGTAAAGTATAGTATGACTATGTATTGGTAATTTGTTTCTAAGTGCTCACCTTGCAATGTAAAGTATAGTATGAATATGAAGTGCAAATTTGTTACTAAGTGCTCACCTTCCAATGTAAAGTATAGTTTGAATCTGTATTGCTAATTCGTTTCTAGGTGTTTTCCTTGCAATGTAAAGTATAGTATGAATATGAAGTGCTAATTTGTTTTACGGTGTTTACCTTGCATTGTAAAGCATATTATGAATCTGTATACATACAGGAAAGCCACACTGAAAAAATGAGTGTTACACAGCAATTTAAGCAAATTATCTTTATTTTTAAGTCATATCATGTGATTGCAAAGCTCGTTTAGCTAGTCTGGTTTCGTGCCTGTTATACTGCTTGTTACTAGAACCGGCAAAGTGCAATAATGACGCTGCCGCCGTGGGCTAGACAAGATAAAAAAATGAATAACGAATTAATTATAAAGTAATTGGCACGCGGGCAACTGCAGGAAAATATCGTTTTACGACTGTTATGAAGATAATTGCTTGTGATGATTATTTATGCCCTCGTGGGTACAGGAAAGAAAATTGAAAATCATTAGTTTTCGCGTTGGCGTTCAGGGGCGTATCGTGGCCGGAATAAATGTTACTAAAGGGTCAAACAGGCCATTGGAGATTTCTCTCCTTTGAAGCTGATTTTTTTTCATGCATATTTTGGAAGCTTCTAACGGGATTCTAATTGCATATAACGAGCTGTCCTTAGATTAAGATATGATAATATTGTTTTCGTATATGGTATTTTATTCTGAATAAGAAATAATGTTGACCTGTTTTCAATTATATTTTTTTAACCTGATAGTTTTTATATTTTTCTATATTTTACTTGCATAGTTTAGTTTTAACCTGATTATGCTCTATTCATATTTAACTTTGTATTCGGCGCCGTATGACCTGTTAAGTGTCGGTGTGCTGTAAAACCCAAATAAAAATAAAAGAAATCATGTAAATTACGTATATTCAATAGCTATGTATGTCGAAGGCTAATGGTTTAAAACTCGGACAAACGACTTATTGCACACGGTAACTTATATTCTGACTTTACCTGTAACACAGTGACCAAGTTAGATTGTCTGATTTCTGGTCATTTATTCTAACCTTGTACTGTATATGTTCGTTATTCTAACCGATTGCGCCGCTGGAGCAGTTGTAATTGACGTTCATAATCCTCTTTCTAATAAAAAAGTTACTTATTATGCTCAAAACAGTAGTAATGAACAAAAAGAAAATAAGAAAAGGTCCTTATAAGAATTAGCACATATATTTAAATGCAAAACTGCCTCTACACAAAGGCAAACAGGGTTAATGTAAAAGTGACATTATCACAGAGACGAAATATAACACGAACAACAACACGAACAACAACACGAACAACAACAACAACAACAACAACAACAACAACAACAACAAGACAACAATAACAAAAACTACAAACCGTTACCGCATTGGAACAGACTCAGTCGACTAAAAGTGCGACTGTGATGCTTAAAACTGTTTAGCGGAGCGTTCCAACCTTGCACTTCCTGAAGGGTTTTCTCTCAACCAATGGAGGTAAAAGTATCCCATCAAAGTGAGACAACTAACAGTAAGCACCTCCATCGGGAGATACAACTGATAAAAGATCTTCTATACAGCTAAAATAACACTCCATTTTTAATAAACTATCAATATATCTACAATATGTACAGCAGATAAAAATCTCGGCAACTTAAATGCTTCAAACGAGACAAAAGTGGGAAAATCAACTGCCCAAATGATGATGTATAATAATTATAATTTAATGACGTCATACGTAAAAATGCAATGAAGTCATATATTAAATGTGTCAAAATGTGAAATTAAACAACAACTACAACAACAAAACATCCCCAAAAGAAATCATCGAATTTTAGAAAACAACCCAAACCAACAAAAGAAAATGTAACATAATGAGGAGAAACCAGGTAATTATATTCAAATATTATGTTAAACATTAGTTACTGTCCTTATAGAATTCTTACCAAAGCATGGCTTTTGTAAACCGTTGTGTTCTACTAAAAATAAATGCGTTAAATTTCGATGTTGTCTCTAGAAAAATAAAACTACCTAAATAAATAGAGCGATTTAGTTCTACTGTGTTCATTGAAAATACCTAATCCATGTTATACTTGTTTAAAGTTGATCTTTGAAATCTGATGGTCGGTCAAAATCCCAGATAGAATTATGCCATTGGTCACATTTTATTCGTGTTGGGGAGGTCCTTAATTAAATTCCACTGGTTAAACAAGCAAATTCTTTGAATTGATATCCCCCAGCCGAAGTTAAATGACATCCAGTGAAAATCAGCTGTGAGGTATACCTATCCATACCTGTGTTATGGTTCTTGGAAAATGGAATACTGGCAATGCTTTAAAGTTTATTGACACCAAAGTTTGTTCTTGTGTGTTTTACTTCAATGGTTTTATAAATGGCTGCATACAGATTTTTTTTTATTTATCATTAAATAAAGTTCAGTAACTCTGAAGAAAATTGACTGATAAAAAACAAACCACAACTTGACGTGCATCATCACAGTCTGTTGGTTCATATTTATATCAAGTTTTTTTTTTAAATTGCACCAGCCAGTTACCGAGAAATGGCTGCAGACGGTTTTTTATTTAACATTATAAATAAAGGTCAATAACTCTGAAGAAAATTGACTGATCAAAACAAACATTGACGGACATCATCACAGTATGCTAGTTTATATTTGTTTCAAGTTTCATGAAATGTTACCAGCTAGTTACCGAGAAATGACTGCAGACAGGTTTCTTAATGTTCATTTAATTTTTTAAATCTCAATAACTCTATAGAAGATTGACTGGAAAAAAACTTGACGGGCATCATCCCAGTATGTTGGTTCATAATTGTTTCAAGGTTCATGAAATTCTACTAGCTAGTAACCGAAAAATGGCAGCAGAACGAAAAGTGTGACAGATGGACGGACAGACGGACGAACGAACAACGCCATTTCAATATCCCCCTTTTGATTTCATCGTCGGGGGATAACTAATAGCAGACGAACCAAGAATGGTCGGAAAATCAAACGAAACTGTTGGCGTATATTTTACATCCCCTTTCACACAATAGTCCTTGTACATGTCTTCGATAATTACAACTACAGTAATGTAGTTTAATCTACCTTGTTTCGTCATTTTTGAGCCAACATACTGACTGTTTATGGTTTACGTATACACGTGCTAATGGTGTATACATGAATATTCGTTTATGTACATGCAGTTGAACGATATAATAGGCTGCTTAGCATTATATGACTGAAACAAATGCAAAACGCCGTACCGAGTCTGAGCCTGCCGCCTTAAAGGCAACAACATTTTTAAACGAAAACATAGAATCCTATAATCTTATGAACATATGTAGTATTTGAATAATTTAATTTTGAATAATTTATTCATTGCGGTTTAACAAAGTGTGCTTTCAAGCAAACATTTACGAAAAAATGCAAATGCGACAAAATCGCCTTCAAGGGTAAATTATAGCTACACACGAGACGTAGTGAGTATTTTCGGCGGTTTCCAGCCAGACTGTCGCCTGGCCCACCGCCAACTTAGAAAACGGCCAATTTCACAGACCCTCTATCGCAGCCATCACTTTTGAAAGCGAAATTTTCACTATTATCCATAATAAACGGTATTCTGCTATAAATCACGTGCCTTTTCAAAGCGATTTCCACAATAGTAATCCGGCTAATAGTACACTCTTTTAGAACACTGCTGCGTCAATTAAAGATTTAAAAACTGCCAGCCATTCGTTTTGTTTCCAGATCTAATGATACAGTATTGCATGATTGGATATTTCAACCAAGAAAGGCACTTTACATAATACTTTATGAGTGACCACAATCATTTTATTGCATGTGAATAAGCAATCATGTATACGTATAACAAATAGCAGTGAAAATGTATGTACTATTTATAACATAATTATTATGTTCGACAAATAAGAGAAGAATATATTGTTGCTTTAACAAGGGCAAATAACGTACTCGTGTCTGTGTAAGTTGGCAGGTATTTACTCTTGTCATTTACCTTAAAAAGCAAGGTATCCTTCTTTTTTGAGTAGCTGTTCAATCTTACTTTTGACCTTACTACAATTGCTGACGCAAAGCTAGCCCGAATGAATATCAGAGCGGCTCGCATTGGTAGAAATTCCCAATAACGTCAATAGCACCATATACCGTAGTGTTTCTATTAAATGTCCATGGGGTGATATATTAAACACCTTTGGGGGATATATAGTTATTTATACAGTTATTTAAGGTATATTCTTATTCAATTACGTGCAGTTTCAGTTTAAGCAGTTTATAGTGCATAAAACTTCACTTGATCCTACATTAATCTAAACCTTATCTCTGCCATAGGCAACAATGCAGATCGTTCACCCCGTCGCTGTCTAGCTGCTTCGTTAATTTTAGTGTCTGTTACCTGAAAAATTAAGAACGAAAATGTATACTATCTATGTTCTTTGTTCTCACAAATTTATTTTCTGTAAAAAAGAACATGACAAAAATGTGTACCTTAATGCCTCACCAACGCCGAATATCTTTTTTTTAAAGATCTTTCTTGTTACAGAATAGAACTGACCACCCCAACATTGTCTGAGTCCAGTATAGATCTAAACATCTAGATTTGTGTTACTTAATATAATATCCAAAAATTATTTCAGTTTTGTGCCAGCATGAGCCAATAATGCATCGAAAAAGCATAGAAGTACTTTTTCTATCGCACAATGTTATTTAAAGAAATGATGACTATGTATTGTGCAAAAGAACTTGTGTTTTCTAACACAATACTGAATTTCACACTAAAAAAAGAAGCTGCGGACGTCTTCAATGTACAACGATCTGACGTTTGATGGAACGAGAGAAAAATAGAAAATATGTTAAGTGTATCTCGTAACTAATCCCCAGGAGAAATAACATAAGTTATATGCACTTTCGCCGTATTTTACGTCATGTATGCGATAAACATTCGACTGAAATAAATACAATATTTTAAGATGGGAAATGATTTATGCACGCCACTTTTGACTTACGGCAAATACCGTTGACAGGTTTCGTGAATAAGTTATCAATAAGAAATAATCGTTCTGTAGCCGATATGGCCTTTGTTGGTTCGGAGAATGGGAGAAAAGTACTTTTACCAAGAGCCTGAAAAAATAAGTGTCTGCGTAGCTAAAAACATGTTTTATTTTTGTATTAATAGGATAAATAAGAAAAGGTCCTATCATAATTACCGCAGATTGTTAAATCTAAATACATCTAAACAAAGGAAAACAGGGTTAATGTAAATGTGACAAAAACACAGAGACGAGAAATAACACAGGAAAAGAAAAGCCAGCAGCTACCGCCTTGAACGGGTAGTCGGCAAACGGACCGACTGGGGTGCTTAAACCTGGTTTGTGGATTGTTGCAACGTCGCACTTCCTTAAGATTTTTTTCTATCGAACAGTGTAAATAAAATATATCCCATCAAAGTGAGACAACTAAGAGTAAGCACATGCATCGGGAGTTGAAACAGATTAAATGAACTATTATATAGACAAAATAACAAGTAATAAATAAACTGTCAACATATGTACAGTTCGTACAGCGCATAAAGCCTCGGCAACCTAAAAGTTCCAAATGAGAGAGTAGTATGAACTAAAATAGCCCAAGCGATGACGTACAATAAGAACAATTTAATGACGTCATATGCCAAAAATGTCGATAATGAAATAAATAAAATAAAACCTACAAGAAATAATCATCAAATTTTAGAAAACAACCAACAAAACAAAATGTAGTTTTGTGGGGCGTTTATAGGTAATGAGATTCAAATAATATATCAAAAGAAGTAGAGGATTTATCCGCAACTGGCTTTTTTATAAAGGTAGAAAATCCTGAAAATACATGTAATGTAATTGAGCTTTGCTTACTTTCTATATTAAACTAAACAGAAGAAAAGGCGTCTATTTTATAAGAAAACTTCTACCGAACGCGCCTCAAAAGGCCCCTACACGTTTGAAATAGCAAACAAAGTACACTAAATGTAGCTTCGGAGTCAAATTACAAAGTATCTTTATTCTTATTAAATTTAAAAATTAAGAAAAATGATTTGAATCAATTTAACTTTTATTTTAAATATAATACACTGACCAACAACTACCGGGAAAATATTGAATTGGCATTATTTTATGAATATTGTATATGATGTTTGGTTTGGGTAGCTGATTAGCTAATTAGCTAGTTGAAATATTGCAGAACTATGGTAACCTATTTCCTTTTGCATTCATATGTACATTGAGTTTCTAGAGAAAAGGGGCAAAATTAAAAAAAAACGAGAAGGGAAAATTAGCCTACACAATTTAAGTTAGCGGTCGTTTACTTTAATAATTTTCAAGGACTAAGACTGGACTTAAAATTTCATATAAAAGTTCAAAATATTTCAATATCACTATCGAGCTGAATTGCACATTACTGTGAAACGTCTCAGTTTTGGTACGTACGTTTTTTTCTTTAACGAGTTCGGATAGTGACGGAATCTTAATTATTTTTTCATGTTTTCCTGTCAGTCTCTCCACGGTATCTGACAAATATGCAATCATCCACCCACCAACCAGGTAAAGGTGTAGAGTTTTGAAATCTCATACATGTAAGCTTAAAAATACTAAGCTTTTAAAGTAAATGTCGTCGACTGCTCAGGTCAAAGTTAGGGTCCCTTACTGTGTATAAATATCTAGTATTTACTGGGATAAAGTTGAATGATTCTTGATTCATACAAACCAAAATTTTCTGGATTCGGCCCGTGATATATAGTTATTTAAATATTGTGTTTAGCAGGTGTTTTTTGTGAGGTATATTGAACGGAAGGCCGAGGGTCTTTTAAATATATACAGTTTAGTCACTTTGAGGCAAAGTAGAGTTCAGAGACTGCCAAATGGAAGAAAGTTCACCAATGTTCATAAACGATCAGTATGGTCGGGATGTACCACCCTAATTTTATTTTAGCCACGTGTGCACAATAATAGTCATTGTGAAAGACACCACACACATGTATCCATTGAGCCAAAAGCCTTCTCACATAAAAATACTCGACCCGACTGGGATTCGAACTCACGCGGAAAAGGACTGCCAAGGTTTATTTCATGGGCGAACTCACTACTTATACCATAATGAATATGGGATTTCATCTTCTACTGATGAAGTAAGATAATTGAAAAATAAAAGATAAAAAAACACAACAACATGTGTGTCAAGAAGACTGCTTCCGACCAACATTTACTTCTTTAAAGATTACCTAAAAGCCATACAAACCTATGACCGGCACATGGTTTAATCCTTCCAACAACAGTTTGAAAAGGCCTGTAATTTAACATGAATACCTAAGCTATGACTTTGAACGATTTAATTAATATATATAATATGTATATTGGTTTTAACTTGTATTGTAGACAATATGACGTCCCCAGTGCCAATTCCCATGGCTTGTCATCTACATTCCAATGCTCAGTTTACTTCTATTATCAAAACCCTTTAAGCAGGGCAAACATCCAATCCTGGTTGATAGAATAATACCGCAGTTTATTGATTCCGTCCCCTGTTAACACATTCTTATCTCGTGGCCAACTGTCATTGTGAATGGTCTCCTTGTTACACTATACCAATGGCTACCACTGACCTTAATAGCAACAAATATTATATTTGCCTTCATAGGCCGGTTTGTTTGGAAGAACATAGCTGTATGTGTAAATGATTGACACACACAATCATCCTCGGAACACGTATTTAATGAGTTTTTTGTTTAGTAGCTTTCTAACGTCTCTAACTTCACCTTTGACTTCCTTAGAAATTACTGACGTTAGTCTGAATGGTTTTCTGAGCAACTTGTGGAAGAAGTTGCATATTCTTATCCAAAAAATAAATAAATAAAAGATCTCACATACCATCGGTCTGCTGTGTGTAGTACATGTAGTCGTTGGTCATACATGCGTATCTTTGGGAGAAACCGTGACGTATAATTATTGCAGGACAAAGTTTATGAGGGGAACCATATCATTGCTTCTATTTAATACCTCTTAGTAAAAGCATTAACAACACCGTATATCGTTTAAAAAGTATTTCCTTTTTGTAGTCTTGTGGTTAAGAATTTGGCTTGTTTGTGTAAGGAAAGTTTAATAAAATACACATTTTAAATGCTTTAGAAATAAACCATCCTTCGCAGACATACTTTCTTATTAACAGCTGTGATTGAAGCGTTGATTAAAATGTTTTAATAGGACCGTAATTGTCAATATAGGTGTTGTTCTTGGTTGTTATTGGAGTGACTTGGATTACTTTCATTTCACAAAGGAAAATATGGCTTTATATACTTAAACATGCTGAGCAAAAGATGAGTAAGCCATTGACATTTGCACCTTAAGCCGCTTTCATAAAATATTAATTAAAGAAAAGGACTAATTTAGATAAACAAACTAGTGACATTTGCACATTTAGCCGTCTTCGTGGAATATTTATAACATTCACATATATGTCTCATTAAGAATTTTCTTTATGCAGTAGCCAAGGATGTTACTTAAAACAGTAACTGAACCCATAAATACGTTCTAAAATGTACCTTAAAAACATCAAGAGGAAGTCTACATATGCAATATGTGTTTACTGTGGTATAAAAGAGTTACAGAGTTCGTCAAGTGATACAAATATAGTTAGAGGCACTGTATGTGCAATCATTAAACCGTTGGCTAGAATAGTTATGTCCAGAAAAAGTATTATTTAGGGAAATGAACATACAAAAAACACCTTTGATGAGAACTAACAGATTATCTGTAGTATATCAGTTTAGTATGCAGATTATAAAATTGAAATTAACATGCGCAAAGGTATCCTACGGCGTTTGAATAGTAACAAACTTTGTGAAAAATAGTGTGTCCTGTTAGGTATAAGATGGTGCATTATACATTAGGCATTTAGTATTTTTTTCTGATCTGTGTGGCCTATTTTAATGGAGTACAATGGTGAAATTGAAATTGTCTCCCTTGTTAGATAATATCCGAGGTAGTCTTAATAGTAGGTTGGTCCTTTTAGTTGGAATTCTTTATCACCTTTTCCTTTGCAGATGGTGCAATTAAAAACGGTGAAATTTCTTTGCTTAAATATAAGCTTTAAATCCATTGAAATACTTACAGAGATATGTTATTTAAACATGAAAATGGAGGTGTTTGTTGATGATGGTCAACATAGGTATCACAAGAAAGACATAAAATTGAAATTACATTCCATAGAGTACAAGTTTAAAACCGAGTAATCCAAATGAAATAGCAATAACCTATTTACATTTTAGGAATTATTCAGGGGCGAATATCCTACAATGTCTCTCATTGGGATTTTACTGGTATTATTATTTTTTTACAAGATGTATTATGTTATGTATTAGAATTGAGTACATTATTTGAAATGGGGCTGATTCTTTATCTGTTGAATTTCTGTTGGATATTATAAAAGCATTCACCATTTTAAGAAATGGGTTTTAAACGCAAACATTGCATAAATGTGTCTTGTGCCAAATAAACTTAGTAATCATTCTGTGTCGAGTTTTATATATAAACTCTGAATCCAGCAACGTTCGATTAGGTCATTTAGATAAATTGTGTTGTTTTGTGGTCATCAATATTGAGATAAAGCCAGACAGATGTCTGTCTCTCTTCACTCTGGCTTCTAACTTCACCTCGATCCATTTTGCTTCAGACTCGGAAAACACTGTTCTTCATCGAATGCTTAATTTAATCTTATTAGATCAGTACTTACTGCCAAACTGTAATCCATGTAAAAAGTCTAGAAACATACGATGACATGGCCTTAGAGACATTATAAGTGGAGACTAAAGCTTTGCTTGTGCACGTAAAGAAACCAAACGCCAATTTGATAAAAAGTTAAATGTCAATGTTAAGTATATTTTTTTAAGAAATGCGAAAGAAAAATGTTATTGAGAAGGAAAACATGATTGGTAATTATATCAATACACATACTAAACATAAGAAGTTATATAAGAAGTTAAATTGCCATATTTTTTAAACGAGTACAAAAGTAAAGCGTTTGTGAATAGTTGAGCCGATAATGCATGTGGAGAAACTACCTTAGATATGGAAATG
The DNA here is from genome assembly GCA_007844125.1 of Sinonovacula constricta. Taxonomy (NCBI): domain Eukaryota; kingdom Metazoa; phylum Mollusca; class Bivalvia; order Cardiida; family Solecurtidae; genus Sinonovacula; species Sinonovacula constricta. Next base: position 61,745,547 of record CM017555.1, on the reverse strand, counting down.
TTTGATAAACCGCCCCTTCTTCAACTAAACGACCCAGCTTCCAATGTTTTGAACATAAGTGGGCTGTAGATAGTGGTTAATATCGCCCTTTGATTGTTCTAACACAAATGCCACGTTTCAAAGGAATGTTGTATTCCTGGTATTCTCTTGTGGTTGATTTATTTGTATGGTGTTGCATTTGCATCGTCTTTAAACAGACTGGGCACATTGATGTAAACAGTTGATGATTTTTGTACTGCCGCCGAATTTTAACTGTATGACTTACGACCTGAAGATAGAACTAGTCTAAAATTATTAAGTCGGAACAGCTTCCTGTGTAAAGCAAAAACACCATATTCACTGTTAGTGAAAACAATATTTCTTACAAGGAAACAATGGTACGAAAGAATTTACAAAGCAGATAATATAACAGAATTAATATTAATATTGTATCGAATACTTTATATACAAGGTTTTCTGACTTAATACCACGTGTATACACGCGTCGGCTTAAAGATTGGGAGGTCGCGGGTTCAAACGCCGGCCGCGTAAAACCAAAGACTTTAAAGTTGGTAGTAGTGACTTCTCTCCTAACGCGCGGGTAACGCGCTGGGCTAAGGAGACAACATTTCGCCTGACTCGTCAGTGTCAGTAAAATGGACCGGCCGTGTTCAGTCCCAGGGCACCTCATAAGTGCCCCTGTGCTAAAATGATAGAAATGTCGCAGCACAGTATCGGCAAAAATGCCGGCAAATCCCAATCCTAATCCCACATGTATACACATGATCCCACACTAAAGAGTACTAAGACTATCAATGAGCGTTTATTTTCTAGAACTATCTTTGTTGTTCTTTCATGATATATGTCATCCATCTCCTGGAAAAGAATGACATTTCATGTCGTCCAAACCTATTCCAATACCAATCATCAGGAAAAATAGGGTGAACGGCCATAATAACTATTTTTCTTTGTTGCGGATATCTGATGTTCCGAAGCGACTGTTTCTTAATAGTCAGTAAAGGAGGTTTAAGTTAAAAAAAGCCAGACGCAGATAGTTACATTGAAAAAGGTTGCACAAAAAATGTGCTGATATGTATTGACAATTACAAATCTTATGTCGTAAATATCGATATGCTATTTTGTAAGGGGAAATAAGATAAATAAAATATTGATAAATACAAATGATACCAAACGTAATTTAGTAAATACGATCATATATTGTTCTGTGTGAAACAAGAGCAAATTGTGTTCAGCCGATTTTATTGCAATCATCGAGTAATATTCAGTTCTACAATTCGTTTGTAATCCCTCGCTCAATTGTTTTTTTTTTCACAATTAATATTCAATGCTAGGTAATCTGCACTAAAACAGTGACACACAAAATAAACACATGGTATTTTGTAAAGTATGTATATTTTTCTTTTTAAACGAACAGCGGATGTATAAACAAGTTGAACATACTTGAGATTTCCAGTTAAGGATATGTCTTTTTAGGTGCAAAGATAAAAATAACAAACGTGTAAATTTCAAAATGAAAATTGATTCTTCCGTGTCTATTAAACATAAAATAACCTGCTAATAACCTGGGTTTTTTCAGATTTAATATTTTATGTGAAGTTTACATATGCATTTAATCTCCTCCATTATTATAATTAATGTATACTCTACGTGCGCAAAAGTAAAAGTATTATTAGGTCAAAGACGCCACACTATCACGTAAGTTAACAACAGGAACTGCCGCCAATTAAATATATCTATCACCGAGAGATACATGTAAGTAAAAAATTAGTAATATCTATAAAACGGAAATGTTAGAAGGATCTAAGAAGAAATTATGCTCTAAAACCGAAATGCGTCTCATAAGTAATTAATTAATTTAATTCATTAATTAAAAATACTTATTCAATCTATCACAAGACAGAAAATGTATTCCACGAAATTTCAATTTCAGGAAATAACTTCATGCCACGGCACTAATAGGGCTGTAAGGACTTAGACTTGAAGGGCAAATTCGCTGGCAGCAACTCGAGTTTTCCATCTGATTAACATATCATTTACCAAAGCAGTCAAAACTGAGACATATTTCTGCAAGTAGGAACAATCGCATCCAACCATGCTTGCACAAATTGCAGACAAAAAATCTCTAAGATGCAAGATGGATTATTGTATAATGGATTCTAAGATAGCAGTACTGCGGAGCAGCTAAAGTCTCCTCATTGTAATAGTTTATGAATGTTTGGAACGTAATCATTGCATCTAGGACTCTTCAAAAACAAGAAATTCATTAACATTATCATCTCCGGTGAGGAAATAATCGAGACTTCAGTCAGGCCTGAATGAGTTATGGTAAAGGTTTTCCGTGTTCTGTATATTGACAGAATATGTTTAAGCATTAAATGCCTGATAACTGCATCGATGTCTTTAATAATGATAGATCGATCTTCCAGCAAGTTTGAAAAGTATGCGTTAAAGTCGTCTGTGATGAAAATGAACAAGTTTCCTAACGTCAATATCTGGCATTGTTCGTTATATGCATCATTAAACGTAGAACATCTAAAGTGTGCGTGTTGTGTGTGCTTTCCTCGTTAAGATATGTGCCTAGGAGCCGTTGGTTTAAAGAAGATGTGTCGATTGCTTGTCAACTGTTTAATGTGTATTATACATAAAACTATTCACACACAATTGGAATATTTGAATGTACAATTAACTGTCATCACGAGAAAGAAAACACAATATAATGAAGGGCTTTTAACTGAATGAATTGCATACATTGTTTTCCATAAGCTAAACACCCTTGCAGTTCGTATGCGAAATATTGAGTCCCTTTATTCTTAAACCCATCTTTTTGCCGGTTAAAAGTTAATATGAGAATGGCTAGAAAGCAACAATAACCCACAAATGTGAAGCCTTTAATTATTCTCTATTTATGGGTTAATAATCGACATGCAGCTAGTTAAGAGTGTGCATACTTGCTATATTTATACGTCAATTTTATAAATTGTGTTTTAAACTAAGAAAGCAAATTGTCAGATAGGAGTCTGTTGTACGTCTTCCAAAGAAATACTGTAAATACTTGACAGCATCGATAATAATCTGATATTTACACATCCTCATTGGAGAAATCTGAACCAGCGCTAAATTAATTATTATGAGATGAAATTTTATGTTTTTCTTTTCATTATGCTTTTCTTTTCAAATATTCCAAGTGAAGGGCTGTCTGTCGTTATCCACACGTCACATATCAATGACAACATCTAGGAAGGGCTGTTGATTCATCTGGCAGTGGGCGTTGTGATGGAAGTTTAAAATACCTTGTTGCTTAGCAAAATTAAATTGGGATTGTCGGCGGTGGCCTTAAGAGATAATGATACTGCGAACTTTTCACTGACATTTGAAGAATAGGAAATGTCTCAAAATATATAATAGGGTCCTTGACACTACTTTCGTATCAAATTGCATTTTCTGGTAAAAGCGACTTGGTAACAGATTTCCTAAGTTTGAAAAACTACCCGTTCCGCACCTTATATGTATTTCACCTATATTATTTCACCTCTTACCTCCATAAGGATACATTATAATTCCCATGATACAAGTTAAAGATGTAATTTTCTATTATAGAAGCTTATTACATAAATGACACAAAACAACGCAGTAGATTCCTAATATTCCAAGTTATTATTTCAGCAAAAAATAATTGAACACTAAATACACAAAAAATGTGATAAATGTAGTGATGCATTCAACCAGAACTACGGCGGCATCACCTAGTTAGCGATTAACATTCACACTTGATCTTCCATATCATCAAACAAAATAAAGTTTTAGATATTTTCTATTTACATCCCATACAAAATGTTTTATTGTCTTCAGGTCCGACTTATTAAAAAATCCTTAAAATTGACTACTGCTTTGACACTTCGTTAATATTAATAATAATAACAACAACAACAGAAAAGAGCAGAAACAAAACTTTTGATATTAGTAAAATTACACGATTCGCATACAATGTAAAACATAAGACACTAAGGGACACATCTCGTTGACCATGTGACTCAGTTATTTCTTAATTAATTAAAGCATAGTGTTACTAAATTTAACGTTCCCTAAGCCATCTATTAGTACGAAATAGCTAAAATTACTATATATATATATATATGTGTGCTTCCGTTGTAATCTTTTTTATGTAATACAAATTTATGTCCTTTATCAAGGACATCGATAAAAACAACATGCTCCAGGTGAGGTTCACAGCCTCTGTATAACTCAATCCTTGTATATCAAATGGAGGTACTGTCTATAGAGTACGGCGTCTTAACCACTAGAGTAATTTATACATATCTCTATACTATAACGATAGCTCATATTTGAAATTACTATCCATAGCTTAAATTTGAAATTACTTTATGTCCCTATATATCGCGGCCACCCTTGGGCTAATAAAGAAATAGCATATACAAATAACAACAAATTTCTGGTTCATGTACGTTGGTTTTTACCTTTTAGCTTTTTTTTTTTAAATTTTCGTCTAAGGAAATTACAATTATAACTAAAGTTTTAAGAATGATAAAGTTTTGCTTACGAAACAACGTCTATAATTTATTAAATCTTACGTTGATTTGAACATTTGGAATAAAAATTTACATTTTATGGTAAATGTAATTGTGAATGCAATCATTTTAACAAACCAAATGCGTATACGTAATTGTTTGTAGTTGATATTCAAGCTTTGATCGTAAATATACTTTGCTAGATCGTTGTTATGCTAACGGAGAATTTTGCCATAAGTCACACTTTATAGTTTTGTTTTTGAAATGCAGCACAGCGACCAATTATGATCATGATAGCGACGTCCAGCTACATGTATTTAGATGGCGGAAGACTCCAGAATGTCTAGGAAGAACGACCGGGGCAACACAGGTCAGCTGGAAAACCTTCCAACATTAAGTCCATTCGCTCCTAACGGGACTCGAACCCGAGTGGTGGGAGGCTAAGCGGGCAAAGACACCAAATTGTGTTAGGGTAATACTCATATATCCGCTTCCCTTACTGAAGACGTTTCTACAACAGTAAAACAAATGAAGTATTGGAATGGGTGTGGTTGTGAATTCCGTCCCTACAAGTTCGGATCAGCTTACACGACTGTGTTCAATGTCGCCTTCGATCTTTCGCCTGCCAAGCCACTAACTTAGGAAATCTGAACTGTTGAGAGGCTTCTATATCACATCCATCACCATTGAAATGTTCACCAACTATATCTTATCTAAAGTAAACACTATACAGTTGTATACTTTCTCTTGGACTTTGCGGAACAAGCGCAACAATAGTAAAAGGAAAAGTCGTCTGCAATTGCAGTGTACAGCTACCTCCAATATATATATATTTTCCCCTTTTATTCAGCTATTTGTAGAGAAAGACCCAATACAAATGTCCACCTACAGCCACGAGCGCATCACATTTCAGCTCGTAGACTTTCTCACACAAAAAACTCCGAGATTTGAACCTACGAGGTAACGGAATGAAAAATATTAAAAAAGCATTCGCTACTTAAACAATAATGGATCTGAATATACATTTTTACTTGTTATTTAGACAATTTACCATATACAGTACTTATGTCAAGATTTTAAAGGATTTCAGTTTGCAATTATCAGCTAATTTAAGTTTAATTTATTTTAAATTTGGTTTTCTGCCTCATATTGTCGTTTTGAATTGTTTTGTACCAATAACATAGTTTCCCGGAGATATTGTGGCTTTAATTTATAATGTAAACAATATGACTTCCATAATGCCTTGTCTAATCTCTATTTTAATACAAAATACTTTAAGCATCGCACATATCCTTTCAGGGTCCATGTAATAAAACCGCTGTTATTTGATTCTGTCCGCTGTTGAAACACTTTTATCTCCGGGCTACATGTTACTATGGAGGGTGGCCTTGGTACACTATACCACTGGCAACCACTTAATAGTAGCAACTATTATACTTGCTTTCCCTTGTCCGATTTATTTAGAAAAAAAACTGTATGTGTAAATGTCTGACAAACAAGATAATCCCTGGAACACGTATCTAATAAGTTTAATCTCGGCGAAGTTTGACATCCTAAGAAAAAAGTGATGATGAAGAACGAGCATGAATGGTTTTCAGAGCAACTTTCACAGAAAGACAAAGACAAAATGCATCACATCATACTATCGCCTACTGAGTGTTTAGTCGTGGTCACACATGTGTACCTGGGCAATCGTGATGTACAATCATAGCAGTGGCACATTTTAGGAAGAAAACCTAAAATATGCTTCTGTTTAACGACTGCTTCATGCAAGCATCAATAACGCCGCTTATCTTTTTAAAAGTATTTCTTGTTGGTACTTATGTGGGTAAGAATATGGATTGTTCGTATAAAGAAAGTTTAATATAGTGAACTTAAAGGTTGAATGATTTAAAGCTAAACCAACATTCGTTGACAATTGATTTAACTTCTTAATAACTGTTTTAAACAACGATTTAAAATATTTGTCAATATAGGAATTTTTTTGTTTTGTTAGTGGTGTGTTTGTATTATTTCTTTTTAATCAAGGAAAGGTTTATATATATGTAGTAACGCTAACAACTAGGAAAGAAAAACAAAGCCATTGACCTTTGCACCTTAAGCCGCCTTCATTAAATATTCATTAGAGAAAAGGACTAATTAAGAAAAACAAGCAAGTGACATTTGCACGTCTAGTCATCTTTCATTAAATATTTATAAGACATACATGTATGTCGCATTGAGACTTTTCTCTTTGCAGTAACCAGGGACATTACTCAAAATAGTTACTGAACTCATACATGTAAATACGCTATAAAATGTACCTTAAACAACATTGAAGGCAAATCTACATATACAATATGTGTTTACTGTGGTTTATTTTTTATTTAGTGTTTTATTGTATCGAATAATAAGATATAGTACACCCAGTGATAAAAATATAGTGATAAAGGCACTGTATGCGCTCATAAATGTAGAATCATTAAAGCGTACGCTATTATAGATTTATCAATAAGAATACTGATTGTAATAATAAATATATATTAACTAACACTCTTCCTAAAAATAGACAACAGATTTAAGCGTCAAGAACCAATACCGGTTGACCCACTTCAACGCTGGAGGTATAATGTCACTCTTTGGTAGTAAGGCGTTTCACGGAATGCAGTATTCCTACTCTCTCTGATGGTCGATGTATTTGTAAATTCGTTTAGTTAAGTTCATCTAGTGTTGCATTTTCTAACCATATTCGTTTCATGTTTAAACAAGTTGGACGTACCAATGTAAACATTTGATCATCCCAATTACCACGATTTACTTATCTACGCGCTCTGAATTGTGGTTTCGCAAGAAATTTGGAATCCATGTAGTGTTGAATTTGAATTTAATTTAAACAGGCTGGACATACTGATGAAAACATTTTAAGATTTTGTACAACAACGGGGATTTAACTGTGTGATTCTGTCGTTCGTTTCTGAAAATACGAATTACTTTTTCTCGACCTGAATATAGAAAGAAGAAGTCTTAAGTTTTAGGTCGGAACAGCTTTCTGCATAAATCAGTAACACTATATTCACTGTTAACGTAGTAAAAAAAAACAAAAAAAAATGTATAGAAATTTCTGACAAGAAAACAATGGGCATTGCACTGTAAAAGGCAGGTGAAATTTTATTCTTAAGAGAATAAGTATTAATATTGTATCCAAGTTTGTATAGACCTGCTTTTCTTCTCAACATAACGGTATATAAATAAAGCCACACTCAAAAGTAAACGTATGATTGCCAAAACTATTACAAAGAGTTTATGTACAAAATCTATGTGTGAAGTATTTTCAGGATAATCTGACAATCCCATCTCCCGGATAAATGATATTTAAGTCCTCCCCAACTATATCAATCCTTATCATCACAAAAATAGAGTTTTACGACCATAATAACTACTTTTATTTAACGCGGATCGTGATTATCTAAAGCGACTGTTTCTTACAAACCAACATGTTGATGGAGGTTTAGGTTATAGGAGCAAGAAAGGAATAGTAATATTATTTAAAATAGTTTTACAAAGTTGTTGATATGATTTGACAACTACAGATTTAATTTTGTTTATGCTGATTTGCTATGAAAAGATTATGCTCTAAAACCGAATGGCGTGTTATAGGTAATTGGAATTCATTTATTAAAATACTTATTGAACCACTCCCAAGACAGAACAAGTATTCCATAAAGTTTCGATTTCAGAAAATTACTTAATGTCACGGAGCTAATAAGTCTGTGAGATTTGGAGTGCAAATTTGCTGGCAGAGACTCGTGTTTCGCATTTGACTAACATATCATTAACCAGAGGAGTCAAAACGTCAGGCTGCGTAAAATCTTAGTTGAGACATATTTCTGCAAGTAGGACCAATCGCATCCAAACATGCTTGCACAAAATGCATGCAAAACATCTAAGATGCATGATGAATTGGTGTATTATGGATTCCAAGACAGTACTACTGTCTGCTTTTTTGTCTTGTTACATCGCACCAGCACAGTTATGATCATATTGGTGACGTCCAGCTAATTATTGGTGAAGGAAGAATCACCGGTACACCGCAGGTTGGCTGGAAAACCTCACCACATGAAAGTTCAGACACCGACCGGGACTCAAACCCACGCGGCGAGGGGCTGTCGGAGTTGCAAGTCAGCGACTCTAACCGCTCGGCCACTGATACCCCTGTTCTGTCTGCTGGCTGAAGTCGCATCATTGTTATTATTCGTAAATTTCGGAGCGTAAGCAATGCATCTAGGACTCTTAAATAACAAAAAATTCGTTAATATTATCATCTCTTGAAAGTACATGTTCGAGACTTTAATTTTCCTGGTTGAATTAGTAGTGATAGAAGTTTTCTGTGTTCTGTATGTTGACAGGAGTATTTTATAAAATATGCAATGCCTGATAATTACACGCGTGTCTCTAATATTGATAGATCGATCTCCCAGCAAATTAGCAAAGTATGCTTTGAAGTCTGTGATAAAAATCGAACACGCTTCATAACGTCAACAACAATATCTGTCATCGTTCGTATAATGCGTTTTTAACGTATAATATCTAAAGTGTGTGTGTTTTGTGTGTTTTATTCACAACAAATTGTGAGTAGGAGTCTTTGGTTTATATATGAATTGTCGGTTGCTTTTCTAATGTTAAATGTTTAATTACTTAAAACTATTTACATGTTATTAGAATATTTGAAAATATTCTTAACTGTCGTCACGAGAAAGTGAACAATTGATAATGAAAAGCAAATCACTGAATGGATCGTATAAATTGTTTTCCACGAATACCAACCCTTGCAATTCATATGCTTAATATTTAATCTAATTATTCTCCAACCCAGCTTTACGGTGGTTAAAATTTTGCAAGACAAAGGCTGAGACGCAATAATAACCTATTAACATAAAGTTTATTTGTTTCTATTATTAAATATTTTAAGGGGCGCATACTCAATATGCCGATGGATAAGAGTGTAAATAAACGCCCTTTTATACAAGAATTGAACAAAATGTATTATAAACTAAAAAACGCATGAACTAGAACATAATCCACACAGAAAGGAAAGTATGTTGTACATCTTCAAATGAAATGCTGTAAATACTTGACAGCGACGTTGAATGTATGTTATATTTTCACATTCTCAAGAAACTGAACCAGAGTTAAAATAATTACGAGATGGGATTTTATGTTTTTCATTTCAAAATGTTTTTAAAGGAAGGTCTGTCTGTCGTTGTCCACACTTTACATATCAATGACAAGATGTAGGAAGGGTTATTGTTTCCTCTGGCAGTGGGCGTTGTAATGGAAGTTTAAAAAAAAAGATTTTGTTGCTTCGCAAAATTAAATTGGGACTCTCGGAGGTGATCCGACTTAATAGTTAATGATATGAACATGCAAGACACTTTAAGAATTAGACACGTCTTAAAACACATACATGTAATAGGTTCCACGATGCCTTCGCAGAAAATGTCATTTTCTGGTTTAAGCGACCTTGGTCACTAAATGGAGAATTTTACCGCATGCGCAGTTAAGGATATTCTCGGTATACTAGGCAGGCTGAACTAACAAAATAACTGAAAGGCATAGAGATGCTTTTGATTCCATCAATATTAAGAAAACACAATGAATTAATGGTGTATATTTTTATTCCTGTGTGTCGATGAACATTTATTTCGGTCGACGACTCGACGTTAATCTTCATGTCTTTTTGTCTGAATATACTTTATATAATCCCAATATTAAGTATAAATTAAATATAGAAATTCTTTAAAAATAACAATTCATGATTTTTTTCGTATACTGTAAGTGAAACTTCAAGTGTACAGATGGTGTTTATTAGTTTGCACAAAGAACAACACGTAAGCTGACTGTCTAATTAACTTTCTTTTATAACATAATGTCATTACCTGTTTTTCCTTATATATGTATGCCATTGCTTGAACTGTTTTATTTCAAACGCCTTTTTGTCTTACCTACACGTCTTCACTTGGACAGTTCTGTTTCAAACAGATCTCTTTTTAGGAAATATTTAGCGTTCATCTCGTCCACAAAATCAACCTATTGTAATTTGTTCATAGCTTGTATACGTTGGTTGTAGACTGTATTCTCGCCCATGTATTAACTCCCAAATAAAGTGCTTAATACTGTTTCTTATCTCGGTTTAAGCACCCCAGTCGGCCAATATTGTCGTCTGACCGTTCCAAGGCGATAACTATCGGGTTTGATATTTTCTTTAAGTGACTCATCACAAATTTGTTATTACTTCTCACTTGGCTTGCATGTGAAATACCGTTGTCCTGTGCCTTTTCAAAGTTTGGTATATGTTGCAATGCTAATAGGACTTTGTTATACTATTCTTATTAAAGGGGATATACTTGCCACTGTTTGTCTTTAAGAAAGCCATTAGTACGTGCGGGGATGGAGCGCTTCAGTTAATTCGAGTTTAATCACACAAGTAGGTGTTTTGCCAACTGACCTGTTCCAAAGCACCAGCTCTTGGTTTTTCTCAATGTTTGTAATGTATCAACTCTGTGTTTGTGTCACTTTTAAAATAACTTGTGTGCGTCAGTGGTAGCACATGCTAAAGCACATGTAGTAATGCTTCAAGGAATATTTTCATATGGCCCTGATTATCATTTTGTACTTTTACTACATGACCGATTGACTATAATAGTAAGGGAATCATTTATAGCCAACTGATCAATGGCTTTTTCTATCCAACGACTGCTCGCAAAAGCTTATGGAGAGTTTCCTATGCAAAATTATCACCGAGTTTTGTGGGCGAAACACAATAAATGCATTTGTTAAACCCGGTGAAGTTGTTATTCCATCACACTTTTACTTCTTTTAAGATACAGTATATTTCCCGTGATACAATTTACGATAAATCATTTTCCATTATACACGCTCATTACAAAGCTCATTACATTAAACGGATGATGAAAATGATGCTATTTTCGGGACAAAAATCAATGCAGTAGATTTTCTATAATTTAAACTTATTGTTTCTGCAAATAGTAAATACCCACAAATGTGGGAAATGTGTTTATGCAGTCCACCATTTTATGGATCGCGGAACAACGGTAGCAGCGCATTGCTAGGCAAGAAATCTTCATACATTACTATCATATCATCAAACAAAATAAAGCTAAACATATATTCTATTTACATCACTTACACAAATGGTTTTCATCGTCATCATGTCTAACTAAATGCAGTTAAATAATAAAATCCATAAACATATGCTTTGACAGTTGGAACTTCGTTAATCATAAGAACAGAAGAGCGAAGAACAATATTTCCGAAATTAGTAAAATTTACACGATCTTTATAAGATAGACATGTTTGTATAATAGCAAAGTTTTTTTTACGTAATTTAAGAAACAACGCTTAATGCTAATCCTTTTTAAAACACAAATTTCATTTACAGTCAGTCATTACCACGATATTTTTTCATTATTGATGTGTTGTTTTCTTTTAAATTTAGAGACCTCTTTTGGCCACTTGGCACAATCGCAGAAAATGTAGTCATGCCTCCACTATGCAATTTATCCAGCTATTGTGAAGTGGGTCAAGGCTGTCACTACATGCAAACGTCGTTTTTTTCTTAAGTTAGTTAAAACATAATTATTAAACTTATCGATCGCTGCCCAACCTTTTAATCGAAAGAAATAACTAAAATATAAACGTACTGCAATCAAAGGAACATAAAATAAAATCGACATTTACATTCAACATGTATATATCTTTATATTATATGCTCGTAGGTCATCGACAAAAAAATCCTGCTCCAGGTGAGGCTCGAACTCACAGCCTCCGCATATCTCAACCCTTGAATAACAAGGAGAGGTACTGTCTATAAGTACGGCGCGCTAACCGATTGCGCCACTGGAGCAGTTATATCAGACCTCTATAAATTTTATATTACTATATGACTATGTATAATAACCATTCTGACTAATAAGAAGCTTATTGCTTATATTGAAAAAAAAAACACAATTCACTCAGTGATTGCAACATATACCAACATCTGAAAAGGCACATGACTAAGGTATTAACATGTAAGCCAAATTTAAAAGTAGTAACAAATCTGTGATGAGTCATTTAACGAAAATCCAAAAGTTACCGCCTTGGAATGGTCTGTCGGCAAAAGGGACTAACTATAATGCTTAACGAGATTTAACAGAGCTCTAACAAAGCGTTTCCTAAAGGGTTTCTCAAATGTAAGATGAAAAGAAAGCTGATCTTTTTGAATAAAACATATCCAAGCGCTTACGTTTTTATTTGATAAGTTGTGACGAAAGTTGTGACGTCATTGAAAAATAATGTCCATATGTCTGCAAGAGAGTTTAGCATTACTTTTATTAGAAATACTACACAAAATTGTTGATTGTAACTGAAATTAATCTTTAAATGAAGAAAAAGTATTACCAGAGAAGTGTAAATGGTTGTTGTATCCTGTTCATGTGAAGATGGAATTGAGAAACCAAAGTCCAATGTCTATCAATGGGTATATACGTAACAATCCTTATATTAAATAACAACAGTTTTTCGGAGTAGCCATAACGAATGAAGTTTTGAAATGGGTGCGGTTGTGGACTTTGTTTCAACAAGTTTGGATCAGCTAACACACCTTAAACAGTTAAATACAACTAACTCGATACAGAGTGGACATTTCAAGCGTGTGTTCATCCAAATTGTCGCCTGGCAAGATTTGTCGCCTGGCATCATGTCAAGTAAGCAAATGTCCAATGATGAAAGGACTATTTATCGCATTCATCACAATTGAAAGCGAAATGTTCACAATTATCTATAATAAACAGTACAATTTGTATTCTGATGTATGGTTCCTTTGGGACTTTTGCATCACAAACGCAGCAATAGTAATCTAAGAAATAATATGAAAGTGAAATGTACAGCTACGTCCATTAAATATATTACCTTTGTCCCTTCTAATGCGTCAGTCTCTTTTGTAAACCTAATAAATCAAAGCTCTTGCATTTTGCATTATTGCATGGTTGGACTTGGAGCCAAGGGGACGAAAGGTACTTTTCATGATACTATTTGTCAGGAACACTCGGTTAACTACTTTAAAATGTGTACGTATTGTTGCATATGCGTTGGTTTGACAAATTAGAAGTTATATATATATATATACATTTTAGAACGATCCGCTATAACAAATCACGTGACATGTCTATCTGTACACCTCGAAATAGATGATTCCCTGGATTTTACCTTTCAGAAAACTAGTGACGTTAACGTAGGATTGATGTTTGTAGAATAAGTCTAGTACCGGTATATTTGTAGGTTAAAATTATTGAAAACAAACCTTTTTTCTATTTCTTCACAATATTATGTTAAACCATCACTTGTGGGAATAGTACATACAGTCTGTGCACTGTATCGGGCAATATTAAAAAAAGCTCCGGTATTTAATACATACTGTAAAACTATTAGTAATGTTCAATGTTACATGTATCACACTCTCGATACACAATCACCGGGAGACGTTATATAAAATATGTATGTATACACACTTCTTTCCGTATATTACGTCGTTTATCATCGAGAGTAAACCTGTTAGACTGAAATAAATACAATTATTTAAGTTAAGAAACGATTTATATTTGTAAATTCTGTTTTACGACAATAATAAAGGCTGACATGTGTCGTGAATAAATGTTGAATAGTAAATCATGGTTTTGTAGCTGAGATGGTCCTAGTTTATCCAGCGAGTAGAGAGGTTGGGGGTAGGGGGCGATTAATCTTAATTCGCGAGCCCGCTAAATTATTGTACATTGTGTAATACAGACAAGTATATTCTATCATAAATCATTGATATACAATGTCATAAATAAATCTCCCTTTAGTACATTTGCTTTCCTTTTCTGATTAATGCTCCCTCTCATATTTGACGAATGTATAAGACGTAATTATGATTTACAATGCCTGTAAATGTCTTTAAACGGACTTTATTATTAAGGTCTGGAGTCACTCAAACGTATTCTTCTATTTTTGGGTCATCATATCTACTCATTGTAGAGATCTCAGGAGCTAGATTGTGAATGTTATCATTATGTTGCGACTTAGGATTGTACCAATCCCATGTCAATGGCCACATATTTTATATTACAAAACATGTGCAACACACGGCCCAGACATACTTATAATCAGTCGACTTTCGATAACGATAAGTGGTGAAAGACTCAAAACTGAAAGGAAACACAGGCGCTCCGATGGTCAACTGAAGGTCATCCAGAGATCGAAGTAGCCACACAAACGGGACTCGAAACCACGAGTTAAGAGACTACAGAAAACACGCTTTGACAAACATATTGAACATTTAATAGGCTTGTTAGATCCATTTTAATGCTTTGTTATTTGTGTTCGCTCTGAAGCGCGGCGCCCACTGTGGATTGCATGTAAACTCTGCCACTGGGCTGTTGTTGTAGTTACCAAATCACTTCTCGGCGGTATCCGGACAAGTCTTTTTTTGTAGAAATGGCCGAGGTGTTTCGAATTATCATTAGGCGTTGCATACTTTGTATCATTTCCACTTTGTATCACGTGTATAAGGTACCAAGATAGCAAATGTCCACAATTTGTTAACAGTGCTGTACTGAGGTTTTAAAATCATTGTTCATTCATTTTTCCTAGCATGCATTCCATAAAATTTTGTTTACAGTTTATATAGAATGTTGAAGACGTTTTGACAGTATGCAATAAGATGTGACAGCCGATAGTTCGAGCATATTTTCAGTTCACTTTTAAGTCATGTTACTCATTGCTAAGTGCGTCAGGGCGGTCAGGTAACGTATTTTATTGTTTAAAATTGGACGCTCCTAACTGCTTTGCAGCAATGCTCTTCTTGTACCAATAATATAATTATATATAAACTTCGCAAATTTGTCAGCCCCATACTAAGGCTTATAGCCGCGCACACGAGCGGCGTCTACACATGTAAAAAAATCGTTCCTAGAATAGTCGTATGGTTGGTGCCATGTTGTTTCATAAGCAAGTAAGGTGCATCTAATTTCGGTTTTTATTCAACTTTGGTAAATATGATGATAAGATTGTAGTTTAAAATATCGGTACTTCTGTATATGCCACTTGAAATTGTTAAAATGTTCCGTATGTTTATGCGTGATTTAAAAAATAAAATACAATGGCATTTGTTACGAAGATATACGATATACAAGTCAAATATTATATCCTGCTGTGTTGTTTGTACATAGACATTTCCCAGGCATGGAAATACATTTTTATTGCATATAGAATTGAAAATTTAACAATTTAACGGCATTTAAAATCTATTAATAACAACAAGGTTTTGTTGTTTCCTGGTCTGTTTGTTGTTGTTGGCGAAATGTTCTACAGGATCTCGACAGCGATCTTTGAAGTTTTGCATCCATGCTGTCTTGTGCATTCGTACCAATTTATATTTAAGTTGGGCAAATAACCAATCATGGATCATAGGATAATTTCGTTGATTAGTCATTCCCTTCGCTGATGAAATATCCGTATCGCGTGGCCAATTGTTATTAGGGCGCGTGACCTTGGTACGCTATTGCAATTGCTCTACATGCGCTTTGAAAGCAGAAAAGATAGATTGGAATCTAAAGATAAATACCAATATGTAAAAGAAATAAATTGAGTAATTTATAAATAATTGAATGAAAAATATAACAGAAACACGTTTTCATAAGGTCTGTTAGTTGTCTAACTGTAAGTTTAGCCTACCTAAAATACAAACACAAGACCTGTCTGAGCAGTTATCTGAGTGAAGGTCATTGTTGGACATTTCCGATATATTATATAAAAGGAAAGGAAGTACATCGGTATACAATGCATGTATCAACAAAATGCAGTAGACACTAAAGGGACCAGTTTCTTTAATTGGAAAGGAAGGACATCGGTATACAATACCAACCAAATGCAGTAGACACTAAAGGGGCCAGTTTCTTAAATTGTCGTCTTAAATACTATAGTTTTGTAGCTTCTTTTCTGAATGTCGTATACGCTGTTGTTGATGTTTTTTCTTTTCGGTATATTTTGTTAAGCCCTCACTTATATGATACCACAAACGACATTTATTCCAGAACATATACATCTACAATGGGCGATTGCTAACGTATAACGGTGTGTTATTTTGAGTCCTTAATCTATAACCCATATATTACGTAAAGTATAATCTCTATAACTTTATGTACATGTCGTTTGTAACATAAAACATTGCAATATCATGCGCCCTTAAATGAATATGTATGAATTATACCGCAAACTGCGGTGACAACAAAATGTTTATCTGAAGTTGAACATGCCTGTCAACGATTTATTTCTGGGGCAGGCTAAGTAACCTAGAAAAGTCTGGTCTAATATTTAAATAAATGAATGTTTTTAGGTGGTATCCAACAGTTTGGAACAAAAATCTTTTCATTAAAAAGCCAAATAAATTATTGTTACCTGAACAGATGTCGCGAAATGCTGTTTATTGGTGTCCTCCTTCTCTTGTGTAAAAGGGAACCATAACGACACAATCGGTCTTCCTCAAGGGTTTTTCTATCACACAATCAGTGTAAATAAAAATACCCCGTCAAAGTAAAAACAACTAACAGTAAGCACTTGCATCGGGTTAAAATCAGATACAGTGAACTTATATACATACAAAAAAGCTAGTATTAAAATAAACTATCAACATATGCACAGTATATACAGTAGATAAAAGCCTCGGCAACCTTAAACTTCCAAATGAGAGAGTAGTTTGAAATAAAACAGCCGAAGCGCTGACGTATAATAGACTGTTGTCAATTTGCTGGTATTCTTACGTAATGAACGCTTTATGAACACAGGTCGCTGGGCGTACAAATCAATTAATGATGTTAGACACAAGTAGTCATTTTATTACTTAATCAATGCTTTGTGTTGGTTTCCATGTACAAAGCCCTGAAGGCTAACAACCTTTAACTAGGCCTTTAGATAAATTATTGTTGTTTAAGGGACATCTAATTGAGAAGACACCGAGGCAGTTATCTGTCTCTCTTCACCCTGGCTTCCATTCTTAACTCGATCCGTCTGGAAACAGAGTCTGGAAACAGTCCTCTCCACTGAATACGTATGTTTGTCTAATCCAATCAGTACAAAAGGTCAAGAAAAATGCGAGCTCAACATGGCAATCCAGACAATATAATTTACACCGCCGTTTGTGAGATTAAGTTACCAAAATGTCATTAGATTTTATTTAAACAAAAAAAAAAAAAAAAAAATAAAAAAAAAAAATAATGAATCGAGACAGTCCAGTTGAGCTGGGTAAGAAAATATTCGAATAAGCAACGGAACCTATATTAGAACTTTTTAATTCCCGAATGGCTAAAAAACATGTTTTGCTTAGTCTTTTTGATGCTTGTTCGCCCGTCTGTCCGATCGACTCACTTTTACCTTTTAATCTACGCAATTAATTGTTTCCAATAAAACATAGGTACAAGAAATACCATACAATGAGTAGGAGTACAATGCAGTGTACAAGAGTGCATATAATTCTACGTCGTTAATTTTAAGCTCTATGGGTTTTGTTCTTTTATCCACATAAATATTAAATGGATTAACTTGAGCCTTCTTTAGTTAGAAATCAGTGTGGTTGTTACAATATTTGATCATTTACACACATATACACACACGTACACGCATACACACAAAAATGTAAAGCTAACACGGAGCTTTTTGTTCCAAATATTCAAGACTTCTTCAGCAGATTGACATGGCACTGGTTATAAGGAAAGAACCGCGCTCAGCTGCAGTTGAAGTGTAACTTTCCGTTTCGTGTACATTTAAATGTTACAATGTTACCTACTTCACCGTATTGCTAGTAAATACCCTGTCACGTTAATCACCGCCCACCCCCAAAAGAAAACAACAAACAACAACAACAACAAAAACAACACAAAACAAACAAACCCTTCTTGTACAGTCGTCTTTATTATGGCAAACTTCTTCTCCTCCTGGATTCAACCCTGAAGCCAGAGATCTGTAGTTATGACCATCTGGCCTTTCACGAGTGTACGATGAAGTTTACATTGCTTTTAGTTTAATATAATATCATGAAGTCGAACTGTAATCCGGAGCACAAGTCTCAGCTGAAAAATTGGTTTTGCAAGTAGGATCTGTCGGATCAAACTATCGTGGCATAAACGATTGCTTTTTAATAGGTTTTAAGACGGCATACCCGTCGGCCAGTTAATGTCGAATCTATGTAATCGGTCGTGAATGTTTAGAACGTAAACTTTGCCTCTAGAAATTTTCAATTACAGGAAATCATCTCCGGAAAGACGGAAAGATTTGTGATGAAATAATATTTTCGAGTTTTCAATTTTCTTCTGTCTGGATGAGTTATGGTGATATGATTTTGGCTTGCTGTAAATTGTATATTGACATTACAATTTCTCAATCCATTGAAGACTTATGCATTATCAAATTCTAATATATCACCAGTCCTTATAACAATTTTCAAAATATGTTTTAAAGTCGTAAAGAGAAAGTAAACATACTTGACAGCATCAACTATAAGCTGTGCTGTATTATTCGTATTGTCTTTAAATGTTGTTTTTAATGAGAGAGATAACGACATACTGTACGGCAGACTGTACGACAGACAGATTGACAGACAGACAAACTGACAGACAGATAGGCTGCCAGAGAGACAGAGAGACACAGAGAGAGAAAGGCTGACAGACAGACAGACATTCATACATACAGACAGACTGACAGGCAGACAGACAGGCAGGAAGGCAGGAAGATAGACTGACAGACAGGCTGACAAAGACAGACAGACAGACAGAAAGATAAACAAACAGAAAGACCAAAAGGCTGGCTGGCAGTCAGGCAGGCAGTCAGACCAAAACGAACATGCAGAAAATGACAGCGGTGTTTCTTATTCTTGTTGTGCTCTAAGGTATAACACACTAGACTAGGGACGACGTAGTATTTAACCTACTTGATCACTAACAAAAATAAGCAACTAACAATTATAAACCATTTCCAGAATAGTATTTAAACAGCAAACATAGGAATCAAATCGATAAACTAGAGAATTAATTGTCTTTCATATCCTTGTACGATGCACCGTTGACATCATTGATATAATGTTCAATCTAAGAAAGGACTAACCAGGTAAGTATCTGATTGAGAACCTGCTTGTAGAACCACTGTAGGGTCGTATATGAATCTTTAATGACTGTTTGCCAGTTTATCTAGTTGCTTTGAGTAAATATGGCGTGACTGTGTTCAGTAAACAAACAAAAAAGAACAATAGAAAGTGAAGTGAAGGCGTTAGGCATCTCGTGCGCAATAAAGCTAGAATCTGACACATTTTGTCGAAAAGTAGAATCATTACAAGGCAAAATATTGAGTTACTTTAAAGTACGACTTAAAATTGCTTGTAGATGTCATATGAATTATTCGTTTAGAAATAATAAACTTAACATACCTTATTATAGTATATGTTATTTTATATTCACATATAACATTCTAGGCAATTAAACATTAGAAAACATACATAAAAAGGTACTGCTTCAGAGTTATTACAATAGGAAATAAATATCAATGATACAGATCTTTCAAAAATCTCACAAAAAATTATTACGCATGTAAATTCGCATATTCTCTTAGGGACAACTGTAAAAATTAAATTGTTTTATGCTTTACTCTGTCTAACAATTGAAGTATTAATAAAAATGTCAAACATGTAGAAGAAGAAATTTAGAAGGTAAAACTTTATTCGATAAAAGCAAATCAAATTCAGCAACTCGAACTTGCTTTCATTACATTTATATCTGTACCTGTATATCATAAAAAAGTGTCATATATGCACATCATCAGGCAAAGTTTTTACTGTAGGTCAAATGGTGGATTGACAGCACCAATTTAACCACGCCCGAAACTTAGTCATCTGCCTCCTCGGCGGCTTTCTCGCGTAGCTTTATAAGGCATTATCACCGCTAACAGATCAAACGGACAATTTTGAATACATTCATTCTATAACGTAAGAAGCAAAAATGGGCTCAAAGAAATCACTACGCACTTCCAAAGTTTCTGCCGTCTTGCTAGGTGAAGGTCGATAAGAAAATCCATACTGATACTTAGCTTCGATTGCAGTTAATGGAATTCTACTTGGACAAGACTTGCTAATGGAATATGCATACACATCACGTCGCATCTAAAATTAATTGATACTTTATCAATATGCAATGAACACGAAATCAATTTTGTTTGTAGTGTCTTTATATATATTTCCTAAAGACGTGTTTAAATCGACTTGGAAATATGCTCATAAGAGACATTCGCTGCTCGCAGGAGCCAAAAAATGGCTAAGTAAAAGTCTGTTTCGGTAACAAAGGCATTATAAACTGTGTTTAATGTTGTAATTCATACCACTTGTTACATTTTAATGTTTGTCTCATTTGTGTACACTACATCACATATTTGGAAATGTTATACATGTACATGTATTTGACTGACCGATTGTTGTCCGAGCCCACACAGTATATCGCAGTCGTTATTTTACTGGCATCTTTTCTCGGTTAAAAGGAAGATATGTTAGGTTTAGATAATTCCAAATGTAAACGGTTGTGTTTATATGTTGATGAAAACTGCAAATGAAATTATTTTCAATGAAGAAAGCAAAATAACATTAATATAATACACTCGTCAGCGAAGAGTACTTCGACCATCATACATATACACGTAAAAACACTTCGGAACTTGCTACTTTCCAAATTTCAACAGCCATTTTAATCATGCTCTCAACAGCTTCGTTGTTACGTTCTATAGCAGTTTGACTTAAATTGACTCCCAATTAATTTAAGGTTATACGATACACAGACTGCTATGAGAATCAACATATTGTGTGAAGCGTCAGATTAAAAACACACTCTTACCATTTCTCCATTCATCCTTGTCATTTGAAAACAAGTGGCTAATGTAAAGCAATAATTCATTAATTGGTCGGGGTCCCTGGGAAATGTTCGTCGTTATATCTGCCCTGGCATAATGTATGAACTTCCTATGTTTCTACCCAGTAGTTGAAATCAATTGAAATCAATTGAAATCAGACTTCTGGAGAATATTAAAAAAAAACGCGTCTATTTCCCAAATCGTATGCAATATAGCACGGTCGTAACCTGGTGCCTGGTTTAGCCTCCACTCCACTGTGATAGAAGTCAGTATGTGGGGAGTCACAATGGGGTACATTGGTGAAATGGAATTGTCTCCCTTGTTAGATAATATAAGAGGTGTTCCAAACAGTAGTCAGGTCCTTTTAGTTGAAATTCTTGGACTTATCGCCTGTTCCTTTGTAGACATTGCAATAACAAACAGTGAAATTTCTTACTATTGCACAAATATAAGCTTAAAATTTCATTTACATACTTATAGAGATTTATTATTTAAAAAGGAAAAGGGAAGTGTTTGTTGATGATGGGTAACCTGCGTGTCGCAAGAAAGGCAGATAAGTCAACATACACTCCAAACAGCACAAGCATAAAAACCGAGTAAAACAAATGAAAGGACCTACTTGCATTTAGGTATTATTCAGGGGAGACTATTGATTAGTGTCTCTTATTAGATTACTACTCTCACTGTGTTATTCATATCAGAAAATTGCACCATTATATCCAAAATCTAACTTTCATTTTGGGCAAAGTGTGAAGGTATGAAATATTGCAATGAAATATTTCCAACTAATGATAATTTATGAGCGCAGTACATTAACTACTGACGTGTAATGCTGCGTTGCAATAGGAACAAATGTGATTATTTCAGTTTGATTGTTTGAGATGGGGTTGTGGTGGAAATATACGTATGCCATTATCTTCGGCTTTTGGTAGGAAAATATTTTATTTACTGCTCAACTGTTATAGACGAACAAACAGTAAGTGGGAATAATTTTAAATCAGTAGCAACCATGGTCTTGAAAGAAAACAGTTCTACTAACACAACACAGACCGACATTCCATGAAAGGTAATTATTTTTAGTGTTTGGAGGTATCTAGAATACTTATTGAATTGCTGAAAAACACACGTTATTATTTTAATAATCGTCCTTTATTAAACACGATAGATTTGGTCTTACTGTGTTTAATAAATAGTGAAAAATCGAATGTTATATATTTTTTCGTTTTCGTTGTTGATATAAAGCAAGTATGATCGTTCTCTGTGCAATTGTCTTTTTGGTAAAAAACTTTCTTGTTGAAAGTTCTGTTAACACCGTTATATTGGTAAATTGTTAACGACGACATCGATACTTAGTACTGACTTCTCTTGTAGAGATTAAAGGTCGGTGTTTGGAGAAAAGTACGACGCTTGGACTTTGTCAAGTCCACATTTATACTTACATGTACCTCTTCCCGTCGATAAGGGTTAACGAGTACGTTTAGAAATATATATATATATATATATATATATATATGGCCTGTATTTCATTAAATATTCTTTAGTTAGATCTGCTCAAGTCATGAATTTAAATCCACAATGTTTTTGATAATGTATTTAGGTACATGTCTGTATTTTGCATGTCACATTGCTATTTTGAGCTTAGAATCACATTCAAACTCCATAGATTAGCTTATTATTGTTGGTATCAAAATTGTGACGAAGGTCCGTATTCACCAATCATTCTAAGCCTAAGTTTTTCGTAAAGCCCGAGTCACAAGTTTCATACCAACAAAATAAGATTATTTATGAAGTTTCAATGTGATTTTAAACTGAAAGTAGAAAAGTTGAAAGTGTCATGCAAAAATACAGACATGTAGCTGAATACATAATGAAGATATTTTGGATGGAAATCCATGATTGGAGCAATTCTTACTTAAGAATGGTTGGTGAGTACGGGCATAAGGCTTAAGTCATGACTTAACGAATACCTTGAAGTTTGAGGACAATAGAATATAATCAGGTTAAAACTAACATACGTGAGTAAAATGTAGGAAAAAAACCCGCAAAAATATATCTGGTTAAAATAATGTGAAGTATAATTGAAAACAGGTTAATATATTAAACGGTTTAAAAATATAAAACGGTCGCTAAATAAACCGCTTAAAAAATATAATTTATTAAGAATATTGATCTCATTCAAGAAGCAAACAAGTTTTGATTCCGACTCTGTCTTAAACAGTTCATACACGTTATTGACATTAAAATACTTCGACCGAATATGGTCTGTGTCGATACACTGTAATAAAATATGGTTGGCTGTCAGTGGTTTTTAATTAAAATGTAATTTATATCTTGGTATTGAACATGAGCATTGATAACCCATGATAAGTATAAAAGGCAGCTGAATATTAACTTTAATTCTGCCAAGAATGACCTGACCAGGTGTATAAAAAACGTGTATAAACTGATCAGCCAGCTTCCACTGAGTTTGCTAAATATGGAAATGATGAACAAACAGACAAGTTCAGTCTCAAGAAATGCCAATGTATACATTAGGCTATCATTCTATTTAAAGTCGGTTTGTTGCAATCGAACGATGTCAAATTGCATAGTTAATTTTGTCCTTACGATGGTTTATATGTTACTTAGTTACACGTGTTTTTCTCGAAGTTTCTCTTGATTCCGTGTTACTTTTTTCTAAATAAAACCTATATAAGCCAGTTTTAATGTTATATTTATATCAAGTTGGTACAAGACAAAATCTTTGCAGAGCAGGGTTTTTCCATTAACTTTATTTGTACCCTTTCTTGCTAGTGAACTACGCAAAGCAAAATGCCCAGGCACACTTCCTTATCATATTATACCCTTACTATGAGACGGAATCAATATAATGGGATCATAGATAATCATTAATCAAAGGCATTTTCTCTACAATGAAAGCTTACGGAAAGCTTCATTTATCTCATTACCATCTTGTATCGCGGTGAATACAAAATATATGCATATGTGAAACAAGGATAAAATATTCTTTCAAACACTTCTATTTTAGATCTTTCAAGAAAGGATAAATTTGCCCCGTTTAAATATTCGATAATTCAAATTAAATTGTCGGTTAGACATGCTGGACATGTAAAAGGACATACGTATATAAAGGAGTGAAATTGTTAATCCCACCGACTATATATTTCTATATTAAGAAAGAATTTCGTGATAAAATAACGATAAAAAGATAAAGATAAAAACTGGATTTTCTTTTTTAAAACATGCAAAATCACATAACAGTGACGAATATATTGTTAAAGTATCTGTCAGCACAAAACAATGCAGCATATTTTAAATATTTTGACAAATACTAATATACAGTAAGATTATGTATACGTTTGTATACGTCCCACACGAAAACAATATTTTCGAAGATAACGAGTTTATTTATAATCTAATAAGTATACTTTGCATTTAAATATTTCAAGCAAAATTTGCCTTATTAGCTAATACTTTAAACAGGCAACGGCGTGCACATTTCAGGGAAGCCAGATAGTTGGCTGGCACGCCGCCAACTAAGAACGTCCACTTTGCACAGAACTGTCTATCGCATTCATCATTTTGGAAGTGAACTTTACACTATAACTCATTATGTATTGTAGCATTCTATATATCTACCATGGACATTTTGCGAACTTAACTCTCCTATCTGCGTAATAGTATGAAATTAAAGTGTATTGCTCCATTCGTGAAATAAGATTTTTCTTCTCCTAAACTACAAGCGTCCATTTGTAGGTCTAATAATTTAAATCTCTGCAATACTGCAAGATTGGAACATATAATCATAGTCATTTCATGAGAAGTACTTAACGTTATACATTTTGTGCAGCCACGCGGATTTTATGGCCTGTGTTTTGACACCTCATAATTCGCAAACTTTACTACGGTAGAAATGCACGCACTACTTTTTGCTTCAAAGAGTGAGCCATATATACATATGTAAATATGATTTATAGATACAGCAAACTTATATTGCAGCTATATGTAAGACATAGTGTCAATTCTATACTTTCTTAATGGTACCTTCCTTTTTTCATGGTGTCAACAGTAATTTTACACTAGCATTTGTCGAGCTTCCATCGACACTGTAACACAACTTCAGAAAGTATTTTATCCCACCATCTCTGTTAACATCAGTTGATATAACCCTTGTGATAAAGATGAGCTTTATCAACCGATATTCGCGCACCTGCTCTAAGCCGGACTACTTTTTGTGACGACACGATCAGGAATAATAACGCGAACGAAACTCATTTATCGCATAAGTATTCTTGTGATCGCCCCAAAATGTCCACAACTTCAGAAAGTATTATGTCAACTGGTATACTGGTTGGTAAAGTTGTTATATTGGTTTTGTGATTGGATTATAGTAACATCTAGCGCTGCTTTGGCAAACCCATCCCCTTCGCATCAAACAATACATAATGAAAGTTAAAAAGTGACATCTTACTATACTTTGATAATTGTTCTTGTCCAAGACGGTTAATATTAGATATGGATATTTAACATTTTTTTTTGTCTGTTTTGACGACGTTATATACGTTACAGAAGCTTTATGAAGCAGTTCGCCGGGAAATTCATAAAATGCGTTTACCGGTTTAAGCATCCTAGTCGGTCCTTTTTGCAGATTGATCGTTTCAAGACGGTAACTGTTGGGTTTGCTTTTTATGTTAAATGACTCATCACAGATTTGTTGTTACTTTTACATTTGGCTTGCATGTGAATACCTTTGTCCTGTGTCTTTTCTGGGTTTGGTATATGTTGTAATGGACTTTGTCATATATTCTGAAAATAAAGACGCATCGTGGAAGATATTAATTACCGCTTTGTGTCGGGTTCAGTATCAACAGTCATGGGGTTAGAAATCTTCACAAGACATTTAGATAAATGAAGATGTTTTGGGTCTTCTATATTGAGATGGCGCCAGACATTTATCTGTCTCGCTTCATTTTGGCTTCCGTTCACCTCGATGCGTCTCAATGTAGCATCCTAGGGCAACAAATTACTCCCGCAATCGCCTAATTTCGCCGTATGCCATCAGTACTAAAAGCTAACTTGAAATCGATGTAATATGTCTTCAATTAGGAGTACAAGACGGCCCTAGACTCAATGTCAATACAAATATCCATCGCCATTTATATAAAATAGAAGTAACAAAAATGTTACTAATTATTAAAGTAATAATAAGGATTGTTTTCTTTTAAATGAGCAGATGAATGGACACTGTCTAGAAGAATATGTTATACATTTTGTAAACAATTAATCGAATAACAAGGAGCATACTTTTTCGTTAGAATTTTACGCCTCCCTTATGTCGAAGAAACCTGTTTTGCTTAGGTTTGCCCTATGTTCGCTTCTCCGTCTGACCGTCTTACTTTTACATCAAAAGCTAGTGAATGAAATATCTACAACGAATTTTGGTTCAACAGATGACATAAAATGGATAAAGTGCAGAGCACAATAAACTGATTTAAAAAAAATCATTTCCATTTAGTTTTGTGTAATTGTCCAATCAAAACTTTTAACGAATGTTTAGACTTGTTTTAAAAATATCCTACGATGTGTAAAATTGCGATGCTCTATTATCAATTTGCCTTTCATTTGGACAATTTTTCTCTCAAATGTAACAAATTTTAGATCTAGTATAGTAACTTGTAAGTATATAATCAAACTCACAATTGTATAAAATCTGAGAACGGTTTGGAGCAGTACTATAAACGATATTTCAAGTACCAAAACCATAAAATGTTTCTTAGAAGACAACTGACCCATCCTTTTTCCGGAAAAATGTAAGCAATTATGGTTTTCTCCCTATGACAATGCACATCATCACGAAATAAAAGCGTTGGACCATAATAGAGACGATTGTACATGACGTGTCCTAGGGGGGTTATTTAGCGTGACTGTTTATTTAATTATATTGGTGAGAAGTATATGTAGACTAAAGATTAAGGCGTCGGAAACAGATATAAATATTTGATCTGTGGCAGTTCTTGAATAATATTGCTGATTTCTATTGTCCAGTACGAGGATTCGATGTAGGCCTCATTTGAAAACATTACAGTGTTCATACCTACATATGGTACCAAGTTAAACAGAATAAATATTTCATACGTAAAACCACCCATAAAAAGATATTCACATAGAAAGAATGAACTCCTCCCAAATTGTTATTTTGACAGATATTGGTAATAACTGGCTGAGACCAATCACTTCAGTGTTGACAAACACAGCACAAACAATAACCGCGTGGTCTTTGCTGTAATGTAGGTCAACTTTTAGACAACCTCCGATTAGAAAAAAACCGGTTCATGTAAACATACTTTTGTCCCTGTCTAGTTTTAAAACTTTCCATTTGAATGTAGTTATGCGTTGATGGCATATACATGTATGTATATCGATATGGGATTGGAATTGGCCGGCATTTTTGCCGATACTGTGCAGCGACATTTCTATCATTATAGCACAGGGGCACTTATGAGGTGCCCAAGGACTGAACCTGGCCGGTCCATTATACTGACACCGACGAGTCAGGCGTAATGCTGTCCCCTTAGCCCCGAGCGTTAGGAGAGAAGCCACTACTACCAACTTTAAAGTCTTTGGTTTGACTCGGCAGGGGTTTGAACCCACGACCTCCCGATCCGCAAGCCGACGCTCTACCACCTGAGCTATTGCGGCCGGTGTATATCAATATGTTGATTTGCACGAGCAACTGTTTTGTTTTCTTGTTGCAAAACATTATAGGGGCGCCAGTGGCGTAGTGGTAGAGTCGGCGATTTGTAACTCCTCTGACAGCTTAGCATACCACCGCGTGGGTTCCTACCCCGTTTGGGGCGAAGGACTTAATGTGGGAAGGGCCATCTGGCTGACTTGCGGTGCGTCGGTCGGTTCTACCCAGGACATGTGTTTGGGTTCTTCCCTCCACCAAAAAGCTGGACTTGCTATAATGATCATAATTGGTCACTGCAATGTATTTCAAAACCAAAACCAAACAAAACAAAACATTAAAGTAATAAATGGTCAGTAATTTCCACATTGCAATTATACATATGAGTATACTTTGACTATGACGTCTGATAGTACATGAGATTTATACGGATATAGAATAAAATAGGTTGGCCTATACTATCAATTAATCCCTACAAGAAATCCGTTTTTAGTTTCGGAAATTCATTATTATGTATCTTACACAGTGAGAAAGTCTACAAAACAGAAATAAAAAGTAGGCTGCTTCAAAAGGTATGCGGAACTTTTCTTTACCAAACGAAATGCGTTTTACAAGTTTATAATAATGATTTATTATTTATAAGTGCACAGCTGCTTATACAATCACTCACGAACACCATTAGAAGACAGGAAGTGCATACACTGTTCGATGAACGTAGTTGAAACGGATTACCATTTTTTACTTAGTTTGTACGAAATACAGAGAATTAAGAAAATAAAATTTAAAACCATATTTTTGTCACAGGCTAACTTTGCATAAATTTGCCTCTCTCCTTAAAACTGAAAACGTTAAGTTCTTACGAAATATTGCAAAATTTGTATATCATGCTTTCCAATTAAGAGATAACAGCAACACATAATAACTTCGTTATGTTTAACACATTAACAATTCCACTTCTCTGCAAATTCCATTAACATCCTTTTTTCGTTATGTAGAGATTAGGTAGAGATTATATATTATCATGTATGTTGGCTATTTAATACGTAAAATTACGCCAATGAAATAGTGTTATGTTGTGTTATGTTACATGAATACGTTTCCTATTAAAACAAAATGTCAGTTAAAAGACAGTACTGTTGTGTCGGAGCACTAAAAGCGCTGTTGTGCTGGAAGCCTCTCGTTATTCTAATGGTATTTAGGATATAACTTTTCTCTTCTTCTTACGAAATGTTAATATCTATTTCAATCATTACAACGTAAATAGCTAATATTTTAAACTTGTTATAGCCCGACTTTTAATTAGTAAACAAAAAGTAAAAACGTTCATAAATCCGAATTACTTTTTCTTCTAGAGTTTACATGTAAAGAGTTACCTTCCTGTAAATTTTGTCTAATAATATTTTCTTTAAATTTCTCTGCGTCAAATAACGCACATTAAACCTTAGAAGTGAAGCACGCCGAGAAACGCAAAACCTTAAGGCGTATAGAATATAGAAGAACTGTTGAAAGTTATTTGCATTTTATATTGACATGGTCCTAAATGGTTAAAACCGCGATCATGTTATCGAGCAAAATGTACGAAAATGTGACAAATCCTAAAGAGTATACCATTATTCCAGAACATAAAAATATATTTTGATCAATGAACTAGAAGTAGGTACAGCAGTCTAATGTATATGTTACAAAGACTAAGCCAGGAAAAAGCAACAATTACTGCATGGAACTGGTCGGTTGGTAAGAGCTCCGACTGAGGTAACATATCCGGGGACCCAACCTTACCGCTACATATACATTCTAAGTAATGAATACAATCGGAATATAAATAAACACTTTGGCTTAACTAAATTATAAAATTGTTATAATTATTTATCAATTTCGTGATATTGTGATTCTCTTTTAATACAAAGCCTTTAGAATACCACAGTATAAGAACTGGAGTGCACTCTCATGTCATCCAAACATGCAAGCCCAAAATGCAAATCATCTATGATGCATGATAGACTGTTGTATACTGATTTCAAAACGGTTATTCAAGCCGGCCAGCTTATTTCGTCTCTGCGAAGAACAAACCCATTCCGAATTGTCATCACGAAAAAGGAGACACTGGGTGAACAAAAAACTACTTAATTTTATGATTGTATTTGTATACAAATACATTTGTGTGTGTGTGTATGTGTGTGTTGTTTGTGGTTTGTGTGTGTGTGTTTGTTTGTGGTTTGTTTGTGTGTGTCTTGTGTTGTTGTTGTTTGTTTTTGTTTGTTAGCGTGTGTAAAGACGAAAATAATTGCCATAGTAAATGAGAGTAAAAGGACTGATTGTTAAAACATTTTTTTCTAGAAAATGATTATTCGGCGGTGCTTATAACTACGATTTATCGTTCACAAATTTTAAATGAAGTATGGAGAAACCAAAGAAACGCAGTGTAGCCGTACAAAGTTCCCACATATAGCAATGTCTGCTGTACTTCTTCAATGGGGAAGCTGTCAATACTTGACGCGTTACTGAATGTCTGTTGTATTTACACATCCACATTGGAGAAATCTGAAGTAGGTGCTAAATTAATTATGAGATGGGCTTCTTTGTGTTTTCTATCTCAGTTTCTGAAGGGAAGGGCTGTCTGCTTTTACCCACGTCTTATATATCAATGACAGCATGTAGGCGGGGATGTTGATTCTTCTATTGGACAGTCTACTGGCAGCATAAACATACACTTTTTAAAATAATTATTTAAGATAGTTTAGTTTAAATCTCTGTAGTTATAGTCGAATGGAAAAAAAATAATTTCAACTTATGATACATGTAATTCATGTCGACTATCCACCTCCTGTGTAGAACCTGCGTAAAAATATCGAACACTTGTAATAACGCTGTTATTGTGTTGTTGTTGTTTTTACAACTAGCCATCCGCGCTTCTCATTTTAACATTCAACTTTCTAAGTTGTCGATCTAATTCGCGTTTATTTCCTTACAGTCTGTTTTAATAGAAAATCACGAAAAATCATTCTCTGCTTACACTTTTGTTCTTTTTTTAAGTTATATATTCCTTAATGTTACCAAATCATCATCAGACACATTGACAAACTGTCGATTCTTTACCAGAAGCCATGTTATTATATCAATAGTGCGCGTAAAAAGATCACGATCGTCAGTATTATGTTCTTGATGCTCCCGTGAAAACATTCTCGAGTCAATATCACTTTATATTGACTCACACATGATCAGCGCTCGACCAATCAAAACGCTTTAAATTCAAAGGGTATGTGATATTATGCAATATATCACGACACAAACCAAACTGTCTGTTTATTCTAAAAGATTACGTAAATGTCTAATTAGTTATCGGTTTATTTATTACGATTATTATTTTTATTGTAGTGTTCTGAGTTACAATAATTATAATTATGCAAAGTGGTGAAAATACAGTCCTATACTCACGAATAGATACCGCAACTGTATATACAGTTTTTATTAGTGTTTGATTTGATTAAATGTACAGTAAACATGCGTTGAGGTCAATATATACTTTTACGGTCCTAAGTCAATATCACAAAAGCCAGGTGCGCAAAACTATATATTGACATGTCTTTATATGTTATATCACATACCCATTGTAATGACGCTGTCATTGTGTTGTGTTTTTTTTACAACTAGCCATCCGCGCTTCTCATTTTAACATTCAACTTTCTAAGTTGTCGATCTAATTCGCGTTTATTTCCTTACAGTCTGTTTTAATAGAAAATCACGAAAAATCATTCTCTGCTTACACTTTTGTTCTTTTCTAAGTTATATGTTCCTTAATGTTACCAAATCATCATCAGACACATTGACAAACTGTCGATTTTTTACCAGAAGCCATGTTATTATATCAATAGGTGCGCGTATAAAGATCACGATCGTCAGTATAATGTTCTCGATGCTCCCGTGAAAACATTCTCGAGTCAATATCACTTTATATTGACTCACACATGATCAGCGCTCGACCAATCAAAACGCTTTAAATTCAAAGGGTATGTGATATTATGCAATATATCACGACACAAACCAAAATGTCTGTTCATTCTAAAAGATTACTTTAATGTATAGTTATTTATCGGTTTATTTATTACGCTGTGTTTATTACTTAAATTGACATCAATAAACACATTTTTATTTTTATTAATGTTTTAATAATGTGTTGTTTAAATACTTTAGCGAATTATCTGTACAGTTAGAAGTTACTTATGTTTGTTAAGCATTAACTCGTTATCATAAAATAGGCAGCAGCTGTAAAATACATGAAACTGTCAAAATGTACTAGACAATTACCATTTTATGATTTATATTCAAATATATGTACTCCAACCCGAATTAAGCATGAATATGTAAATGTAAATTCCACTTGAAGAACCTGCAAACTTATTTGAAAATTACGTTTGTATTTCCATGTTTTTTCTTTTTTTTCTCCTGAATTCTAAACAACGCTGTTAGACAGTAGATTGTAAATAAACAAATTTCATCAGTAAATAACATGTGCCGACACTATTCCATTTCTCTTATTGTTTAGATGTACGTGAATATTTATGTCTATGTCCACGTTTATTTGTACAAAAATCATCGAAACAGACCAATCCATTTACGTAATAGTTTAAAGTCCATATTTAAGGTTTTATATAACATTTGCAATTGTTTTAGACTTGTCATTCTTTATTGGTACATGTCTACATGTACTTGGGCAAGCGCATTCAACAGTAATTGTATTATATACTTACTTTGTGTTCTTTTCTTTTGCTGTTTTATTAGCCGGTGAATGTAAGTATTCCGTAATTGATATGTCAATTCTATACATACATTTACTACAAATCATCCGTGTTATAGTATTTTCACATTTCTATCCCATTTTTTAAGGAACAATAATACATAATCTTTCATTTTTTACGCTTACATGTTTCGCATTATTATTTATACAACATTTATGCATACAACATGAATAGTATAAAATATGCATTTATGAAATAATAGGAGATGTTGTACTTATATGTTATCTTGTTGGAAACAAAAGACACAAGAAAGTACTCTTTAAGAGTAAATAAGGAAAGCAGAGAGCGAGAGTGTCAGCTGACATTTTTTCTTCGTCTGGAGATACGCTAGTAGCCGTTCTCTTAGTTGATTAAACTAATTGGAGACGTTCCGGGAATAATCAGAATGTGTTACAGTAGAAGCGTGCTTGTGAATTCTAACCGTACAAGCCCGGAGCTAATACGAGTGTGAAGAACATAATAATGTGTCACCTACATCAAACATCTCGTCCATTTTGTGAAAAGAGACAAAGTTTAACCGCCAGTTTCAATCAAAACTATGATTATAATAATGATGATAAATAATAATAATAATAATAATAATAATAATAATAATAATAATAATTGAATATCGAACCTATCAGTCACTGTTTATGACTGTTATATGTGCATAAGGTATAATCCTGTATCCGCATACATGCATGCCGAGGAAAGCTATATTTTGAGTATTGAAAGACGTAAAAATAAAAACCATTAAAACGTTTTTAAATTTCACAATCTTATAGCAGCAATATCACGAAAATGTAACAAACGTTACGTACATTTAAGCTATAATTATCGCTGACTTATATTTTATTTAAGATCTTTCATATACTTCAATATATTTTTTCCTAAGCGATATTTGTTGCCAACATGTATTTATTCATTGGTCGACTACTGTGCAAATGTGTTCTTGTTGAAATCATATGTGTTTTTTATGTAGACGCCCACATTCAATGATGTTCTCTTCAGTCTATGAGACCGTATAGGTCGTTCAGTCATAGGTCCAGTCAGGCGATGCCATCTGGCACACCGCCAGGTCAAAAACTCCAATTCTCACAGGTTTTCTATCAATTTTGAAAGCGAATTATTTACCAGTATCGATACCAAAGAGTATCTATGTTATGAACTTATCCTTCATGCTTGCGAAATAAGCAAAAGTTATTGGACCAATACTATGCTATGCTACTGTACAGCGGCCTCCATTAAGTCGCCCCGCACCAAAACTTCTTCATAAATCCTCCCAATATTTAAGTGTTTATCTACCCTGTTCGAACTATCAATATTTTATATGATGTCAAAACATGATTTCCCTTTGCCACAAAATATTAAATTACTTGGATCTGTGGGAAATAAAAATCCAGTATACTTTAAATATACTGCCGACAAACAAGAACAACAGGTATTTTTTCGTTATTCTGCCATCCAAGCATTCTATATGTTGAGATCAAATAATTTCACCCCGTGCATTGTCGGTTAAAAGGAAGCATAAGATTGTGTTATTCGAAGGACATTTAATATAATTCAGGTGAAGTGAACCAATAACAGTTTTCAACGTCAAGAAAATCTCGATTTCGCTTTTCTTTAACAGACAAAATGCCATGCCAAAACACGGTACAGTGATCTTATTCTTAAAGTTTATACACGTGGTGTTTCTGAAGTTAAAATAAATCACGCAAGATGCTGTGGACATATTTTATACATAAAAATGGGGTTCATTTGAATTACTGACAAAATATTTGGAAATAAAATATCTGAAGTCTATATAAAACTGCACATACACTATGGCTAGAACCAAAGTTGAGCCGCATTTCAGTTCAAAGATTTCCCCGTATAAATGGCCTCTTAAGGGCTCGAACCCACACGATGAAAAACTGATGGTTCATGGCAAGGACATATCTTATAATTTAAATTTTAATATTTAATTTAATATAACGATTGCATCGAGTCGTGAACAGGTTTGTATATTTAATTAAATTGTTATTTATTACAGAAATGAGCAACTGATACACACGTAGATGCCTTATTGAGACAGTTTAAAGACAATGACATAACAATGTCTGCTCCATTACAATGACTGTTTGTCGCCATTTATCGAAACACTATTACAATACTGCAATAGTTGCAACTGACATATAGAAACAAAAATTAATTTTGAAGTTCATAAGCCGATCTGTTGTGGATATGATTCGAAAAATGTGTAATTAACTGACCCTATATTGCTGTTTGCAGTAGTCTTCTATTATTTATGTACCCATGGGAAAACGTGATCTACAATAATAGAAGAAGATATCAAATTTAGAGTTCGTCACTAAAGGGTCGTGTCTATTCCACCGCAAAGATATTGTTGGTACCACATACGACATTCATGTAAGAAGACATACGCGTACATGATATAAACGCTGCGGTTTAAAGTGTGCTCCTTAATCAAATACACAGAGCTGCTACATAAAGAACCATCGCTATATTCTAAGTTGATGATGATTGTAGAACTGATAACCATGTTTCCATTAATGCATCTTTATGCAAAAAGGTAAGCAACCTCTATTTAGACCTATAGATAATTGGTAGGCATCTTTATTCAGTTAAAGCCAGACAGTTATCTGTCCTTTTTTAATTCTGGCTTTCATCCCAACACTTCGATTCGTCTCTTAGCAGCATCTGGAACGCTCTATCGTATGACTAATTTGGACTAATAACTTCAGAACTAAAAGCAAACCGGTAATCTATTAAAACAACTAGAAACCTACGACACGGCCATCGAGATAATTTCAGAGGAAAGGTACATTGCCTTGTTTAAAGTGAAGTTAAAATTAATGTGAAAGAGTTGGAAAGTTTAAGTAAAAAAGTAACTTTTGAAAGGATTAAACAGATTTTTTTAATTATCTAAAGATGTTTTATATTTGTTTAACGTCATGGAAACATTTCGCCTCTCCGTCTAACTTTACTAGATAAGTTTGTGGGTTTTTTTTCAATTGAATATAAGTACCTGCTTTTTTGGTAGTACACTGTATATTGCTTAAAAACATAACTGCCAGTATGGTTTCTGTACATCCTACATATATTATAAAAGGAACAAAATCTAACTTATTTGAACAT
Source organism: Sinonovacula constricta (assembly GCA_007844125.1). Taxonomy (NCBI): domain Eukaryota; kingdom Metazoa; phylum Mollusca; class Bivalvia; order Cardiida; family Solecurtidae; genus Sinonovacula; species Sinonovacula constricta. Next base: position 61,709,464 of record CM017555.1, on the reverse strand, counting down.
ATAACTTTACTGTTAAAGTAAATTTTTCAATGGAATATAGGTACCTGGCTACTTACAGTTTTGAGTACCTATCACTGCCACTATGGTCTGTATACTCTCTTAGCCTATAATATAGCGAGATTGCCTGCATGGCGCTTATTCACGCATGAGAATTTCGTGAGGCAGTTGAATGATGAGCTTCAAATGACTAAAGATCGGTTTCATTGGTCAATTATGTTTGTTTTTTTTGGTTTATTGTCCCACCATCAGTATTTCAGTTATCTAGGAGACGGTGTTCCACTTGAACAGATGTTAGTGCTGCCTTCACTGTTTATAGCATGCCGTGGACACATGGCATGATACCACATCCAGGATTATTATCCTGACACCCATCCAACCAGTCGTAGAACTACCCTTATATTTGCTTGAGCGTTAGCAAGGGAACTATACAACTACCATTTATACGACTTCGATATGTCGCGACCCGGGGCCTCCTGTACCTGGAGCCGACGTTCTACCAATTGCGCTACCAGGTCCGGTGGGTCAGTTATATTTTTCTGTTAAGCATATAATCATAAATTGATTAAATTTTAAAAGAGCACGTGGTTGCAACTGCGTTCTTAGTCATGACCCCAATATTCCTAAAACAAAATCATGGCTGTTTGTTAGTGATACAGTAAATAACATCTTACAATTAAGTGATATTGTGGTGCTTGTTCAATGCGCAACCTACAAAATACAAAAATAAGGCCTGTATTCACCAACCATTCTTAAACCTAAGTCATGACTTAAGCCCAAGTCACAATTTTCATACGAACAAAGCTTATTTATGACGTTTCAATGTAATTTTAAGCTCAAAGTAGCCAAGTTGATGTGTCATGCAAAACAACAGACAAATAGCTAAATACATATTGAAGATATTGTGGATTGAAATTTTTGACTTGAACATTTGTTATTAAGAAAGGTTGGTGAATACGGGCCTATGTCCTTATTACATTTTTTTATCAAAAACGTTTGCTTTAAATGCAATTTTTCGTTTTCTCAAACACGTATGCCCAGAACACTTCTTAGAGGCACGCCATGTTACCCTTCTAATACTCCATTAGCAATTTTAATCTGCTAAGGGATTACAAAAACGCATTTTTTATATTTTAAGGCATAATCATACGAGATAAATTTGAGGTTGAGCTAAATCTCAGCATAGATTTGCTTTCTTCAAGAACGACAACAAGCATCCAGCCATGATTGCACACAATGCAAACACGTCGCCCAGGACGCATGATGGATTGCTAGATAATGGATTCCAAAACGGTCATACCGTCGGCCAGTTAGCATCAAATCTGTTTTATGGTTTATCTGTGTTTGGAACGTAAACTTTGCAACTAGAAATCTTCGATTACAAGAAATCCATTAATGTTATCATCTCCTGAAAGATTTGTGAGAAAATAAAAGAAATTTTCCGCGTCTTCAATTTTCCGGTCTGGATGAGGAATGGTGATTTGATTCTGGCTTAAGATATTAAAGATGTTATTGCCTTCTTGACTTCATGAACTTATGTTATATTGATATATCAATCTCTCCATTAATTCGTAAAGAATGATTTAAGTTTGTTTTGGAGATCATCAGAGATTGAAATCAAACAAGTTTGGCAAAGTTTTCATAACTGTTTTAATAATTTATTTCATTCATTGACTGTGTAAAATTAAAGGCTATTATATATTTCAACTAAATGATGAAAGGCATTAGCAATGGAAATGTATCTCCACAGAGTCTCAGACTTGCAGTATGCTCATAGAGGTCATGGGGTACAAGGGATTAGGCTTCTGTTGACCAGGGACGGAACTAGAACTTTTTTGTGAGGGATATATGACAAATTGCTGAGAGCATTGCAACATATACCAAGATTTTAGGCACTCTCCCCTTTGAATTCTTGGCATGGTGTTAGTTTCCTTTTTGTGCTGTTTATCTGTTTGCAGTTTTTGTTAATGGGATGACTGTAAAGAAGGTCCTTTTCGACGCATTCAAATTATTTGCAATAAGGAAAAAACAACATTATATATAAATATATATATATATAATATTTACAAGTTAGTAAATCTCATTCACATCATTACAAATGTTCAAATTCCAGCCGTTTTAGAAAACTGTGTTAATATTTAATGTTAAGTAATATATTAGCACAGTTTTCTAAAACGGCTGGAATTTGAATATTGGTAACGATGTGAATTAGATTTACGTACTTGTATTATCATCTGCTTTTTGCGGCTCCGGATAGTTAGTTGAACATTGCTTTTGACATATTGGAATGATAAACATACGCCTATTATGTACCCGCACTAGTTTGAAGCTAGTTTCTAAAATCAGATCAGGGTATTATTATCTAACTCACATATCGACGTTTGTATTGCGATAGGGAAAATATCGCCGTCATTTATAAAATCATTTCTCGGATGTGGCTAGACCTGTTTATTAACCTTAAGGGAGATATGCAAATAAACCTATGTTGATGAAAGTAAAGATTTTCATAGAATATGAATTGACTCAAATTTGAATGTAGTAAGAAAGTCTTCGGCCGTTGTAGGCCCATGGTAGATTGGCGAACATATCCTAATTTTCCAAGAGAATGTTTATCCTCAAGAATACTTTATTTTTTCCAAAATGGATACATATTGGAAAAGCCTGACTCGTCGGTGTCAGTATAATGGACCAGCCGGATTCAGTCCCTGGGCACCTCATATGTGCCCCTGTGCTATAATGATAGAAATGTCGTAGCACAGTATCGGCAAAAATGCCGTCAAATCCCATCCCATCCCATATTGGAAATGCGTGCAAGAATGTCAAGTAAATTATTGCTTATATATCAACAACAGTGTTACATAAAATGCATTCGTAATGAATTTTTTTAAGATATCAAATCTGATCATTTTAAAACGGTATTTATCAGAAACAAAGAAAGATAAAAGCGTTTTATTCAGAATTCCAGATCCTACCAACTCGGCATAGAGGACAAAGCATTTAATGTGACTAGAATTCTGGCTTGCAGTGACAAATATGTACAAACTACTGCGGTATACGGTAACAGATGGCCAACAGAAAATATGCAGCCTAAGAACTACGAGCTTGCGCCGATGTAAAGTTATAAGCTTTAAATATTGTCCGGTTGGCATAGAACCAACTGATAAGCATTGTGAACAACAAACACAATCATGGAAGACAACAGAAAATTGAACGACTCCGCTTTCAGTCGTTTCTATTAGCGAGAACCATTGTCGTAACGTATTAACAAACACACCTGATAGCGAAAGTTATTTATTAACATGTGTCAGTGTGGGACACAATATACCTTTCTGCGCTATTACTCTGTACCTTACTACTTCAAACACTAATTACGTCAGTACAGGAAAACACCCTTATCTGATCTCGGATGCTGCGACTACATAGATCAGCTGCTAGTTGTGTGTCCTGCAGTGCAGTCGCCAAGATCTCGTATCATCAGAATAAAAGACATTGATAAAGTATCACTTTACAGTGTAAAATTAGCGAGAGAGATGACAAAGGTCCCGTCGGTCTGTTAGCAAATCAATATTAACAAACATTACAATAAAGTAATTAATTTGCTTCGCTAATTAGATTTAGGGAGTAATTTCCACTAAGTTTCTGTTAAATGCCATGGAATATTCATTGATATTACCCATTTGTTTACACAAAGACACTGAGATACTGTATTAAATCGATGTATTTTGTTTACCGACACCACATAGACCCTCGGCATTATCATGAGACGATATTTAAATCAATGAGCATTCTAGCTTTTCCAATTTAATCCCGGGTTGAGTCTATTCTGCCGGCTGTTCGTTTGACGCATTAAAATTACACTGTCTAACTGAAAACAATAATCGGAACTCATCCGGAATTTCTGCCAGATTTGAATAGGCGGTCCGTTTGGCGAAACAATTATATTCATTAGAGCACTCATACGGTTAGAGCCTCACAGAAGTCCCATGTTAGTTCGAGCTATAGTGAGACTAGAAGATTTCTTTACTTACAATTGATATTACAATGTCAGAAACCCGTCTGATTAAGTTCCAAGGCGTCAACTGTTGGGATTGCTCTATTTGCTCAATGACTCGCAGATTTGTTTTTTTTCACATTTGGCTTGCATACGAACATTTTTGATATCCTTACTGACCGTTCCATTGCAGTAACCGTTGGGTTTGGTCTATTTATGTAATGACTCATCACAAATTTGTTCTTATTTTTACTTTTGACTTGCATGTGAACCCACCCGTCCTGTGCCTTTTTAAATGTTGATATATGTTGCCATGCTCATAGGACTTTGTCATATCCATATTGCACACATTATTAAAAAGGATATAAAACAAGCAAACAATCAAAAATAATATTCGGGTGCCCATTTTTGCACACATATTGATCCCGTGTCGTTAACATGGCAGAACTGTTATGCATTTTTAATTCAGCCTAAATGTTACAAATATGACATCCCACCTAATTCCGGTATATTGTTCTTTATCGCAAGTTCTTTCCAGTTTGACGTCATATTTACATAGCATTTGTTTTAATTTAGTTATCCACTTGTCATATACGCAATTTGCATTTAAATAACGAATTAAGATTCTAAGTGCCAGTTACATAAAGGCTTTCAAAATAATCCCTTTTCCATTAAAACGAGGATATTGACGACGGTGTTTGGTAAACAATATAGACACCTAGGGTGAGCTCATTTGTTTAGCTTTAAGCTCACATACAATAAACAATACAATCTAAGATGGTGAGTTATTCGCGCTAATGGTACCACAAGATACCACAGTGCAACCATTTAGGATGTGAATGTATTAACCGTTAATGCAAATAAATATTCCCAAAAATATAACTCTGTACAACTTGACGCAATTACCTTTTAAATAACTTCGAAACTGTATATACTTTTTAAAGGTATTTGTATTGGCATGCTATTCTGTTCATTTATACATTTGGCACCAGACAACAACAAAAAAGTTGGACAAACATTTATTTTCATTCTTTAAAATATATATATCATTAAATTATAAATACTGTATGTTTAGTTTGAAATGAATAAGGTGTTTTCTCGCACACTGTCCAAGAATCTTAACAACGCCATCGATTCGTGACATTCAGAACTCTTCTGGCACATACGTCGAAACAATATCGGAAGCATTTGGTATAAACACGGGCAAGGGGAAGCCTGTTTTCATTAAAAATAGTTTGATTTCAACTCTTAAATAAGAAGAATGCGCTTTCTCTTTCTCTTGTACATTGTAATGTTGAAGTATTTACGTGATAAATGGTTCTTAAAACTGAGAGGTTTCATTTTGAGAACAGCCGAGGCGGTAAAGCTGTAACTAATGGCGACACAGCATCCTAGCTGATACGCGTTGGAAGTCCTTTACTAATACTAACTATGATATATTTATTTGGAAGAGACCGATACGTGTGTTGAATGGCAACTATCCATGTGATCTTATAAGATACGGTCGATAACCATTTATACGTAATCGAATAACGTTGTCACAATCCGATTAGGATGTATATTTTGGCATCCGTAATACATGTAGTATTGGACGTGAACAAATGTTGTCTGGAGTTGAACGCTACTGATCTGTTTATATGTATTTGTAATAAGGGCTTTTGTAAATCTGTAAATTTGGCGCATGCTGTAGCGAAATAGCGTTGTTTTAATGAATATAATTCTAAAAGAAAACAATTTGTTTATATAGGTTTAGTATACCTGCTTTCTGTAGTCAATTGTCCTAGTTAATACGCGCTTTTTTCAGCAGGAAGAGACCTCGTCCTCAATTTCATTTCTTGGGTGCATTTCGTACTCACTTATATTTACATGTATCCGCATTCTAAAACAATAAATTTTGGCGATTTTAATCTGTGCAATAGGTTTGCCAGGTAAGTTATACTACTGAGAAAGGTAACTGTTTTGTGTGTCAGAAAAAATGTTAGTTAGATTTTCTTTAAAACGATTCTGAAATGGTCGCAAATGTCGACTCTAAAGTGTCGCAGATATATAATGTACCACAGAGTTTGTACATTTGTAAAAATGTTATTTGAATATTTGTAATGCTGTGAATTACATTTATGTGCATGTTCTATCATCTGCTAGTTTGCGCCTGGTAGTTGAACCATACTTCGGACATATTGGACTATTGCAATTATAAAAAGACGCCCTTTACTAGCTTGAAGCCAATTCTCTGATCTTAGTTATATATCCTAATTCGCATATCGAGGTTTGTATTGCGATAGGGAAATTATCGCCATCATTTGTAACATCATTTCTCGAATGTGGCTAGACCGGTTTTATCAACCTTAAGGGAGATATGAAACAACTCTATCTTTATGAAAGCAGGAGTTCCCAGAATATGAATATTTTTGATAAGGTGAAAGTATAAAAGGAAGTATTTGGCCCTTTCAGACCCTTGGGAGATTTAGGAGAATATCCTGATTTTCAATGAGAATATTTATTTTCAATACTTTCGAATGAAAAGGTGGATACATATTGTAAATGCATGTGAAAATGAACGGAGTATGCTGCTTATATTACAGTAACTGGTGTAACGTGGACTTCTCGATGTGAAAACATACACAGTACACAATTTCATCATTTGAATATGGTTTATCAGTAGCAAAAGTTGAGAAATAACAACAACAAGGTTCTTTCAGAATTTAGTAAATAAATACAAATCTCAACTTACTAGACATGAAGTACCAAACTGTTACTATGAAGACTAAACACAGATAAATAGGGTCATGAAGTTAATTATATGTAAAGAAAAATTAATTTCCACTCCCATAGTTGGTATAATTATCTTATGTATTGAGAAAATATGCAAGGTCTGAACTACGAGCTACATGTAGCAGTTGATGTTTAATTTGTAGCTTCAAATATGCGCCGGTGGGAACAGCTCCAACTAAAATGCACTGTGAACAGCAAACAAAAGAATGACGGACAACAGCATAATTTGAGCAACTCGCCGTTTAACTGGTTTCTATTGACAAGATTCATATTGTAAGAGCCGACCTGAAGGCAAATGCTATTAATGGGCATGTTGTCAGTGCAGACAACGGTCGGTCGTGTACACACTATTTATAGGCGCTATTACCTCCCCGCCCCCCCCCCCCCCCCAAAAAAAAAAAAAAGAAAAGCAAAGTGCGTTAGTAAGGGTTCAGATACCCTTAACTGATCCCGGGAATTTGCATCTATAAAGACTTTATCAGTCTCATTGCTGCTAGTAAAATGTCCCAGAGTGAAATGCATTCAAGCTTTTCCTATTTTCCTATTTTCCTATCCCAGGTCGATTCTATTAATCATTCTGTTAATTCATGTTTTATAACAGAATATAATGCTAAGCATTTGTTTATTAATAAGAATATATGACAAAGTCCTATGAGCATTGCAACATATACCAAACTCCGAAAAGGCACAGAACACACGTATTTCACATGCAAGCCATACGAAAAGTAAGAACAAATTTATGATGAGTCATTTAACGAAAAGAGCAAACCTGACAGTTACCGCCTTGGAACGGTCAGTCGGCAAAGTGGACCGACTGAGGTGCTTAAACCGGTTTTACAGAGCTCTTACCTCGCACTTCCTGGCGAGTTTGTCAAGTGCAAGCAATTAAAAGAAAAACGATCTATTTGAATACAAAATGTCCAAGCGCTGATATTTTCTATAATAAGTTATGACGAAAGTAGTGACGTCATTGAAAATTACTGTCCACATACTATTTAGAAAAGAATATGGTAATATTTCGATTTGAAAAACTATACAAATATGGTTGACTTTAAATGGAATTAGCTTTCTGAATCATGAACAAACATGTCCAGAGACGAATAAATGGTTGTAGCATCCTGTTCATGTGAAGATGGAATTGAGGAACCAAAGTCCAATGTCCATCAAAGGAAATAGACGTATGAGATGAATGACAACAAAGATTACATGCACGGGGAGATTTTTTACGACCGCCACACTGCACAAGTAACATTGTTGTGATCATGAATAAGAATATATGACAAGTCCTATGAGCATTGCAACATATAACAAACTCCGAAAAGGCACATGCAAGCCAAGCGAAAAGTAAGAACAATTTGTGATGAGTCAATTAAGAAAAAGATCAAACCTGACATTTGCCGCCTTGGAACGGTCAGTCGGCAAAATGGACCGACTGAGGTGCTTAAACCGGTTTTACAGAGCTCTAACCTTGCACTTCCTGACGAAAAGAAAAACTATTTGAATACAAAATGTCCAAGCGCTGATAGTTTCTATAAATTATGATGAAAGTAGTGACGTCATTGAAAAATAATGTCCACATAAGAAAAGAATATGGTATTATTTCGATTTGAAAAACTACACAAATATGGTTGTAGCATCCTGTTAAAAACTGCCCCATGCACACAAAAATATATTTTTCTGCTTTCCAGCTTTCCACTGTTTTTACAAAGACTTTTTCCTGATTCGTAAAATACATTTATACAGAACGTACAATATATATCTTACAGCTCTGCTCAACTCATGTCAACATCGTTTAATTCATTAGCACGACTTGCCGGTTAATGAGTGAACATTACAAACAATACATCAACCTCGGACGTCACGTTTTAAGTCGAGCACTAATGAGACCTTGCGATTTTTTTGGCCCTCAAAAATACTTTTAAATGTCAGACTCCTTTTGTTTCAGTTATGCTCACCTTATTCACTAGGATGTTAAAAAACAAATTGTATTTACACACAAACTGACGCCATACCGTAAACATGTGATGCAGTTTTAATTCGGATTTTTATTGGCAACGCGCTGGAGCGCGACGCCTGTTTATGGATTGCTCACTGAAATTTGCACATGGGGAAAGTTTATTTTGCGGACCTTACCTGATAAAATACGGGCCCTAATTCGGTAAACAGCGTACTTATTTTTTTTTTTTATATTTTTGTATTTATTTTTGTGTGACTGTATCTTTCAAAATAACTTAGAAAAATACTATATTAATATTAATTAGTTTTGTAATATGAGGCTGCCGCACATGTGCAATTTCTGCTTGTACACTTTAGTTTTATAGTTAATATAATAACTTTGCATTTTTTTCTATATATGTAACATACTGAAAAACATATTTCTCAAGATTTATAGTATTGTGAAAACTTTCAAATAAAAACCATTACTTCTCAAACATGTCTGTTTTCCTCTTCCACTTTTTGCGTCGCCATTGATGCATGGCATCAACGGCCTTTTTTTAACAATTATGGCATCACACCTAATTTCGGTATGTTGCTCTTTAATTCACGCGGCTTTCCCGTTTTACGTCATATCAACATATCATTTGTTTTCATTAAGTTCTCGGCTTGTCATTTACGCAATTTGCATTTAAATGAAAAATTAAGACTTTGGGTGCATGTTTTATGTAGACTTTCCGATTAATCTTATTTCCTTGAAATCAATGACGTTGGGGGTTGTGCTTAGAAAACACAATAGACATGTTTACCATGCTCAGTTGTATGACTGTAAGCTCATTTAAAATAAAAAATACAATCTTATGTATATAAATAAACACGCTACTGGTACCATCCACTGTTATTGTATAACCATAACCGTGATGGGCTACAGTGAAAACGTAATAATTTTCCATCCGAAAGTAACTGCATTGTAAACGTACGATACCAGTATTTGTTTCTACTGTTGGTACATGTAAATGCTTAATACGGTGAAAGAGTCTTACATTTAGCGGTTTACTATTCGTTTAAAGATATACCTTAACTGCCTACTCTGACATAACTTCAAACTCATTATATATTCATTTTGTCAAATGTAGTGTCTTTAACTAGAAATATATTCATTTTAGCATCAGTAAGCAACAAATCGATTGGTGGACAATTATATGTGTCTCTGACTATTAAGCAGATTTCACGACAGTGTAAAAACTGTATGTTTATTTTAAGTTTCAGAACTCCTCTTGTATATGTATATCTAGTATATGTAAATACACGTATCTTAACAAACATTACCAATCTTAACTAAGGTAAGTTACTCACAAACCCCATATCAAAACTAACTAATTTGTGATTCCGCATTGTAAATAATATTGATAGGTAAATAAGAAAAGGTCCTATCAAAATTTCCACAGATATTTGAATTTTATCTACTAGTATACAAAGGCAAACAAGGTAAATGTAAATGTGACAAAACACAGAGACGAGACATAACACACATAAAGAAAAACCATCAGTTACCGCATTGGAACGGTCAATTGGCAAAAGGGCCGACTGGGGTGCTTAAACCTGGTTTGTGGAGCGCTCCAACCTCACACTTCCTGAAGGTTTTTCTAGCAAACAAACAGTGTAAATAACAATATCCCGTCAAATTGAGTTTTGATTAGAAGATAATAAGTAATAAATCTACAATTTACATATTATGAATAGAATATCTAGTGCATTGTTAACAGACGTATACACTAACTATATCATTGTTAAAATACAACACCTATACTGATTGGAGCAAAAGCACACAAGTTAATAACACCGCCTATCTATGCGCAATACACCGTTTCAAGTCCTTAGTTATTGTTGCTACAGGCTTACGAGATATCTTTTAATGGAGATTCTTAATTGCAAACTGCAATAATACACACCAGCCGAACACAATGTGTAAAGTCTTTTTCTGCTGATAAAAACAGTTATGTCACAATACCATATCGGCAACTGTATTGATATATAGCTATTTTTATCTCATGGATTTTGGCTTTTTAGGGCTGTTTCTTTATGTTCCGACATGTTCATAGCCGTGTATACTTTGCATAAGGGATGTTGCATTTACGATTTTAATTGTTGGCCATGAGCACTCCTATGGGGTGAATGAGTTTTAGCTTTCTGATTTGTTAAATCGACTTGTTTGGAATGGTCCATAAATATGACTATTTTTGTGTTTCTTACAAAATCAACATTGAGTCTCCTTTTCTGTTTGCACAAAATAAAAATAAAATGTTATGAAAACGTGAATAAAAAACATACGGCCGGAAGACCATCCTTGGAGAAACCAAACATGAAGAAAATTATATTAATACTCGAAGGTTTCGGGCGAGACGATCGTTTACTGAAACACGAAATATACGTACATTGTCTAAATCTCGTATTGTAGATCTGGTTATAGTAAGCGTGTCTTATTCGGATATTGGGGGTTGTGATGCATTTGGGGAAATTATTGCTGGCATTTGTTGTATCATTACATGAATATTGCAAGCCCTGGTTTGTTATCCATAAAGGCATGCACAGTGTTTGTTGGAAAATCAAACGGTAACATTTACAGAACATAAACAGACAGAAATTAACTGCCCGGTTACACATTATAAAACGTTCAATGCTTGTATAAAACTTATTTGTTCAATTATTTCCTAATATTGTATAAAATATCAGGTGCGTTGTCAACTGTCGTATAATTGTTATATTTTTTATTATTTTAAATTAATGTTCCTTCTTTCTCTTTAAAAACACGTAGCCATTCCCCCTTAATGGCTCGATAGAAAAGTACATGTTCACAGGTAACTTCAACTGCCCATGTTTATGCAAGTAGCGTTGATCTTACATGTAGTCCGAGGCCTCATTTAGGACGTATTTGATCATTTTCTCTTCCGTTTGCAAATGCTGGAATGGAAGCCATCGCTTTATCATCACTTTATAGGGTTGAATTAGCGAGTAAGATGACAAAAGTCCCGCCGTTCTGCTAGCAAATCAATATCAACAAACAGGGACATTACCTAATCAACTTGCCTTGCTTATTAGATTTATGAGTTGTTTTCATTAAATTTCGGTTCTGTGACATGTAATATTTATTAATATCCTTCATTCGTTCGCAGAAAAATACTAAGATCAACCATCAGCATGAGGTTTTGTACATACACCGTATAGACCAGTATCTAAGAAGTATTTTTTTTATTCTGAAAAATATTGGACCTTTTTGGTTGTCCCAGCTTCCTTGACCATTCACAATATGATATATGTTTACAATACTTAAGCAAACGAATAAGAGTATTTTGATGTTTCTCTCCTTTCACACAAATTGAGCCATAGAAAATGGAGACTTGTCATAAAATCATATTTCCGCTTAAATGACATGATTGTGACATCACACCTTATTCCAGTATAGATTTATCATTTCCAGTTTGATGTCACTTTCATATAATATGACATTCTTATTTTTCAATATTGTATACATCTTATCTATTAAAACAACATGGTTGTAGATTTTCTTTGCTAAACAATTGATACGTGTTTGCCGATTTTTAGTAGATCAGCTTCCTGTAATCAAACCATAAAATCGACTATGAATAAATAAATGGGAAAATGTAACAATAAGATAGTGCCTATGCTACTATTAGTTCAGTAAACGTATTCGGCGACTCCGCGACTCGGTCACGGGCGCCTCATTTTAGTACACTTAGGCTTGCTGTTGCCATTTAGTAAATATATATCAAGTTGTTGTACCATTTTATGGCGAAATACAAGGACAAAACATTGGTGATTTCCAAAGTCTTGAATAGTAAAACGGTACATTTCTTCATTCGTAGCTTAAATTGTTCTACCAAAACGAGATGACTAGCAGACTGTTCCGTTTTTGTCATCATTTGTATCTTGCTAAGGGTACTTCAAAAGTAATTAACATATGTTCTGATTAGATTTGTTTTCTAAACAATGACAAAATAATAATTGTCATATTTTTTATAAAAATATATAAAGTTTGCTATTTCACAATTTGTAACAAGTTGTTTCGCTCGTCAACATGTAACTAGAAAACCAAGTTTTAATAATCTTGTTCTGCATAATTCTTGGTTCAAACAAGGTCAATCAGGAGAAAAATGAATTTTATTTGCATTTTACAGGTAAAACGTTCAAGATACACATTTATCGTTGATTTTTAATATCGAATGTACTGATGTATAAAATAATCTCTGCTGTTAGTCTCCCGATATAAATACCATTGAAATGCTTTCGTGCAACAGCATCATTGTGTCACATATCTTGGGAGCGGTTGTCACCATATTTACTCAGAATTGGTGAAAAAATCTACCGCCATGGGAAATATCATATAAGGTGTTATTTTATCATTATATTTTTTATCATAATTTTATTACATAACATATTAAAGGCTATGTGCCATAAAACAAAACACTTACAGACAAAGCTACGTATCTATAATTTTGTTTCATTTTGTAATTTAAAAAAAAAAAAAAAAAAAAAAAAATGATCCCTGAAGTTGTTCAAAGCAATCAGATACCTCATCTCGCTCTCTAAAACTAAAAAACCAAGCCTATGTGGGGATGCACTTTAATGTCCAACGCACTCTAGTGTACGACACCAAGGTATGCTGCTTGTGCATTGCTATATATAAATAAAATGCAAACACATTTTTAAATTTTAACCAAAATTTCCCTGCATTGCAATTGATTTTAACATAATTGTTCATCATATTCATCCTTATCATTATAAAAGATATACAATAATTGAAAACAGAGCATTAATAAAATTTGTATGACTACGCAAAGTTTTATGTGAATTGAATCGATTTCCAACATTTTAGTGTCTGTAACGTAAAAGAAATAAAGTTTAGTATTTCAATTTACATTTCTTTAGCGACAATTTTGAATATGAACTTTAGTGAGGTTTGGCTTGCATGAGAATACCTTTGTCCTTTGCCTTTTTAAATGTTGGTATGGTATATGATGCAATGCTCATATGACTTTGTCATATATACCTTTTCATGATCACAAAAATATTACTTGTGCAGTGTGGCGGTCGTAAAAAATCTCCCCGCACATGTAGTCTATGTTGTCATTTAATACATCCTATAAGGATTGTTACGTGTATTTTCTTTGATGAACATTGGACTTTGGTTTCTCAATTCCATCTTCACATGAATAGGATGCTACGACCATTTACTTTTCTCTGATCATATTTTCCTTGATTCTTAAAGTTAATTTAATTAACAATCAAGAGATTTTGTGTAGTTCTTCTAATCGAAATGACACGCCTCTCTCTACTAAATACTATGTAGACATTTATTTTCAATGACGTCACTACTTGCGTAATACATATAACTTAACAAAGAAAACGCCAGCTCATGGATATTTTTTATTAAAAAAGATCGGTGTTTTTTTTCCCATTGCTTTATTTGAGAAACCCATCAGGAAGTGCGGTGTAAGAGCTCTGTTAAAGCGGTTCAAGCATCCCAGTCGGTCCATATTGCCGACTGACCTTTCCAAGGCGGTAACAGCCGCTTTTGCTCTGTGTTAAATGCCTCATCACAGATTTGTACTTACTTTTACATTTTTACATTTGGCTTGCATGTGAATACTATACCGTAATAAACATACACCAACAGTAGACTTTCAGAATAGACACAGGTACATGTGTCATACCTTGACAATGCAGTATTATGTCGATTTGTTTCTAACTTTAATGATTAGATTAAACATTGTATAGTTCCATTTACGCGGTTCGGTGTCCATGTTAGAATCTGATTAGTTTTAGTTTTAAGTTAGCTAATAGCCGAACAACTGAGCACGGCCAACGCGTCTATATTATTAACCTAACGAAATTTTCAATATCATCGTTTTAATGGAAATTAAATTATTCAGAAAGCCTACATGTAACTGGCACTCACAGTCTTAATTTTTCATTTAAATGCAAATTGCGTAAATGACAAGTTGAGAACTAAATTAAAACAAATGTTATGTTAATATGACGTCAAACTGAGGAAAAACGTGAGATACAGAACAATATACCAGAATTAGTTGGAATGTCATAATTCTAGCATTTAAGCTGAATTAAAACTGCACCACAATTCGACTATTTTTCACAGCATGGTGTTAATTAGATTGTAAACATGGGCACCTGGATATTGTTTTTGCTTGCTTACAAATTATTTGTTACATCCTAGAATGGCTTAAGCCGACGGACTCTGAAACTGTAATATTAATTTTTAGTTAAATAATCTTCTAGTTTTAGTGGAATTCACTAAATAAACGACTTCTGAAAGACTTTGAACGTTAGTATGACGACCTGTATAAATATGAATTGTTTTGCCAATCGCAACGTCTCGGCAAACCGTACAGAATAACCCGAGAATTTGAGGAATTCCGATTCGTGTACTAATGATAGTAGGAACAAACGAAATACTCAACCACCATTTAAATTTATTTTTAATTCTTGGCTTTTTGTTACTTTTGTTCCTATGAATCTAGATAAACTTTTTTCCAATATAGGTGAAACATTACAAGTTAATATTTAAAACGAAAACCTTACTAGTAAATAAACAATCGCGAAAATTTTAAGTGGTTTTCAATTAACACATCTTAAACATTTACGGGAAATACTTTACCAGTTAATTAAATCAAATGTTAAGCTGATGTAACAACATCACCTAAAACAACACGCACGCAATCATCCTTCAACCATTAATATTGTAAGCAAATTTTCTGTAATGTTGTACAGGTTATGTTGTATATGTAGTCACACACAATTTATATCTGTCAGTTCGCTCCATAATCAATTTTTAGATGTAAGATATAATTAACTGATAGCAAAAATTTAAGAGGCTTTGTTTTAAACAATGCGTGCAGATACAAACACTAAACAACATGTTATGATAAGTTGTTTTGAACTCTGTAGAAACAAAAACAAAATCTATGTATATGGTAAGATTTTACTAAGAATGTTTTAAGCCTAATATTATTTAACACACATTACACGGAAAGGCTGCTGAGCAGAATCTACACGGGATAAAAACAACAAAAAAAACAACAACAACAACACATTAGAATGCTTATTGATTCAAATATCGTAGCATGCCAGTGTTCCATGTGGTGTCAAATAAAATACATAGATTTGATATTGTATCTTTATGTCAACAAATGTGTAATATCAATAAATATCTAATGACAATCGCGTAAAACATCAACATTAGGAAAACTACTCGTAAATCTAATTAGCGAGGCAAATTGATTACTTTATCGCCATGTTTGTTGATATAGTTGATATATATATTGATTTTCTAAGAGAACGGCGGCTCTTTTGTCATCTTACTCGCTAATTCAACACCGTCATTTGATACTTTATTAATGTATTTCATTCTAAGGATACAATAGCGATAATAGATCTTGGTAATTGCACTGTAGGAAAAACAACTAGCAGCTGTTAGCTGATCGGTGTTTGTATAGACGCAATATCCTGGATAGGTTAAACTTTTTCCCGTAGTGACACAATTTGCGTTGGGAGTAGTAGTAACACAAGATACAGTGTGTGCACGATCGAACATTGTCTGCACTGACCACATATTAATTAAAAGCCTTTGCTTTCAGGAAAAATTACAACAATATTATATTTTTATTGACAGAAACGGCCGAAGCGAGTCTTTTCAATTTGTTGTTGTCATTCTTGTGTATATATATATAGATAGATAGACAGAGAGAGAGGCAGAGACAGAGAGACAGAGACAGAGAGACACAGAGAGAGAGAGAGACAGACAGACAGACAGACAGACAGACAGACAGACAGACAGACAGACAGACAGACAGACAGACAGACAGACAGACAGACAGACAGACAGACAGACAGAGACAGATAGACAGACAGACAGACAAACAGAAAGACATACAGACAAAAGACAGACAGACAGACAGACAGAGACAGAGAGAGACAGAGAGAGACAGAGAGTGAGAAACAGAGAGAGACAGACAGAAAGACAGACATAGACATAGAGAGAGGCAGACAGAAAGAGGGAGAGGGAGAGAGAGACAGAGAGAGAGAGAGAGAGAGAGAGAGAGAGAGAGGGAGAGAGACTAACATACAACTGCACGTCCCTCTTTTCCTGTCTGAAGTTGCCATATAAAACGTTTGATCAGGCGGTGGTATTTTACATAATACCCGTTGTTGAAATACAAGCAACACTTTTCTTTCATATTTTAAACATATTTATTCCTTTTCAGTTCGGAAAACTCCTTTTTCTTTCAAAGGTCAAATAGTTTCTCACTACTTTTCACTTACCATGCAATTCATATTCTGAGATTCTGCTTTCCTTCAAAAGGTTTGTTTGCATATCTTCCGCAGGTTAATAAAAACGGGTCCAGCCATATTCGAGAATTATGTTACCAACGACGGCGATAATTTCTCTATCGCAATACAAATCTCGATATATGATACAGAAAATTCTGCCATTTTTATATCTTGAAATTCGTTTCAAACTAGTGCGTGTACATAGAGGGCGCCTTTTTTATATTTCCAAAATGTTCGAAGGATGGTTCAACTTCCTTGCGCCGCGAAAAAAGCAGATGAAACGATTCAACCTTTGATCATACATGTATGTAATGTTATCATAAAATAACAAATATACTTGATGGTATGCTTTTCTGTGGTTGTGAGTGCGCTTTCTCCAAAATTTACTCACTATTGTGTGGCTTATCCGTTGGTCGAACAAGCCTTAGAGAGGACAATTATTTTATTTTTCTAATAATGAATAACTAATTGTACATGCTCTTCTTTAGACACGCCCCAAGAAATCACAGTGACAAGTGTCTCAAACCAATCTGTGTGTGTACGGTACACAGAGCTATCACACTGGGAAATGTCATGAAACAATAAGTAACACTTTATGCAACTGCACTGCAGTTGGCCAACAGAAGACTTTTTCAATACCTTTCATCCAATGTGTCACTTAGATATACATGTAGTTGGCTATAGTTTTAACCAGTCTGCATTTTCCTGTTGAAAAGCAGCTGAAACAACTTAATTAAATCCACGACCGAAATATACACTTCTGAAGAAAAATCAACAAGCTAGAGATACATTTAAAAATACAACAATTTGAGTGGTAAGGTCTGGTTGTCAGTGTACTACGATACCAGTGCATATTCAGCCTACTTCAAGTTTTACCCACTGGTCACTAAGTTTATTCGTCAATCCAATATCAGCAACCGAGACATATGGCGCAAGGCATGTCCTGAATAACCCTAATTTATCCTCATTTATATACGTCGGTGAAATGAAATACTTTGACAAGAAGTCCTGATTCACTCCGTTAGACAATCCAACACACATTTAGCCATGTTTGTTATCCATCTTAGACGGTCTCTAAGGCCTACTTAAAACATTCTTTACAGTTTATTGGAGAGATTGATCTGTCAATATAAGATAAATTATGACGTCAGCAAGCAATAATATCTGTAATATCTTAAGCCGGAATCAAATCACCATTTATCATCCGGAACAGAAAATTGAAGACCCAGAAATGCCTCACAAATCTTTCAGAAAATGATTAAATTAATGGATATATTGCAATCGAACATTCTAGAGGCAAGCGTTAGGTTCCAAACACTCAGAAAACATATCACAGACTTATTTGAACTGGCTACTACCGACGATACTACCATTATATAGCAATCTAGCTTTCTTGTTAGACGAGTTGTTTACTTGTTTGTGAACTCATGTTTGGGTGCATATCGCCGTTCATGCAGGGAAAAAATCTTGTCTGACATTTAGCTCATCCTCAAATTTGTGACTGCTCAGAGTTGTGCACAAACGCGTTATTCAAATCACATAGCAGTTCAATGTTTTCTGTTCCTAGTGTGCAAGAATAGTACCTTGATGTGCCTATAAGAAATGTTCCGGAAATAAATGTTCGAGCTGATGCAAAATCTCACGTGAAGCAATTAGTTTTGTTATGAAAATGGAATCTATATTTATTCTGTTGGATGTTTTAGTCTGCGCATTGAACCAGCTCAATTGTTTTGGAATATTAGAAATATTTCGACTGAAGTTATGACTTAGGAATATTTCGACTGAAGTCATGACTTAGGAATATTTCGACTGAAGTCACGACTCAGGAATATTTCGACTAAAGTCATGACTTAGGAATATTTCGACTGAAGCCATGACTTAGGAATATTTCGACTGAAGTCACGACTTAGGAATATTTCGACTGAAGTCATGACTTAGAAATATTTCGAATGAAATCATGACTTACGAATATTTCGACTGAAGTCATGACTTAGGAATATTTCGACTGAAGTCATGACTTAGGAATATTTCGACTAAAGTCATGACTTAGGAATATTTCGACTGAAGTCATGACTTAGAAATATTTCGAATGAAGTCATGACTTAGGAATATTTTGACTGAAGTCATGACTTAGGAATATTTTGACTGAAGTCACGACTTAGGAATATTTCGACTGAAGTCATGACTAAGGAATATTTCGACTAAAGTCATGACTTAGGAATATTTCGAATGAGGTCATGACTTAGGAATATTTCGACGACTTAGGAATATTTCGACTAAACTCATGACTTAGAAATATTTTGACTGACGTCATGACTTAGGAATATTTCGACTGAAGTCATGACTTAGGAATATTTCGGCTAAAGTCATGACTTAGAAATATTTCGACTCATGACTTAAAAATATTTCGACTGAAGTCATGACTTAGAAATATTTCGAATGAAGTCATTGACTTAGAAATATTTCGACGACTTAGGAATATTTCGACTAAAGTCATGACTTAGGAATATTTCGAATGAAGTCATGACTAAGGAATATTTCGACGACTTAGGAATATTTCGACTGAAGTCATGATTTAGGAATATTTCGACTGAAGTCATGATTTAGGAATATTTCGACGACTTAGGAATATTTCGACTGAAGTCATGACTTAGGAATATTTCGACTTAAAACATGACTTAGAACCAAATGTATTTTCAAAATTTAATCAATCCATGAGTGCATGTTTAACACAACCTATTACTGACCAATTCAAACCGACCTTTAGTCATTTAAAGCTCATCATTCAACTGCCTCACGAACTTCACATGATGGAATAAGAGCCATGCAGGCAATCTCGCTATATTATAGGCTAAGAGGGTATACAGACCATAGTGGCAGTGATAGGTACTCAAAACTGTAAGTAGTCAGGTACCTATATTCCACTGAAAATTAACTTTTAGGGTATAGTTAGATGTACAAATAAGTTAGATGTTGTTCCCTTTATAATATGTGTAGGGTGTACACAGGCCATACTGGCAGTTATGGTTAATAAACAGTATTAAACAGTAGTAGTATTCCATTGAAAGTAATCTTATTCTGCATAGTTAGATGTACATTCGGGAATCAATTAAAAATAACGTATGTTCCTGAATATTTTAATACACGAAATGAATCAAAAGTAAAATTTCTTGTGATATTCTGCACAGAAAAAATCAATTCATTTAATTAAAACGTTGCCTTTGCATAATTATATTATAATTCTTTTATATTTATTGAAACTTCAAATTAACATTTCTTCTGAAATTATCTCAATGCCAGTGTGTGTTTTTTTCTACATTAATTACATGTTGGCTGGTAGTGTAGTTTTGATGGTACATGCATTAGACCAAATTAGGCATAAGTTGAAGTGTTCCTGATGGTGCAGCGAAACCGAACCGAGTATACGGTGTTAAACAAAAGAAAACATCTTTGGATAATTTGAAAAATAAATATATTTCTATTTTCTAATACCAGAAGTTTCTTTTTTACTTTACTAAATTTTATTACATTAATTGCAACTTCACTTCAAAAATGGCAATGCACCTTTCCTCTGAAATTATCTCGATGGCTGTGTCGTATGTTTCTAGTTGTTTTTTCAATAGATTACCGGTTGGCTTTTAGTTCTGGAGTTATTAGACCAAAATTGGACATACGATGGAGAGTTCTTGATAGTGCTGCGAGACAGATCAGAGTGTAGGGATGGCGCCAAAATGAAAAAGGACAGATAACTGTCTGGCTTTAATTGAATAAAGATGTCTATATGACACGACCAATTGTCTGTAGGCCTAAATAAGGGTTGTCCTACCTTTTTGCATACATATGCCTTAATGGAAGCAAGATATTACAGTTTTCCATATTATAAACTTGCTTCTTTCTGTAGCAGCTCTGGGTATTTGATTAAGGAGCACACTTTAAACAGCAGCATTTATATTATGTATGTGTATGTCTTCTTACGCACCGGCCGCAATA